>LR812534.1:12102120-12517120 GCA_903798195.1 Danio kyathit
AAGGAAACCAGAGCGCGCACGCTTTTTAAACAGTCGCGCGCATTACATCACCTGTGCGCGCGAGTGATCATCCTCTCATTCGGTATTCAGCTGCTTTCTTTTGCTCCTGCAAACATAATTAGTTTTGTCAGTCTTGCTGCTTCTCAATTCTAGGATCATATTTGCACGCATATTGGGCCATCTTTATTGTCGAACCCTGATTTTAAGAAAACTACAATTTAAAAATGATTTTTAACCAGCCAAAGTGGCTAGTGGAGGTGTCTGTCTAACCCGCCACAGGGGAAATCTACCCGCATTAACATTGTTAATGTTAAGCCCTGCTCTTAAGGCCCAAGGTGTTTTTTTACATGCATTTTTTATTTCTCTTTGCTATTTGGGCTTATTGGAACCTAATTAGAATAGAAATCGAAGTGTCATCTTTTAATATGATGTACTTTTAGAGAAAAATGACGTCCATATATGTGGACTCGTGGTCCGTATTTACATAAAACACTTTTTCCTGAATGTTTTTTAATGCATATATAACATAGAATTTTTTTTTTTACTTGCTTTGACTAACAGAGAATAAAAACAACATTTATTCCCAATTTGGACAGTTAAAAATAGGGTTTGGGACATTTCGTTTGGGACACTGTATATCTGTAACAAAATATAAAACGTTGAAAGTATTTTAAATAGCCACTTAAGAGCTAAAATGTGCTGTCCACATATGTGGACTCTCAAGCCCTATGAGGAAGGAGCAGCAAAGACTATTATGAATGGGACTTTGTCAGACTTTGTCAGTAACTGTTACAGTTCATATGGACCAGTTTCTTCTTGCTCTGGATCATAACCTGTAAGTGTAATTTAAAATAGCTGCCTCGTTTTCTGTAGTTTACAAATTATGTATTTAGTAGTGTGTTGTAACTTGTAATCGCTCCACGCAGCTTGTAGTCACGTACAGTTGAAGTCAGAATTATTAGCCCCCCTTTGATTGTTTTTTCTTTTTTAAATATTTCCCATATGATGTTTAACAGAGCAAGGAAATTTTCACAGTATGTCTGATAATATTTTTTCTTCTGGAGAAAGTCTTATTTGTTTTATTTTGGCTAGAATGAAAGCAGTTTTTAATTTTTGATAACCATTTTAGGGTCAAAATTATTAGCCCCTTTAAGTTATTTCTTTTTTCAATAGTCTACATAACTAACAATCAATATACAATAACTTGCCTAATTACCCTAACCTGCCTAGTTAACCTAATTAACCTAGTTCAGCCTTTAAATGTCACTTTAAGCTGTATAGAAGTGTCTTGAAAAATATCTAGTCAAATATTATTTACTGTCATCATGACAAAGATAAAATAAATCAGTTATTAGAAATGAGTTATTAAAACTATTATGATTAGAAATGTGTTGAAAAAATCTTCTCTCCGTTAAACAGAAATTGGAGAAAAAATAAACAGGGGGCCAAAAATTCTGGGGGGCTAATAATTCTGACTTCAACTGTATCTATTATAGATCAGTGCTTGTACTGTATCTCTCAGGCTAAATCTGTATGGGCTATTTACATGTTGTGTTCAAATTCATGTTGAAAATACAACGCATGCTTTTTCCTTTAACGATTTAAATGCGTTTCTGTACTCGCTGTCCTCTGCCATTTGTCTTTGCTATGGCCACTATCAGCTGTTCCTCACATGCATGGCGCAGTCAATTTTCAAAACTTTTGCCACTGTGTGGATCAATACTGAATGCGTGTCGTTGTTATTACTTGGGGTTAAGTTTAAGAGTAGAGTAATATGCTGGTGTTTAACTGCATTGGGCTCTCACATACTTTGTGCTTCTTCATAACTGTGGTTATGAAAATACTGCAAAATATTTAGCTATAAACTCTACTGACTGGCCTCACATGAGAAATAAAACTCCTTTCCACAAATTGAGCTTAAAAAAAATGTATGTAATTTTTGGTACTTGATTTTTCATTTTTTCATTAAAATTTCATTTTTTTAATTTGACTCACTCTGAGGTACTGGATGCGACACTGAAGTAAGGACTGATAGGAGGGAGTTGTTGTTTTAATGTAATTTAATACCGCTCACCTCGTCGAATGAAAAGACTCCATCTCCCGGACAGCATAAATGTGTGTTCGGTAATGATGATGTGATCATCTCGAGGAGTTGTGTGTGTGTATACGCTTAGAAATGTGTGTATCTGTGGTACTTTACTGACTCGTTAGGTGCAAGGAATAGTGTCAAACAGCCGTGTGTATGTCCTGTTACAAAATGCAGCTAAAAGTCCTTCACGATATTAAGTTTGATTACGGTGAAACACGGCAGCCGCTGAACTCCGGTGAAAAAAAAGCGGTTACGTCACACTCACCCGCCCAACTGAGTGGCACGCGCAACTCCGAGGCCAGCCTGGGTTGGGTTGCCAGGTGTGTGCAAAGCATCTGATTTGCAGTTCAAATCCAATCCTGCCTCCAATCTTCAGTGTTAATTTCACCCTCATGCTCCATCGTAACATCACGACTCACGAGACAACTTTTCACCTCGACGAGAAATCTCGTTACTAGTTACCTAGCTGAGAACTATTTTCAGGAGCTGCGTAATATCCTTACAGCCAACCTTTTATTTTCTGGTCCTAGTAAATATTGCATCTACGGAAAAATCAAGCTCTTTTTTATTTTATTTTTTTTACTTTTTTCAGTGAGATGCTAATGGTCTAATCCAATTCAATGATTTATGCTAAGCTAAGCTAAAAGTGCTCCCACCAAACCCTGAAATTGGCTGAATGGATTAAAAAATGGTCAAATTCAATCGTTTATCTTTAGGTGACTTGCAAAATGAGCCTAATTTACAGAAAAAAAAGGTGAAGTGTTCCTTTAAGACTGATTTTGTAGGCCAGGATCATAATCGCTTATGCAAACAATTTCTGTTTGATTTTTAATAGATTCATCTAAAGAATCATCCAAAGAGAAGAAGGAGAAAGACCCAGGAAAAGAGTCCACAAAAGAAAGCAAGAAAGACACTGGAAAAGAGAAGGAGGCAAAGGTGTCAACGAAAGAGTCTAAAAAAGAGTCGTCAAAGGAGCCCAAAAAAGAGTCGACAAAGGAGCCCTCAAAAGAGTCGTCAAAGGACAAGGAGTCACCCAGGGAGAAAGAGCCATCAAAGGAGAAGACCAAGGTGTCCAGAAAGTCTTCCGTGAAGGCCAAAGAGAAGAAGTCTGAGGCGGGAGACGGCTGAAAACACTTGCATTTTATTAGCCGCATATCATCCTGAGCTCTTTGCTGTAATTCTAGAGTCGATAGCATAGTGGCGGCAAAAAGCATTCAAAGGGTGAGTGTTTTCACCCTCATTGAAGGTAAGTGGACGTGTAGGACTTTATATTTAAACTCAGCTGTCTGCAGCATGTAGTCTGTGTGTCCATCATCTCACACTGCTCAGCGAAGGCCAACCCTGACGTCTGATCGGCGAGACCACAGGAATAACCACAGCACCACCACCTACTGCTTCTTATCTCCGTCTGTTTGAGTCTCGGTCAGAGCTCTGCCTCTTTACATTCCAGTTCAGTTCATGAGTGAGCGGAAACATCATTAAAATCAAATGAAATTCCTGTGGATTTGTAGTTTTTCTCAAATTTCTCTGGATGAAATTAGCATGTTATCAAGTCTAGAAACTTAGACCCCGTTAACACTGTCAGACCTTGATGCCCAATTCCAATTTGTTACCTATATCTGATTTTTTTGCTTGTCAGTTTACACGTCCTTTTAATTGTGACCCATGTCCGATTCATGTGTTTACACTTGCCATATAATTTACAACGTCGCGCCTGCATAAAGGCGGGTTTAGCATCTGCGCCACACTAGCCACTAGATGGAAGAAATTGCTTTTAGCTCTGCGAAATATGCGAAGTTCAACCAACTTTAAAATTATTTTGAGGCGGAGGAGGAGGAGGGAAAGAGCCGCCATCGCAGCTTGCGCCTATGGTTTATATATGGTGTCCTCCACCATTCAGAGCAATTTGAGAGTTCTCAAGTCTGGTGGAAGCAAATTGTGGCGACTGACCACTTTCCTCCTCCATGTTTCCTCTGTTGTTGTTGTTGTTGTTGTTGTTTACCGCGTCGGTGTCTCCACACACGCTCTTCCTTCTACGTCATTAAACCGCGGAGAAGTACCACATTGTCGCAAGTTTAATGACGTACAAAACGGAATGCCTCAATAAATCTGATCTGCCTGTTTACATGATAGTCGCATTGTCACATATCCGATTTACAGCTGATTTATTTCCACATATAAAGGATGCCTGAGACAGATCTCTGAATATCCGAATGCATGCGTTTTTTTTCCGTGTTTACATGGTCATAGAACAGATCCGATCTGTGTCACATATGAGCAAAAAATCGGAACTGGGTCACATTTAACTGCCAGTGTAAACAGGGCCTTACAGACTGTTGCTGTCTGGTGGAAACCTCATATTTCAACATTTTTGTTTTGATATTTCAAATTTTTAACCAATGAAAAAATGCAACACAGGCTCATTCTGAAAACGTCCCCTTATATACATTGCTGAAGATCGCGAATTATCGCGACTTATCAGCTGAGTGCTTACTTTCATATGGATGGCTTTCCCGCTGTTACCAGTTTGTCCAGTAGCTCGCCATATATGTCGGCGGACTTAAGACGTGGAGAGGAGTTGACCACGATGACGGGGTTTGAGTCCGATGAAGAACGGTTTCAGAAAGTGGGAAAGAAAAAAACTGAATCCAAAAAATTTAATAAAGAAGTAAATAACAGGGTGAGAACGTGGTAAAATCTGAAAACGTGGTAAAAATCTGATCTTTTTTTTCTGGATTGCTTTTTAAAACTGTTGGTTGGGTTTAGAGAATGGGGTGGGCAGGTTAAGCGGTGCTTTTGAAAACACTATCGGTTGAGTTTAGGGAAGGAGGAAGTGGGGCGATTGGTCGCTCAGTCAATCAGTCGAAAGCGGCCTCTGGTGGATTCACGAAAACAGAAACTGCAAAAAAACGTAGCTCCTGGGATGTATTTGGTGCTCCCCAGGAATGTAAATAGCGATACGTTTTCAGAATGAGCCTGATCTGACAATCATAACTATGTTTGATTTTGTTCAAATACTAATAACATAACTACTCTAATGCTGCCTTCACACCAGACGCAGAAGAAGCGTCAAGTGCGAGTGATTTACATGTTAAGTCAATGCTAAGACGTGATTAGACATCCTGCGGCGCGAGTTGTGCGTTTTGCTCGATTGATGCGCTTAACGCGCGTTTCACGCAAAATGCTCAAGTTGGAAAAATCTGAACTTCAGTGAATATTTGCACCGTGTTAACCAATCAGGAGCGTTCTCTTGTTCGGGCATGCTTATGATATAGTGCCTGTTGTTGATGTCCCGGGGGGGAATCCTCAGGACGACACCGGACAACAGTTCATCAAACTGGGTTTGGCTCAGTCTGAAGCACCACTGAAAGCTTCCATCATCCAGGTTAAGTTTCTGGAGGAGTTGATGATCTCACAGAGCTGGGAGCACCTCTGAAAGGATCTAGTGGACTCAGACACAGCGCTGAAGGAATATACAGAGTTTTTCAGCCTTCCTAAAGCACATAAACACAGCTATCCCTTCAATAAAATCCATGTTAGCCATTTAGCGCCAAAGCTAGAGTCACCAGGCAGACAGAAGCCCTGCCCATGACGCGTTTCTGCGTCTGTTGTGAAGCGGATTTGACGCGCAAATGAAGCGAGTAAACTATTTACTCTATTTACGTGTAAATAGCGCCATTTATCTGCGTGTACCACTTCTGGTGTGAACACAGTATAACAACACAGTGTTTAGTTAATAAAAAAATACTTTTTCTAATTTTCTGAAAATGTTTGAGGTTTCCGTCTGACAGCAGCACATTTGATAACATACTTTTGATTCTGCACAGACTTCATGTGTTCAGATATAGAAAAATAACGGTCTATCGATGTTCTGTTTGTTTTTGTTAGGCTTGTTAGACTCAGAAATTCATCTGTTTTGCATATAATGTATAAAATGAATGTTACAATAAACTACCTTTTCATTGTAAGAAACAGCAGAAGCATTTGCTGTTCAAAACATTACATTTTATATCAAGATTTATACCAGTGCTCCTTTATATTTGTTATCATCAGTGTTCTTTGTTCTAGCTAATATTGAGTCCATTATTTTATTTTGTAGATTGGAATCTGATATTTTATTTCCAGCTACAGTACACTACCTGACAAAAGTCTTGTCATCGATCCCAATTGTAAGAGCAACAAATAATAACTTGACAGAAGGTCGATTTTTCTGCTCAATCATCTGTTGAACTGCATCCCAATCATCACAAATACTGCAGAAGACCTATTGGAACCAGCATGGAGCCAAGATTCTCACAGAAATCAGTCAAGTTTGCTGAAGAACAAATCACGGTTTGGGGTTACATTCAGTATGGGGGAGATCTGCAGAGTGGATGACAGCATCAACAGCCTGAGGTATCAAGACATTTGTGCTGCCCATTACATTACAAACCACAGGAGAGGGCAAATTCTTCAGCAGGATAGCGCTCCTTCTCATACTTCAGCCTCCACATCAAAGTTCCTGGAAGCAAAGAAGGTCAAGGTGCTCCAGGATTGGCCAACCCAGTCACCTGACATGAACATTATTAAGCATGTCTGGGGTAAGATGAAAAAGGAGGCATTGAAGATGAATCCAAAGAATCTTGATGAACTTTGGGAGTCCTGCAAAAAGGCTTTCTTTGCCATTACAGATGACTTTATTAATAAGTTTATTAAAATACTTTTGTCAGGTAGTGTATGTAATTAAACAGTTCCCTTTAAACATGTTTTCTATCAAACTGATCTGTCTCTCTCTTTCTCTCTCTCTCTGTAAATCATCCACAGTCAGAGGAGGCAATACAATAACTTCTGAATATTAAAATGTACAAATGATACAATGAAGTGATGAATTCTTTTGCGAGTGTGTAAGTGTGTGTGTCTGCTCCAAGATTAGATGTTTAATGGAAGTTTTGTGTGGTTTCACATGCATCATTCCTGTATAATGTTACCTCATGTTGGCAACTTGATAGGGTCATTAGTCTGGGTAATAATGTCTGTTACTACACAAAATCATCAACTCCTTAGCATGCTGATCTGTACAGCTATTAGAGGAAGACATGAGTCATGTATCCTGTATCTGTACATACTGAATGTAAATCACACTTCACTAGTGATACTCCACTGGGGATTTCACTGCATGGGAATACGGTACATAATACTTATTCCCTGCCTATAAAAACATAATTATTATTTTTTTGTTTGTTTGTTTATTTTCATTATTTTTCTTTCTTTCTTTATTATTTCTTTCTATATTTTTTATTTTTTTACATTTATCTTTATTTTTTATCTTTATTTCTTTGTTTATTTTCTTTATTTTTATTTGTTTCTTTATTATTATTTCTTTATTTACATTTATTTATAGTTATTTCTTTATCATATCTTTATTTTTATTTCTTTATTATTATTTCTTTGTGTATTTTCTTTATCTTTTTCTGTATTATTAATTTTTTTTATTATTTCCATATTTTTTTATTTTTTTTATTATTATTCATCCCTATTTCTTTGTTTATTTTCTTATTTTTTTGTTATTATTTCTTTTTTTATTGTTTAATTATTTTATTTCTTTATTTACATTTATTTATCTTTATTTCTTTGTTTATTTTATTTATTTTTATGTTTTATTAGTTATTTCTTTATTTTATTTATCTTTTTCAGAATTGTTATTTCTTTATTTATTTTTTTCCTTTCTTTATTATTTCTTTTTTTCTTTTTTTTTTCTTTGTTTATTTTCTTTCTTTATATTTATTCTTTTATTGTTCTTTCTTTATTATTTATTTATTTTTATTTCTTTATTTATGTTTATATATATATATATTTATTTATTTGTTTATTTATTGTTATTATTTCTTTATTATTTTTTATTTCTTTTTATATTTATTTCTTTATTTTCTTTATTTCTTTATTATTATTTCTTTCTTTTTATTTCTTTATTTATGTTTGTATATATATATATATATTTATTTATTTGTTTATTTATTGTTATTATTTCTTTATTATTTTTTATTTCTTTTTATATTTATTTCTTTATTTTCTTTATTTCTTCATTATTATTTCTTTCTTTTTATTTCTTTATTTACATTTATTTATATTTATTTCTTTATTTCTTTATTATTTCTTTAGTTTTATTTCTTTATTATTATTTCTTTGTTTATTTTCTTTATCTTTTTCTGTATTATCATTTCTTTCTTTATTATTTATTTATTTTCATTTCATTTTTTTATCCTTATTTCTTTATAATTTATTTATTTTATTTCTCTATTTACATTTCTTTATATTTATTAATTTATCTTTATTTCTTTGTTTATTTTAGTTATTTTTCATTACTTTTTTCAATATTTATTTCTTTGTTTATTTTCTTTATTTTTTATTTATTTTAAATAAAAATATGTTATTTTTTCTTTATGATTTATTGATCTATTTTATTTCTTTCTTTATATTTAATCTCTTATTTCTTTGTTTATTTTGTTTATTTATTTTTCATTACTTCTTTCTTTAATATTTTTTAAATTCTTTCTTTCTTTATTTTTTATTTCTTTGTTGGTTGCTTGCTTGGTTATTGGTCATTATTTATTATTTTTATCATATATATATATATATATATATTTAATTATTTATTTTTCTGTGAGTCCAGCCCTAAATCAGAAATGGGTAATGATGAACACAGGTATAAACGGCATCTAAAACATTTTGAGTTTGTGCACTTTCAAACACTTCCAAAGATAGCTGAAAACATTTGATTGGTTTTCTTTCATGCAAATGCTCTCAGGGTGGAATGCATTCAAACAGCCGCAAAAGCCAATTTCTCTGTAAACCAAACACAAGATCATTATTGGATGTATTATAAGCCTTGTAACAAGGATTTGTTCATTTAGCAAGACTCGTATGTCACACTGAGCGCTCCTGCAAAAGTGATGTAAAGCGAGACGAAATAAGTAAGAAAGGTCTTGACAAAATCTGAACACAACTAGTCACAGGAGACGCATTTGAATGAACGTAACCAACAGGTGAAAACAGTAATGCGTCTCGGCTGAGCACTTGTGACAGGATTACTGAAAACACATGCTGATTCGAGGCAAAACCGCTCCATAAAGTGCTTTATCCAAACTGTTAAATTCATGAAAGCTCATGGTTAACTCCTGCAGTAAACCTAGACCCAGTGGGTTAATAGGAAAGATCACCAAAAAAATGAAAATTCACTCACTATTTACTCTCCCTTTTCTGCTGAATCTAAAAGCAGAGAAATTTGGAAGCCTGGAACCATTTTCTGTTTTCACGAATCCACCAGTGGCCGCTGTGTACGCTTTTTGAGATCTCCAATTTCTCTTGCGAGTGCTGTTTGCGCCTGCTGTTCTTGCGTAAATCCACCAGAGGCCGCTGTTGACTGACTTACTGAATGACTGATCGACTGACCCAGCCTTCTCCTTCCCTAAACCCAACCAATAGTGTTTTTAAAAGCAATCCCGAAAAAGAAAAGCCCTCGTCTGATTTTTACCACGTTTTCAGATTTTACCACATTCTCACCCTGTTATTCACTTGTTTATTTTATTTTTTGGATTCTGTTTTTGTCTTACCTGCTTTCTGGAACTGTTTTTTGCCAGACTCGAACCCCATCGTCATCATCAACTCCCTGCATCTCAAGTCCGCCGACGTACATGGCGAGCTAACTGGACAAAGTGGTAACAGTGGGAAAGCCGTCCATACGGAGGTAAGCAGTCAGCTGGTAGCGTGAAAAGGAACAGCATCATACAGCACCGCAGTATTCATTTTAAAGACATAATGCAGCCATACGTTCCTCTGGCTACATAATTCGCGATCTCCATAAATGTATATAGGGCTACATTTTCAGAAAGAACCTATGTTGCAGTTTTTGGGTAAACTGTCCTTTTAAGGCGAATTGGATGAAGTGGTTGAAAAATGAAGAACTGGAATGTATGCACATGCTATTATGAATTACAAAATTTCTGTTACGCATATAGGGACCTATCATAGACTCAATGTGGCGCCAAGTGTGATGCAAGTGTTTTTGCTAGTTTTAGCCTGGCACGGGTACACTCAAAAAAAGAATCACAGAGAAGTTTATGTAACATTACTGTTTGTAACCTTCAGATTTGATTTAATTTGTCAGTTTTAATTGTATGTTTATCAAATTCCTTAAAATCAACCTAAATCTGTTCAGATCGAATACTATTACATTTAATCAGTTAAAAGGTATGAATATGGTATAAATATATCTAGCTGTAGATTAAGTCAGGTCCATTTAGTTCAATTCTATAAGATTCATTCATTTTCTTTTCGGCTTAGTCCCTTTATTAATCTGGGGTCACCACAGCGGAATGAACCGCCAACTTATCCAGCATATGTTTTATGCAGCGGATAAAAATCCATACACTCTTGCATTCACCACATACACTTCGGCTAATTTAGTTTATTCAATTCACCTATACCACATGTTTTTGGATTTGTTGGGGAAACCGGAGCACCCGAAGGAAACCCACGCCAACACGAGGAGAACATGCAAACTCCACACAGAAATGCCAACTGACCCAAATGCCAGCTTGAACCAGCGACCTTCTTGCTATGAGGCAATCGTGCTTCCCATTGCGCCACCATGAAGCCAATTTGTGTAATTTATGTTTACCTAACAAATATCAATCGCATAATGTTTATTACACATTGTTTAAAAGCCGGGGTGACGCAGTGGTGCAGTAGGTAGTGCTGTTGCCTCACAGCAAGAAGGTCGCTGGTTCGAGCCTTGGCTGGGTCAGTTGGCGTTTCTGTGTGGAGTTTGCATGTTTTCCCTGCGTTTGCGTGGGTTTCCTTTGGGTGCTCCGGTTTCCCCCACAGTCCAAAGACATGCGGTACAGGTGAATTGGGTAAACTAAATTGTCCGTAGTGTGTGGATGTTTCCCAGAGATGGGTTGCGGCTGGAAGGGCATCCGCTGCGTAAAAACGTGCTGGATAAGTTGGAGGTTCATTCCGCTGTGGCGACCCCAGATTAATAAAGGGACTAAGCCGAAAAGAAAATGAATGAATGTTTAAAAGCCAAATTTGCACCCATTTGTGTTCTGGTCTGAGAAGGAGCTGTGTTAAGGTGCGTTGCTATTTTGAGGCAACTGAGACTGCACCATTGACCAACTAAAATCTGCTGTAAATTTAATGGCGCAAATGTTTATTTATTTATTTTGACAGGTAAGTCTAAAACCAACACAGGCTCATTTTGAAAATGTGCCCAGGGCTACATTTTTGAGAGCCGAGAAATATGTGCCTCAGGGGAACATATGGTGGCATTTTGTGTGTAAAACAAACGCTACGGGGTGGTACCGCTGACTGCTTACCACCATATGGATGACCTTTTTGCTTGGTAGCTCACCATGAATGATATCAGATATAGGATGTGGAGCAGACCAGGGTTTGAGTTCAGGGAAGGATGGTTAGAAACCAGGTAAAACGAACCCCCCAAAAAAGCAGTGTGATACCATGGTAGAAGCATGCAGCTTTTCTCTTCTAGTTTGCTTTTGAAAACACTATTGGTTGGGTTTAGGGAAGGAAGTGTGTGGGTCAAGCTGATAAACTATGCACAACAACAAGCCGACCGGCTTCTCTTCATGACGAGCACAAAAAGGACATTAAGATTGGTAGAAATGTACACAGCGGCCTCTGGTAGATTTACGAGAAATGGCATGCCCCAGTGATATATTTGAAATTGTCGAAAATGTACACAGCTCCCTCTATTGGATATGTAAAAACAAAAACTGCAGGAAGACGTAGTCTAGGGTACATATTTCGGTTCTCAAAAATGTAGCCCTGGGGACTTTTTAATGAGCCTGGGTTGTTTAAAATGTACATACATGTTGTTTATTACACACAAAGGGTTAGCAGCAACTTGCTAATGCCTCCTCAATTGTAATTCACTCTGGACAAAAGCGTATGCTAAATGACTACATGTAAATGTAGACTTGGAACTGTTAAGTTGACAACTTAATTTTTACAACTATGTACACAGTACTTCATTTTAAGGCAACAGATTTACTTGCTTTTTTAAGTAAAGTCAACTACCCGTTTTTCTTTACAGTGGATAATGACAGTTTTCTCCATTTCAATTCATGTAGTCTAAAAACTATTGACCACAACTGCAACCTGTGCTGATCATTTCTGCAATGCAAATGGACCCTTTTCACATTTCCGGGTTTCTCAGCAGCAGAAGTCATCATAGTTGGGTAAACTTGGAGTGCAGTGAATGGGAGAGTACAACAAATAATATTTTTACAATCTAATTTGCTGAAAAAACAAAATAAAAACTCCATGATGGTGTTATCAACACTTTCAGAAAAAGGAACTAAATTGTGCCAGACTGAAAACGGCAGCCAGAGAAGAGAAACAGGTCCAATTTACTGTCCTCCCCATAGACAGTGGTAATTAGTTTTTTGTAATTTGATGCAAAGATGATATAATACAAGGGCATAGATTTGCGTTTGATATTGGTGGGGACCTAAATTAACACCAACCCTTCCCCCAATTGTAAAATTTAAATGTAACTTCACATTTAAAATGTAAAGCCGGCAGCTAGCTCTCTGCAACTCTCACATGGTCGCCCACTGAAGCTAAGCAGGGCTGTGCCCGGTCAGTACCTGGATGGGAGACCACATGGGAAAGCTGGGTTGCTGCCGGAAGTAGTATTAGTGAGACCAGCAGGGGGCGCCTAACCTGCTGTCTGTGTGGGTCCTAATGCCCCAGTATAGTGACGGGGACTCTATACTGCTCAGTGATAAGACGATAAGACGTCTCTGTGGTCGTTAAAAATCCCAGGATGTCCTTCGAAAAAGAGTAGGGGTTTAACCCTGGCATCCAGGCCAAATCTGCCTCTGTCTATCATGACCTCCTAACCATGCCCATGCTTCATCACTCTGTCTCCTCTCCACCAATCAGCTGGTGTGTGGTGCGAGGTCTTGCGCAATATGGCTGCCGTCGCGTCATCCAGGTGGATGCTGCACACTGGTGGTTGAGGAGATTTACAAATTAAAAAAAAAAAAAAAACTTTAATAAATAAATAGATCAAAAACAATTAGTAGTAAAAACAACATTAAATCAAGCATGTCTTATGGTGCAAAAGTAAATTTACATGATTTTACTTTGACAAGGAATGAATGCAGCCTTCTAGAAAGGGGAGGCATATGACACAATAACCATTTTATCTCAATTGTTGTTTTTTATAATCGCCGTGGAGGCCAAAATCAAAACAAATTTTTTACTAATTGCACATCCATGGTTACTGATATGGTGGACTTGTAGAGAACTTGACTTCAAGTGACTGACACTTTTCTTTGAAATGTCTTGCACAGTAAGCCTGACTGCAAAATTTCGACAAAGCATTGTTTCATTTTGGAGGCTATTAAATGATTGGTGGGGGCATTTTAATAATCTGTGGATATTGGTGGGGACACGTCCCCTCCATCCATGCTAATTCTACACCCTTGATATAATACATACATAAATACATACACAGCAAAATCCTCAGAGTAAAATATACTCAGTTCAGAGAGTATTTGGTCCTGCTTTAAATAAGGGCAAACAGGTTGGTAATAAGTAAAGCTGCTGTTTGTGGAGTTGCTTAATGATCCTCTGCTGAGATTTTGAGAGTTTCAATGTGTTTTATTTCAGTTTATTTTGTCTAAAGCTGTGACTGAAGGTAGATGTAGTTTTGTGTTTCTGTTTATTAACAGCAGGTGTTCATCATCAGTGCTCAATCATCACCTCATTTATCCTTTCATTGTCTCATTAACTTGAGTAACTTTAACTCAATTTGAAGAGGGACCAAATACTATCTAAACTGAGTAAATTTTTACTCAGAGGATTTTATAAATGTTCTTTTTTTATCTAAATATTAAAACCTTTCAAGGATTTAAGATGCTGATGACGCGTCATAACAGTCTTGTGAAAAGGCTCCATTGCTCAATGCTTCAGTGCAACACACACATACCAATAGATCTTGTTTACTGTGTTGTTACTTACATCTGATTGAAAGAGATTCTTAGAAAAGAAAAATATAGTGGTTGGCAACCTAAATTTATCCATCAGTGTCGATTGTATGCAGTAGGATTGGGCGGGATTAAATGATAGAAGTTTAATATACCCAGGGCTTGACATTAACACCCGCCAACCCACCAAATGCGGGTAGATTTCAGCTGTGGTGGGTTGAATAGCTGCTCCCACTAGCCACTTTGGCTGGTTGAAAAAGATTTTTTTAATTGCTAGTCCTGGCGCTAGTGTTTTAAAAGCTTACGTGCTCTCATTTCTTTGCGTGAAGCCTGGAAACACAACTGGTGCTATTTGTTGTCTTTGAAATAGACTGGAAAAATGTGATGCTTATGCATGCACAGTCCTGCTGCTACTTTTGAGAGCTTGAGATTCTTTATAAGCAGCAGTGGTTGCCACTTTCGCTTTAATCATTCTTTGAACAGATTATTAATGAGTCTAACTTTAACCATGTGCGTGCGATCATCCCTTCATTATTGTACTTTCACCTGCTTTCTTTCGCTTACAGTTATTTTTATTGATGGTTTAATTATCACCCTTTACAAGAACATTGCTTTAATAGGAGATTAACTCTCCATTTATGAGTTAACTGGTGATCTGGGACCTTCAGCCAGGACAGACCACTGTGCATAATTTTTGATTCATGAGATTTTTTTTTTGTTGCTATACAGCTATATTTTGCTTGTTTTGACACATTATTTAAAAATTGTCACAAGGAAATAATTAGTTTGGTGTGGCCTGAGAGAAAATTGGTAAATCCGTAGCGTTGAGCACTGAAAAGTCACGTGAAATAAAACTAATTGCAATGCAACACTATGAAACCACAACCCAGAAAAAAGTGTAATGAATGAGGAGGCATGTGGACATAACACAAAATTTTAATCAAGTAATTTTAGCATGCCAAAGTCAAATTTATGCATATAAAATATATTTTCTCAACAACAAAATTGTGGCTACTGAAAAAGTGAGTGGCTAGTAATGTTGGAAAACTACTAGCTACAGTGGCTGGTGATTTAAAAAGTTAATGTCAAGCCCTGGTGGTACCCATGAAGAAGCTAAACATTTATGAAACCTTTTCATTTAACAAATGATCCTTTATAATGGAAGATTGTTTATAATGTCTAAATTGTCTTTATAATGGAAGATTGTTAAATTGATCTTTACACTTAAAAAAAAAAAATGTGTGATTTGATTTTTTTTTTTAGCTGAAGGGTTCTTGAGGAACCGAAAAAAGAAAAATGTGTACATCAGCAGAAATGCAAAAGTTGTTTAATTAAAAGATCAACTAGTGGTGATTTGGATTAAATGCTCAAAAATGCATTAGTATTACATAGATCTAATTAATTTTAGATAATTATACAGTTAGAGTCTGAATTATAAACCCCCCCCCCTTATTTGTTTCACCTAATTTCTGTTTAACGGAGACAGCACATTTCTAAACATTCATTCATTCATTTTTTTTTTCGCCTTAGTCCCTTTATTAATCTGGGGTCGCCACAGCGGAATGAACCGCCAACTTATCCAGCATGTGTTTTACGCAGCGGATACCCTTCCAGCCGCAACCCATCTCTGGGAAACATCCACACACACTCATACACTACGGACAATTTAGCCTATCCAATTCACCTGTACCGCATGTCTTTGGACTGTGGGGGAAACCGGAGCACCCGGAGGAAACCCACGCATGCAGGGAGAACATGCAAACTCCACACAGAAACGCCAACTGACCATTTCTAAACATAATAGTTTTAATTAATCATTTCTAATAACTTAGATTAGACATAGCTTAGACATTTCTATAATAAGACTTTCTCCAGAAGAAATAATATTATCAGACATACTGTGAAAATTTTCTTGCTCTGTTAAACATCATTTGGGAAATATTTAAAAAAGAAAAAAACTTCAAAGGGGGTTTAATAATTCTGACTTTAACTGTAAATCCTTTCCTAAATATTTCTTACCAAAATGTTGTTATTTTATCTTCACAAAAGGTATTTGAAACACTTAAGTAGAAACTTTACTAGCATTTTTGACTGTATAATCACAAACCAGTAATAAGTAAAAAAAAAAAAAAAACTGAATTATACATCATCAATAAATAAGCTTCAATTGATGTATGATTTGTTAGGAGAGGACAATAGATACTACACTCTCAGAAATAAAAGTACATGAGTTGTCACTGGGGTGGTAGCTTTTCAAAAGGTACACATTTGTACCTAAAAGGTCCATATTAATACCTCAAGGGTATATATTAGTACTTAAAAAGTACAAAAGTGTTCCTCTAAAAATTTTTAGGTACTAATATATACACCAAAAATGCAGGGTTCCACACAATTAATTCATGTTGTCCCAACACAAATCGATTAAGTTAACTTAACACTTTTAACAAATTTGTGGATTGAAAAAAAAATTAGTTGTCCCAATGAAATCTCAAGAATTGTGTTGTTTCAGCTCATTTTAAATAAGTAGTGTGAACAAGTAAAAAAAACTATTTTGAGTGTACTTTTGAGGTACCAATATGGACCCTTTAAGTACAATTGTGTACCCTTTGAAAAGGTACCACCCCAGTGACAGCTGACGTACCTTTATTTCTGAGAGTGTAGAGAACTATTGAAAATCTGTAATCTGAGGGTTCAAAAAATGTAATATTAATAAAAAATTGCTTTTAAAGTTGTCAGAATTAGTTTCTTAGCTATACATATTACTAACCAAGAATTACATTTTGATATATTTACAGAAGGTAATTTACAAAACGTCTTCATGGAACTTGATCTTTACTTAATAGTAAGATTTTTGGCATAACATAAATATATAATTTTGTTTTATACAATGTATATTTGGCTATTCCAGCAAATGTACCATGCAACATGCGCCTGAAGAACTATAAATATAATTGCTAGCAGACACTGAAATGTCTCATCTTTAACTCCCTTTAAAAATACCAAGATTATCTTCTCACAGCATACTTGAGATGCTTTCAGAGTCTCTTTGATGGGTAATGTCTGTAAGCTGTGGAAAAAAAATGTATCACTCACCGTAGATAATTAAACCAATTAAAAGTAATTATTATAAGTGGATCTAAATAAGAAGATTTGTCAAACCCACTGTAATTGCTTGGGCTTGGCAAAAAAGGGATTGTCACCAAGGTGAGCAGATTTTCCAAGACATCAGACATGGGAGATCTCCAGCAAAGAAAAAAATGCTCTCTGGCGCTATCTAGTGACTAATATTACTGAAATAGACAGCGATTGACCTGTCCAGTTTAAATTTACAAGCCATTCTCCAGGTGTTTGTAGGCTGGCACCATTTAAGCTTCATGCTGTCTCTTCAAGTATTAATCTGATCTTTTGACATGCAGATGGAACAATCCTCTACGCGCGCTGGATTTCAGGAGACACTTAGCACCTACTTTGGATAATGGTCGATGCATGAAGTCATTGTTATTCTAAGATTAAGAATTACATGCAAAAGGCATGTTCCCCATCCATCTTCATAATGGGCTGAAATTCTTGTTTGGTGAGAAAGTGTGCCCGGCTAAACGCCGAGGTGATATGTGGAGGTACAGGAGATAAGGGGCGGATCTGGCTACACCTCACCAAACAGCAGATCTGCGAGATTATAAACCCCACACACGTGCGTTTAAATAGAGAGGGGGCAGATATCTGTGGACTGGAGGACGGACTTCCACCGCGGGAATGTTTAACTGGAGCTCTGAAGCCGGCGTCGCATCCGAAAAGTCTGTCAGAAAATATTCGGAGCGCTTTGACCAAACCTGGAGCTCCAGTCGGATCATGGCAGTGTCATCATCCATGCGCGCGCTCGTCTCCAGAAGACCACTGGATCTTATCTCGGTTTTAAACTCTTTGTGGAGTTTGTGACCTGTTTATCTGGATCTTCAGAAGTTGTTTTCGCCGCTGAGGTGTTTTTTTGTTTGTTTGTTTGTTTGGACCGTTATTATAATGTTGAGGTGATTTTTCCGTCGCGCGAAGCTTCGCTGAAGGTTTCAGGATTATGAGTCCCTCATGACACCGATGTCTCACTCTTTCTGGATTTTAAAGAAGACCGTTTCTGCAGGCTTGGGATACTTTTGTTATTCATTTTGTTTCTTTACCCCCCGTGCGTCTGGAGCGAAATTAGGATGCTGTGTCTGTCTCCTCCAGTAACCTACAACCTGTTATTCTGGTTTTTAATTCTCCAAACGCCACATTCAACTGCACCTTTAATCACCGGTAAGATCATACAAACTCTGAACGATCCCCCATAAGAACATGTAAACAAACATATTTCGTGTCATTATAATATTAGCCTATATTACAACTCGAATGAATAGCCTTGGCTTTTGGTGGTCGAGTGAAATCTGCGTTTTTAGTCAGGATTTTTAACTGAAGTTAGCAAAATCATATACTTTTTACATTATGAACTTTACTTCAAGCAAAAGTTACCTTTATTTAAATGTGAAAAGGTTTATCCGTGCAACAAAAAAATATTTTACTGTTTTTCGCGATGTAGCCTACTGTAGAATAAATAAAACAGATTATTATATTATAATAATAGTATTATATCTAATATTAGAATGTGTTTTTACAAGAGTTAAGGTTAATACTTTTAACATAACGTGTTACATTTATTAACACAATTTTCTTGCCACGCTGTATTTATTGTAAATAAAGATTAATATTGTTTACAATGCTTCTTTTAGTTTAATTCAGATTTCTGATTGTTTTTACAGTTAGCCTACTTTAAAATGTGAAGTTGTAAAGACATTAGAGTAGGCAATTTCAGAGAAAATATACATTACCGGTTTGAAAGTTTGGGGTCAGTTGTATTTATTTATTTTTTTTCATGTTTTCTTTTTTTTTTTCAGAAAATTATTCTGTTCATCAAGGCGGCATTTATTAAATGTAAAAAATTGTTAAATATTTATTTAAAAAAAAAAACGCTTTCTTATTGTATGTAGTTTCAAATTAAATTATTACTCCAGTCATTGTTGCTTTTCTTACTATTACCATTAATAATAATAATAATAATATTCATTGATTCATTTTCTTTTTGGGTTAGTCCCTTTATTAATCCGGGGTTGCCACAGCGGAATGAACCGCCAACTTATCCAGCAAATTTTTCATGCAGCAGATGCCCTTCCAGCTGCAACCCAACACTGGGAAACAATAATAGTAATAATTATAAATAATAGAGTGATTTCTGAAGAATCGTGTGACTCTGAAGACTGGAGTAATGAAGCTGAAAATTCATCTGTAAAATCACTGGAATAAATTATTAAACTAAATGATAAATTACCTTTGAACAGTCATTTTATAGTGCAATAACATTTCACAATTTTACAGTTTGTTCTGTATTATCAATGAAATAAATGCAGCCTTGGTGAGCAGGAGAAGCTTATTTTTAAATATTTAAACTTTTTAAACCCCAAACTTTTGACCAGTAGTATACAGTTGAAGTCAGAATTATTAGCCCCCCTTTGAATTATTTTTTCTTTTTTAAATATTTCCCAAATGATGTTTAACAGAGCAAGGATATTTTCACAGTATGTCTAATATATATATATATATATATATATATATATATATATATATATATATATATATATATATATATATATATATATATATATATATATATATATATATATATTCTTCTGGACAAAGTCTTAATTGTTTTATTTTGGCTAGAATAAAAACAGTTTTACATTTTTTTAAATCCATTTTAAAGTCAAAATTATCAGCCCCTTAAAGCTATATTTTTTTCCTGATAGTCTACAGAACAAACCATCGTTACACAATAACTTGCCTAATTACCCTAACCTGCCTAGTTACCCTAATTAACCTAGTTAAGCCTTTAAATGTCACTTTAAGCTGTATAGAAGTGTCTAGAAAAATATCTAGTAAAATATTATTTACTGTCATCATGGCAAAGATAAAATAAATCAGTTATTAGAAATGAGTTATTAAAACTATTATGATTAGAAATGTGTTGAAACTCCTTTCCGTTAAACAGAAATTGGGGAAACAAATAAAAATGGGGGCTAATAATTCAGGGGGTTTCATAATTCTGACTTCAACTGTATGTGTCGTTTTTTTCAGCATAGTTCACATTATGTAGCTATTAATCATTTTAGTAACAACAGTAATTATGTAACTAAGTAGTAACTATGTAGCACATTAGTATGACTACTTGATAATCAGTTAAATACAGAGTAGCATTGTAAAAATAAAGTGACCTACATTCCAATTTATTTTGTAAACGCTACTGAAACTAAACAAGAACAGTTTGGACGCTCCTTATTTGCAGTGGTTTGGTTATTTGCGGCTTTAATTACTGTTTGATGGTTTGAATAAAATGTTTCCAGGAAACAGGTCATGTAAAAAAGTCAGTTTGATTTGTCTTTTTTTTCTCCCTCATTCAGGTACAGAGGCTAGCTGTGAAAACGAGGGAGAAGTGTTACACATACCCAACATAACAGACAACCCCTGCATCTCCTGCATCTGTCTGGTGAGAAAACCAAAACCCCTGAGTGGGACGATACATGATATATGAGCAATATCACACTCGTAGCAGTGCGATATGGCTGTATATCAGCACTGGTGGGAGGCGTGCATTAGCGTCCCACGAGTGCTGAATTAATAGTAATATTAATATTAAATTAATAATATACTCACCCCCAGACCATTGAAGATGTAGGTGACTTTTTTTCTTCAGACGAATTTCCCTTGGTGATTTGTATAATGCAAGTCAATGGTGACCCATTTTAGAGGTTAAAAAAAAACACATAAAGACAGGTCCAAATCAATCCTCATGGCTCCTGATGATAAACTGAGGTCTTATGAAGCAAAACAACCGATCTGTGCAAGAAATTGATCATTATTTTCAATATTATTAGCTTTAAAGTGTTTTCACAAGTGCCACAAGAGAGTGAGAATTCACATTTTTGCCAAAATGGCTCTTACCTGTAAATTACATGTGCTTGCATATACGGCATCAAGCAACTGGTGTACACATGGAGATCAGTTTACACAGGTTGTAGATTGTTGTAATGCTAATAATATTGTAAATAATGTGCTGGCACAGACCACACATATTGCTTCACAAGACTTTAACGTGTTGCCAGAAGCCATGGCTATTGATTTCGACTTGGGTTGTTGCTAGATCAGATATGGTTGCGGCCGAAAGTTAAGAATTATTTATATTATTTATAAAATTTCCCATTTATTGTGATATTATACAGAGTGTTATTTGTGCTATCTGTTAAATTACACAATAAATTGTATTGTATTTTTTAACGCCTACCCCCACCCCAACCCTAAACCCACCCGTGACAGTAACGTAAAAACAGTAGTTGTAACGAGTATTATTTATGCTATCTATTAAATTACCCAATAAATTGTATTTTTTAATGCATACCCCAACCCTAAACCCACCCGTCACAGTAAAAATGTTAATTATTGTTATACAGTGTCATAAAAGTGCTGCTATATTGATGTGCATATCGCATTTCCAGCTGGCTGCGTATCCGATCTAGACTTTACCTTCGACCTGTTTGTATGTTTATTTTTAATCTAAAACAAACTGTAACCATTGACTGCCATTACATGAATTACCAAGGACCAGGTACTTAGCTAAAAATCTTCTTTAAAGTTCTGCTGAAGAAAACATACCCTACATCTCTTGGATGAGCTGAGGGTGAGTAAATTTATAGGAGCTTTTAATTTTGGGGTGAACTATTCCTTTAGCGTTTGGTCTTGGTCAAAGTTTTAGCGCAGACATTGTAGTGATAAATTATTGTTTATAGATCATTTTGAGGGATGTAAACAAAAACAATGGTCCCAAAGTATTTCCTGTTTTGCATTTTTAATTTCTATAGCTTCTAAGAATCCAAAAAGGTCCACACATTGATAAATACTGTTATGATAGCTGTTTTATCATTAAGTTATGATTGAATTGCCTCTTACCCACACTGGACCAGCTCTATACCCTCACCAGGTTGCTCGAGGGTTCATGGGAGTATGCCCAACCAGTCCACATGTGTTTTGTGGACTTGGACAAAGGCATTCAACCGTGTCCCTCGTGGCATTCTGTGGAGGGTGCTCTGGGAGTTTGTGATCAGAGGTGCTCTGTTAAGGGCCGTCTCGTCCCTGTATGAACAGAGTAGAAGTTTGGGTCGCATTGCCAGCAATAAGTTAGACTTGTTTTCAGTGCATGTTGGACTCCGTCAGGGCTGCCCTTTGTCACCAATTCTGTTCATCATTTATATGGACAGAATTTCAAAGCATTGGGCTGGAGAGGGTCTGGTTCGGGGACCACAGGATTTCATCTCTGTTATTCGCAGATGATGTTGTTCTGTTGGCTCCATTGAACATGGACCTTCAACATGCACTGTGGCGGTTTGTTGCCAAATGTGACATGGCTGGGATGAGAATCAGCACGTCCAAGTCTGAGGCCATGGTGCTCCACTGGAAAAAGTGGTTTGCCATCTCCAGGTTAGAGGAAAGTCCTTACCCCAGGTGGAGGAGTTCAAGTATCTTGGGGTTTTGTTCACAAGTGAGGGAGGGATGGAGCGTGAGATTGACAGGCAGATTGGTGCAGCGGCAGCAGTAATGCAGTTGATGTACCGGTCCGTTGTGGTGAAGAAGGAGCTGAGCCGAAAGGCAAAGCTCTCCATTTACCGGTCAATCTACGTTCCTACTCTCACCTATGGTCATGAGCTTTGGGTCATGACCGAAAGGACAAGATCTCGGATACAAGCGGCCGAAATGAGTTTCCTTCGCAGGGTGGCAGGGCGCACCCTTATAGACAGGGTGAGGAGCTCTGTCACCCGGGAGGAGCTCGGAGTAGAGCCGCTGCTCCTCCACATCGAGAGAAGTCAGCTGAGGTGGCTCAAGCATCTGTTTTGGATGCCTCCAGGACACCTACCTAGGTAGGTGTTTCAGGCATGTCCCACCGGGAGGAGGCCTTGGGGAAGACCCAGGACACGCTGGGACTATGTCTCTCGGCTGGCCTGGGAACGCCATACTAGATCGATATGGCTAGGAACTATACTTTAATTCTGGTGTTTTTTAGAGCAGTGTTTCCCAACCACGTTCCCGGAGGACCACCAGTTCTTCACATTTCCATGTCTCCTCAACTAAACACACCTGATTCTGTTCATCAGCTCATTAGAAGAAACTGAAAGACCTGTAATGGGTGTGACAGACAAAGGAGACATCCAAAACATGCAGTGTTGGTGGTCCTCCAGGAACGTGGTTGAGAAACACTGTTTTAGAGTATAGTTCCTAGCCATATCAGCTTTGAAAATAGCAACTTTTCATTTTTCGTCAGTCTTAGTATATGATATAACTACAGTAGAGTCAAGGTTTAAATACAAATTTCTTCAGTGAGATACTAATGGTCTAATCCGATTCAATGATTTATGCTAAGCTAAGCTAAAAGTGGCCCTGACAGACCCAGAGATTGACTAAATGAATTAAAAAATGGTAAAAAAAAAAAAAAAAAAAAACTATTTATCTCTAGGTGACTAGAGAGGCAAAATTACAACACTTTATTTCTCCCCAAAAAAGTGGAGTGTTCATTGAAGCAGATTTACCCATCGGTATTCCTGTCCCAATCACAAAATTTCACCCTAATCACAACTACATGCTTGCATATTACTAATACACACAACACCAGTCAGGACATATAATGTTTTTTTTTGTTTTGTTGGTGTGTCTTTCACAAGGTTAGTGTGTGAGAGCTGATACGACGGGTTGATGAATGTCTCCTATTGATTTTTGCAGCATGCGAGTTGATGAATAGAGATCAATACAGGAAGTTTTATCTCTGAAAGATGATGCTGCTCTTTATGTTCGTACATTTGTCTGCAGTTGATGGGAATGTCATGAACCAGACATGATTGAATTAAGCTGATCAAGAGGATCGGATCCTGTCTCATCCTAAATTTCACGGCTTATCTTTGTCACTTTGTCAACAAGTGCGATTATTACACGTACTGCTGAATGATAAGGGATCGTCCTTTAATTATTGATATTTTTTGGATCAACAGAATCAGAAAGCGGAGTGTAAGCAGGAGAAGTGTGCACCGCTGGCAGAGGACTGTGCGCTGGTGGTCAAACAGACGGGAGCCTGCTGTGAAAAATGCAAAGGTCAGCTGAAATCATGTTATCTGATTATTGGTTATGATATATGTGGGCTAGCATACTTGTGTAGCTCACGGTTTTAGCATCACTGCCATCTTGTGGTTGAGAGTCGCGATGAGGGCTTTTTGCTGGACATGCTGAAAAACAAATTGATCTGCGTATATATGTGGAAAGATTAGTAACTAAAAACCTAACACAATAAATAAAACCATAACCACACTGATAAATATGTTTCATTAAATTTAATAAATTTTTAAGGCAAGTGGTTGCAAACAATTTATATGGGCTGAATTTAAACAATTTAAATTTAGTAGTGTTTAACTTAATTTGTTTGTTTAAATACCTTTTAAAAATTGTAAATCCAATGAATATTTTTTTTCAGTGTACTGTTTCCCTTTTATTTAAAGTTTATAGTTTAAATCCAGTGGTGTAAAGTAACTAATTACAAATACTCAAATTACTGTAATTGAGTAGTTTTTCTCAGGAATTGTAGTTTACTAAGTAGTTTTATAAATGTGTACTTTTACTCTCCCTTAAGTACATTTTTAGTGCTGTACCTGTAGTTTTACTCCACTACTTTCTTTCAACCTGCAGTCGCTACTCTATTTTTTCTTGTCTATGGGGATTAGAAAAATCAGTCCTGTGATTCCTGTTCAATCAAATCACACACAGAAGGTAAATAGCTTCATAATGAACTACCTCAAGACATGGCCGATTTATAATTGCAGCAAACTGTTTGGAAGCATTAAACATGTCCAAGAAGATGTCCAAAA
This sequence comes from Danio kyathit, assembly GCA_903798195.1. Lineage (NCBI taxonomy): Eukaryota > Metazoa > Chordata > Actinopteri > Cypriniformes > Danionidae > Danio > Danio kyathit. Next base: position 12,127,179 of record LR812534.1, read on the forward strand.
TCTTTACACGCATTGACCCAGAGACTGCTTAGATCAGGGGTGGGCAAACTTGGTCCTGGAGGGCCAGTGTCCTGCACAGTTTTGCTCCAACACTAATCAAACACACCTTAGGGATGGCTGACGTGAAACTGACGTTTCAACGCAGTGTCGAGATCCCGAATGCGCAAGTGTTTCGAAACACCTGGTCACGTGACTAAAACGATTCAAAGCATCGATCAGTTCAGAAGCGTTTCGAGACCTGGCGAATCTGCATTTAACTGACAGGGTCAGAAAAAAACGTCTGTCTCATATGGCCTAATGGACCGTACATGTGCAAGTTGTGCACGTGCTTTAAATGATTTTTAGGTTCGAATCCCGACTTGTACAAATACACCGAAATCATGATTTTTATGTATTTTAATAAAGTTACTGTTTTATGATGTAGTCTAGATAGGATACAGCTGCGGATACGCTATCAATTTAGCATCATTTTTGTAACACTGTAAAACAATAATTAATATTTTTACAGTACTGTGATGGTTGGGTTTAGGTTTTGGGTAGACATTAATGAAATAGAATAAATGGGAAATTTAATGAGTAATATAAATAATTCTTGTTAACTACTGGCCACAACCGTGTCTGAACTAGCACAACCTTGTTTTATGACCAAAACAAGACATATTTATTCACAAAGTGTTCATTCGGATGTCAGACCAATGTTGAAACAGAACGATACAAGAACAAAGCAATTCAAACTGATATTAAAACATTTCAAAATAGCTGTCTCAGTCTGGATTCGATCCCACTATCTCCGCATGATAGTCAGGAACCCTAACCGCTTCACTAAATCACTTGAAGCTTTACGCCTGGAAAGTGGGGTTTAATACCTCAGTTTGCTCTACTGTTCTTTGGTGAAGCTGTTTCAGTGCAATACATAAAAAAAGACCACTAGGTGTCACCGTAGAGTGGGGTTTCGAAACGTTTCGAAGCTTCGACACATTTGCTTCGACTGGTTCAGTGTTTCATGAAGCCTCGCTTTGCCCACCACTAACACACCTGAACATGCTAATCAGTGTCTTCAAGATCACTAGAAATCTATAAGCAGGTGTGATTGATTAGAGTTGGAGCTAAACTGTGCAGGACACCGGCCCTCCAGGACCGAGTTTGCCCACCCCTGGTTTAGATGCATGTCACTGATGAGAAGATGACGAATGTTAGGTGTATGATGACAGCCAGCCTTAAACAGCCAGCTGGCACAAAATGTCAACATGACGTCTGATTGACGTTGTATCCTAATGTCATGGGGACGTTGCATTTTGTTTGGAAATGAAAATCAGGTTGACGTCAGAACCCAACGTCAGGCTGATGTCAATGTCCAATGTCCAACCTAAAACCAACCAAATAGTATTTTCTATATGATGTTGATGTTTAAGATGTTGGCTCGACGTTGGATTTTGGTCACTTTCCAACACAACCTAAAATCAACCAAATATCAACGTCGCTATTGGACATCAAAGTAAGATCATTCTTAGACGCTGGCTAGACATTGAATTTTGGTCACCTGACATCACAACCTAAATCTAACCTAATATAAACGTCTTATGACATTGTGTGCTTGCTGGGCAATAACTCGTGGTTGCATGTTACGTTTACACACACATGTACAAATTACATGCAAACGCATCAGCTTTTCACAGCGTAATACTACTACTCATTACTCTTGAGTACTTTTGAAAGGGCTAGTTTTACTCATACTTTGAGTAATATTTACAGCAGATACTTTTACTCTACTTACACTACATTTTTAGGCAAGTAATGGTACTTTTACTTGAGTATGATTTTTCAGTACTCTTTTTTCCTCCACTGTTTAAATCTAATAAGGACCAATTGTTTGGTACATAAAGTAAACCTCTCATATGATGTATCCACTAAAGGAGAGAAGATATTACTTTACAAACTGTATTGTACATAAATTATCTAAACATCTGCATATTTTTCAATCGTATTACTGTACATTAATAGGAAAGCTGGATGACTTTGAACACACATTTAAACACCCGCTAAAAACCTGCAGATTTACGCGGGTACAGATTCAGTGTGGGTCTATTAATAAATTTGTCAATTATTAATCAGTATGTCTGCTAATAATGATTGGCCTGTTTGTACTATAAACCAGCAAAAATTCACTAGGGTCAGAAAATACAAAAAAAAGTGTATTACACTGTCCAGTTTTACTGTATTTTTTCTTAGGAAAACATAAAGAAAATACTATCATGCAATTTTACTGATTTACAGAGAGCACATACTGAAATACTATGCAGTGCAACAATAATATACAACCTCAAGTCAAAAAAAGTTGGGACAAAATGGAAAACGCAAATAAAAAAAAGAAAGTAGTGATTTCTAAATTTGCTTTGACTTGTATTTCATTGCACATTGCAGACAATACAACAAACATTATTTAATGTGTTCCTCATGATTTATTTTTATTAATTAATTATTATTATTTTTTTTAAATAAACACATATTGCCATTTTGGTTCTTGCAACACATTTAAAAAAAAGTTGGAACAGTAAAGCATTTACCACTTTGTAATGTTGCCGTTCCTTTTCACAAAACTTAAAAGACGTTTAGGGACTGTAGACACCAAGTAATGAAGTGTTCAGGTGTAATTTTGTCCCATTCTTCCGGCAAAGAAGTCTTAAGGTGGGCAACAGTATGTGGTCTTGGTTGTCGCATTTTGTGCTTTAAAATGCACCACACATGCTCTATTGGAGACAGGTCTTGATTGCAGGCAGGCCAGTAAAGTACCTGTATCCTCTTCCTCCGCAGCTAGGACTTTGTAATGTGTGCAGAATGTGGTTCAGCATTGTCTTGTTCAAATATCCATGGGCGTCCCTGGAAAAGAAGGCAACATATTGTGCTCCAAAATCTCTATGTTCTTTTCAGCATTAATGGTGTCATCACAGAAATGCAGGTTATCTTTGCCAAGGGCACTGACGCAACCCCATACCATTACAGACCCTGGCTTTTGGACTTGTTGCTGGTAACAGTCTAGATCAGGGGAGCTCAACCCTGTTCCTGGCGATCGACCTTCCAGCTGATTTCAGCTCCAACCCTGATCAAACACACCTGAACCAATTATTTAGAACGTGAGGAGCACTTGATAATTACAGGCAGGTGTGTTTCATAAGGGCTGCAACTGAAAACGGCAGGAAGGTCGATCGCCAGTAATAGGATTGAGCACCCCTGGTCTAGATGATCCTTTTCTTCTTTGGTCTAGAGTACATGGCGTCCATTTCTCCCAATAAAATGCTTGAAATACTGATTTATCTGACCACAGTATACGTTTCCACTGTGTGAGGGTCCATCCCAGATGCCTCTGAGCCCAGAGAAGTCAATGGCGCTTCTGGACACTGTTAACATAGGGCTTCCTTTTGGCACAGTAGAGTTTTAACTGGTATTTGTGGATGTAACTACTGTATGTATTGTGGTACTTGTCAAAGGTTTGTCAAAGTAGTCCTGAGCCCATGTAGTGATATCGCTTATAGATGAATGACGATTCTTGATGCAGTTCTGCCTGAGGGAGGGGAGATCTCGGTTGTTCAGCTTAGGCATGCGCCTTTGTCCTTTACACACTGAAATTCCTCCAGATTCCTTGAATCTTTTACTTATGTTCTGCCCTGTTGAAGGCAAAATATCCAAATGTCTTCCACTCTTTCTTAGAGGATCATTGTTTTTAAACATTCCAATAATTTTCTCATGTATTTGTTCGCAAACTGCCGATTCTCAGCTCATCTTTGCTCTTGAAGGACTAGACCTTTATTAGATGCTGCTTTTGTTTCAAATCCCAATTACAATCACCTGTCGACATCACCTGTTTCAAATCATGTTAATATTTAACCATTGTACCCGATTACCAGCCCTAAACTACTCCTCTCCCAACTTTTTCTGGAATGTGTTGCAGGTCTGAATGACAGGAAAGGATGTAAATTGACAAATTAAATGAAGTTGACCAGACAAAACATGAAATATTTTGTTCGTATTGTCTGCAATAAAATACAAGTCATAGTAAATTTGAAAATCACTACTTTCTTTTTTTATTTGAGTTTTCCATTCTGTCACAACTTTTTCTGATTTGTGGTTGTAGCAAACTTGTTAGAGATGATTAGAACACAAATAATTTCATGATGTTTTAAAAGGCTGTTTAATTACGGATTACAATGCAGTGCCAAAATACTAATAAATTGTCAAAATTTTTATGCATTGGCTCTTGAAACCACTAGGTTTTACTCATTTGTCAAATTTTTGTAAACTTTTAAAACATGTGTATTTAAATATGTGCAATTCAGAATAAGTATGTTATTTCATTTGCTAACTGATAATGGTTTGTTACTTTTAGGTTTTGATCGGTTTTTATTTACATCTGTATGATAGACGTTTAAGTTTGAGAGCATTTTAAACAAAATATGCTTAGTGACTTCTGTATTTTGGAGACAAATTTGGTGTTTTATATGTGTATATGAAGATGTAACCGAAAAGTCATAGGCCATGCCATTACACTGACTGAATGACAATGTTTTTGACTAGACTAAATTTCACCCATACTAGTATACACAAGAGTTTTTTCAAAAGGTATTTGTTACCAAACATTGCTAGCATTTATTTAATGTTTGTATAAAAAATCAGTTTTGTAATTCAAAATTTTCAAGCCAGTCATAAAACGTCCGGTGAACGTCCGGTGAACGGCTGGTGTTACTGTATTTTTAATTCCATGAGGTCACTTTAACAGCATTGATAGAGTACAAAAACTTTTAGAGTGAAAAATTTTCTCAAAAATCCAACCTCAATCTGGAACTTTATTCCAAATTATATATTTTCTAAATTTGGAGGGCTTAATTTCTTATTAATCTGTAACTATAATGTTGAGAAAATACCAGCTAAATGATCTCAATTTCATAAGCAATTTTATCTTGCCTGGTCGCTATTATACAAGCACAATTTCTCTCCTCACAAATATTTTTTTCGGAATAACCAAAATAGTGTATACAAAAACAAATCTCTTTTCTTGCAACGCTAGTTTGAAGCAAATATTCTGCTTGTTAGTCAATTATTTAACTCAAATGGTCATTTATTAAATTATAAAGAATTTCTTAATCGATTCAATATTCCCATCCCCCCCTAAAGAATTTACTGTTGTATTTGATGCCATACCATCTGGAGTTATTAGGTTATTCCAAGGCATCTCCTATCCTTCTGTGTTTCCTCTTTTAGACCCTTCTACTACAGTGGTAGGAAAGTGTTGTTTCTCTGCAACTATTTCAAACAAATCAATATGATCTTTATTTCCTAATGGAATTGTATCAGTTCCAAATGTTACTTTTTATTGGAATTCTTTCTTATATTGATTGGAGAAAAATATGGCTCATCCCAAATAACTACTTTATTACAAATAAGATAAAAGAAGTTTTATTTAGAGTTATTCATCGTACATACCCAGTCAATACTCTCTTAGTAAGATACAAAAGTTATTGATACTAATTGTTCATTTTGTAAGCAACACCCTGAGTCCCTAGTTCACTTATTTTGGCAATGCAGTTATTCTAATTTGCTTTGGAAAGATTTTCCTCGTTTTGTAATTGAGAATGTTGATAAAGGCTTTTCCTTACTATGGGAAAATGTTTTGTTTGGTTTTGTTAATTATAAACAGAAGCTTTACTTAAAAAGAAAATATATTTTCTTAGTCTTCTTATCTTATTAAATGTTAATTGTCAAACCAAAAACCTTTTTTTATATTTTGCTTACTGAAATGCAGCATTACTTTGAAACTGTTTCTAACTCTCTTACAAAAAAGGCTTTAAAAACAACTGAAATTTGTAAATTATATTATCTTTGTTTGTTTTTGTTTTTGTTTTGTTTTTTGTTGTTGTTTTTTCTTTTTCCAAATTGTTTTCTTTTTGTCTTTCCATTTTCTTTATAATGTCCTGTGATTGTATATTCTCACTTTTTGCAAAAAAAAAAAAAAAAAAAACTTTAGGATATCAGTTTAATAGACTTAAGCATTCATTTAGTTGTTCAAGCACAAAGCTATATGAAAATACATTTACATTAGCGTGCCATGAGTGAACCAAGCTCTGTGTGTACTTCCATAGAAAATGCTGTGTTAGTGCGATTAGACGCAGTGTTTCTTGTCAGTGTAAATCAATGATTTTGAACAAGGCAGACGTTAATAATGTGTTTGTAATGGGATGACAGTTGGACAGGATGGTTTATCTAAATAGTTAAACGGTCAGTTCACCCAAATATGAAACATTTCTCATAATGTACTCATCCTTAAGGCATCCTAGGTGCACACGACTTTCTTCTTTCAGTCAAATCCAATCATAGATATAAAAAAAAAGATCTTTCCAGCTCTACAATGGAAACAGCTCCAAGGATTGGCTGATTTTGATCAGAAGTCATATGAAGCACATTCAAAAATATCCATATTTAAAACTTTATATGCACTCCATCCGTCGTTGTCTTCTCCTTCTTTTGAAATGATTTATTTTGGTGCATTATTGCCATCAGCAGGACAGGACTGTGTTTTTCTGTCTCGAGTGTAAAGCGAATTTCGCAAACAAAACACACTCCTTTCCAGCTGATGGCGCTAATGCACCAAAAAAAGCACTTAAAAAAAGGAGAAGAAGAAGATTGCTGGAAATTTCACAAAATAATGTTTTAAATATGGATATATTTCTTACAAAGATGTAACGATTCACTACAGAAGACCTGTATTTAGTCCCCGGAGCTGAATGAGGCACTTTTTTATTCTTGTGGACTGCTGATAAAAATCAGCCAACCGTTGACATTCTCTGATTTAATTTGACCTAAAGAAGAAAGTCATGTACACCTGTGCCTTGAGGGTGAGTAAATCATGGGATAATTTTAATTTTAGGGTGAACTAAAACTCGGTCCCGGAGGGCCGGTGTCCTGCAGATTTTAGCTTCGGCTACAATTAGACACATCTGAACCAGCTAATCAAGCTCTTACTAGGTATACTACAAAGCTCCTGGCAGGTGTGTTGAAGCAAGTTGGAGCTAAACTCTGCAGGACATCGGCCCTTCAGGTTGCTATAAGGTCAATTGTTTAAACTCATGTATCAAAACAATCTACAGCAGGGGTGCTCAACCTTGTTCCTGGCGATCGACCTTCCAGCTGATTTCAGCTTCAACCCTGATCAAACACACCTGAACCAATTATTTAGAACGTGAGGAGCACTTGATAATTACAGGCAGGTGTGTTTGATAAGGGCTGCAACTGAAAACTACAGGAAGGTCGATCGCCAGGAATAGGGTTGAGCACCCCTGATCTACAGGCTTCCCAGTCATAAAAACGACTCGAGAGGGCATTCATTTCCATTTATTCAATTCATGTTCAAAGGAATCTTGCATTTACAACAAAAATTGTAGTTTTGTCAGTGTACATGGCTTGAAATGTGAATCATCTGATCTGAGCGTTTGCTCTTTCCCTCTCGGCAGGTTGTCTTCTAAAAGGGACGTCCTACAACAGTTCCCATCACTGGATGAGCCCTGTGAAACCCTGTGTCACGTACAGCTGTCAGGTGCGTCAATCGCAATCGAAAGGAACAGTTCACTCAAAATTGAAAATTTCCTCACTATTTACTCAACACTGAAGTGGTTCTAAACTTTTATGAACAGGGTTCTAGAGTGTGACGGATTTGGTCGCATGCAACCTAATTTCTCTATGGCGCGAATAGCCATTCGAGGGCTTAATTAATAAATAAGCGACTGGTTCAGTGGAACAGAGCGATCAGAGATAGTGAAGAGCGTTATTTTAAATGCGATGCAGTTGAAAAGTTGGGTGCACTTTTTTGTGGAAAAAAAGTTAGGCGCGCCAGTGCAACCAGTGCAAAAAGTTAGTCTAGAGCCCTGATAAATGACTTTCTTTCATTGAGCACAAAACAAGATACTGAAAAATGTTGGGAAAATGCAATCATTGACATCCATTGTAGGAACAAAGGTTTAGATCAAGTGAAGAATGAGTAATGATGGCAGAATTTGTATTTTTGGGCGCACAGCTGCGTACTGTGGTCTAGTACTAGAATAAACACAATGAGTAAACAGGACGGGACAAATGAATGAGTAATGTTGCATGACGACTGCTTCAATCAGCTCCTGATTTAAATAAGAATGTCTGTCGAATGAGAAAACAAATCTGTAGATGAGAAAATTAGAAAAATGTGTAGACGAACCTGCAATACACTGTAAAAAATATGATTATTATCAATAAGTCATGAAAGCATATGTTTCTATGATAATCATGCATTTTTTGCTCTGAGATTTAACTTGATATTTTAAGTCAATTTACACTTTCAGAAATAAAGGTACAGAAACTGTCACTGGGATGGTACCCTTTAAAAGGTTACGGTTTTGTACTTAAAGGGATAGTTCAGATAAAACTGAAAATTGTCACCATTTACTATCATTTAATTGTCACAAACCTGTTTGACTTTCTTTCTTCTGAAATATCTTCTTTAAAAGAAGATAATTAGAAAAATTCTGAAAACCTGTAACCATTGACTTCCATAAAATAACATTTTATTTCTATGGAAATCAATGGTTACCAGTTTCTAGCATTTGTCAAAATATCTTCTTTTGTTTTTTTAACAGCAGAAAGAAATTGATAAAAGTTTGAGATCAATCAAAGGAGATTACATATTGAGTAAATCTTTTTTTGGTGAACTATCCCTTTAAAGGGTACATGTTGGGACGTAAAGGATCCAAATTGTACCTTAAAGTAATTTAATATTGCCTAAAATTACAAAAATGGACCTTTAGAAAGGATATCGCCTCAGTGACAGTATTGCAGTATGCAGACGGGGATGATTCGATATCGATTCAGTAATAGATCATAACCAGTTATTACGTACTGATGTCATTTATCTCCTATGCGCGATGTCACAGTAGAATACTATGGCGAAGGAGGTGAGGGCGAGTAAATAAAACTCTCCTACTACTTAAAATGTAGCTAATTATGCACAATTCAACTGCTTGTGAGTTTGCTGGTAAGTCTTTCATTGACACTGATGAAGGCACAGCATACGAGCTGCTATTTCATGACCAGAAATACTGTAAACATCCATCTCTGCCTCTCTCTCTCACTTTGGACATTTGACCCGCTGGTGTGTTCGTGTGGTAACTTTTCCTCTCCTCTTGGCTGTTAAAGCGATATTGTGGATCTAGACATGAGCATGGCTGAGGTGCGAGTTTTCTCCACTGTGTCTATTACTCGATTACCTGTGATTACCCTGTGTTATGCACATACAGACTACGACCGCGGCTGTTCTTCCCGCGTCACTCATCGATGAACATCGCTTTCATTTCTAAAGCCAATCGCAGCTCTTTTTGGGTTGAGCGGGTGAAGACAATGACCAATCATAGGAGTGTAAGACCTCGCTTGACAGCGCGGATAATATTTACATTAATTTATTTACTATAAATGCTCATGTTGTCTTCTGTGCATGTGTTGGAGTTTTGTTTGATACATTTAAAAAGAGTGTTTTCTTTGAGCAGGTCAAATTAAAGATACAGTTCATATATCTGACTGCTTGTATTAAAGGACAAAATTGTATTACAAATATCATATAAATATTAATATATTTGATATCGAATTTAACCGATGACATGATAATCGTAAGCGAACTGAACCGTGAGACCAGTGTAGGTTCACACCCCTAATTTCTATATTATTTCTGATAGTCTGATGTACTGTAATTGAAGTAATGTTAATTTGCTAAAACGGTTTAACTATGTTCACAGTGGTATAAGTCGCTATAGCGTGAAACTACTAATAATTATACATGTGAAAGTAAGCATTAAAGTCATTGTTGATGTCAGTTTTGTTTTGTCCTGGACAGGAAGGTGTCATCACTGAAGCAGAAATGAGGTGTGTCATTCACTGTAAGAACCCTAAAATCCACCCCAAGAAATGCTGCCCTACTTGTCCAGGTCAGTCAATGTTTTCATCAGTGCTGTTTTCAGTTTTGCAGTAAAAAAAGAGAGAAAAGTCTTTTAGGCCCCATTTACACTGATGCGTTTTAGTTTTAAAACAGCGCTTTAGAATGAAAACGATCCACGTCCACACTGGTGTTTCATCTAGCGCATCTGAAAAGATCTCCGTCCACACTACACGTCTGAAAATGCACATCACGTGACCACACACACATACACTCTGGCAAGCGCTGCAGCATATGCGGATGTTCGAGCTCCAGGCAGTCAGCGGGTGCTTTGAGCACACCTCCCCAGGTGAGAGCAGCGCAGGTCTGACAGTTTATCAAGGATCTTCCGCTAGATTTCATCTCACTATAGTTGTTAAACATAATATTTAATTCATCTTGTCTTTATCTAACGACTTCTCAGGTAACCCGTTTTGGCTGAGCGCAAAGATAAGTTAATATGTTAATTAATGTAACCACGTACACTGATTCTGCACATTTGACTGATTGCTTGCCTTTATTTCATATATTGTATAAACTTATTGTACTTTATACTTTTAGAATGGCCATTATTGATTATTAAAACTTATATTCAGCAAAAGAGAGGGTATGTTTAATATTTTTCGAAGAAAATGAAAGGAGGCAGTTATGTTATAGCCTCCATTTTGTTATAAATATGCATACAGTGAAGATGACAGTCATATAAATATGCAGCTACACGACGCCTTAACATTTTTAGTATCTGTTAAGTTGCTAATATCAAAATGAAAATAGGCAGTTCCTTATATCATGTTTTCATTTTATTGTTAAGATGAAACAACGTAGCCAGGGTGATGTGAATGATGTTATAAAGTACACTGTTCCCTTTGAAGATTTACCTGATGTGTCCACGGGAGTTTGTTTTCCATATCAAACTTGCAAAGTCTGAACTTAAGGCAAGGGTGTGCACTTAATATTGAGGAAAAATCCCCAATCAGATAGGTTAATGTCTGCAGCCACGCCTTCATTTTCAGATGTCTCCGTTTTCCCCATCCACACTGACACGGAGCAGCAGCGTTTTAAAACGAAAAGGGCCTCTTCAGCGTTTTCAAAACGCTCAGTTTTCGGGACTCGAAAACTCTGAGGTAGTGTGAACGAAAGGCGTAACCATAACAAAACGTATGCGTTTTTAAAATGAAAACGTATTAGTGTAAACGGAGCCTTAATCTAAGGCTATGTTTACATGACAATAAAAAATTTATTTGCATTTTGAAAAACTTGTTTACATGACAACCTCCACAAACACATACTGTGCATGACATCATCATTTGTATAGACTCTCATTCAATTTATTCATTTAAGTCCCCAAAACACTGTTGTCATGAAGACAAACAGGCAAAACGCATAAGAAGTTTCCTGTTTTTGTCTGAAAGCATTGGTAAAAGGCCCCTAAATATCAGAATTGCTTGAACAAAAAAATAGTCAGTGATAGGAATAACGGCGCTATAAATAAACGATGTTACTAATAGCGATACTTTTTTCAGTAACGAGTAATCAACTGAATTACTGCTTTCCCGGTTACAACGCCGTTACTGACAATAAAATGCACGTCACTATAATTGAGAACACTGAATTGGTTTTCATGCAAGCAGCGTCTCTCTTAACCAGCCGTAGGACCTCTCTTTCTGGGGTGTGTGTGTGTGTGTGTGTGTTTGGGGCTAGAGCGGGACACATAGTCAACCAGTGATGATGATCGGTGTGTCCGTGAACATGATGTTTGGCTTAGATTAAGTACATTTCCATTGTTTGCCAATCAGAGGTAGATTAGGGCAGATGTTCACACAAGCACGCGCACAGTCAGTCGCACACACCAATGACCAGGAGTCAAAACGATGGCAAATCAAACAAGTTCAAATGTAGCGTTTTCAAACTGGAAATATAAGCACTACTTTTGCCTCACTGAGGTGAAAGGCAAGAATGTTTATGTATCGTGCAACCTATGCCCAGAAACTAGAGTCTCTCTGTGTCTGTGACAAGTAATTCTAAGCACCTCACGTCGCCACATGCTGTCACAACATTAGTGGCAAATAAAGCTTAATTTTTCTCCACCGCAGACACTTATTATTCAGACAGAATTAAACTAAATAATATCTAGATATATAGTTGAGGACATGCTGCCGTTGTCTCTCACATTAAAATAGTGTAGATTAGTGTACAATGTTTTATCTTTATTTTATAGTCATTTGACATTAGTTTTTTTTTAAAGTAACGCAATAGTTACTTTCCCTGGTAATCAGTTACTTTTATAGTTATGTAACTCAGTTACTATTTGTGAAAAGTAACTAGTCACTATAACTAATTACCCTTTTAAAGGAACGTGGCCAACACTGAAAATAGCATTTTGTATATTGATGTAAACAACATTTTTAACAATTTCACTTGATTAAGCTGCTCATATAGTTCAGTTATTTATGTCTACAATCATGTTGAATGTCTCTGCTGATCAGTCAGATTCTCATCTTAGTGGTTGTTTATATTTTGGATGTTCACAGGGTGCATTTTTGAGGGGAATTTATATAAAGAAGATGAAGAATTTCACCCTGAAGGGAATCCCTGTATTAAATGCGTCTGCACTGTGAGTATATATGCTAACTTAAGGAAAATGTGCCTTTTGCTACTTGATGAAGAAACAGATTTTGTTAGAAATGAATTAAAGTGGTTAGTCTTTTGTTTATTGAATGTGGCACGGTGGCTCAGTGGTTAGCACTGTCACCTCACAGCAAGAAGGCCGCTGGTTTGATTCCCCGGCTGGTCCAGTTGGTATTTCTGTGTGGAGTTCTCCCCGTGTTGGCGTGGGTTTCCTCTGGGTGCTCTAGACATGTAGCTCAGACATGTGCTATAGGCGAATTAGGTAAACAAAATTGGCTGTGTAAAAACCGTCATCCGCTGCATAAAAACATATGCCGGAATAGTTGGCGGTTTATTCCACTGTGGCCACCCCTGATAAATAAGGGACTAAGTGGAAGGAAAATGAATGAATGAATGAAGGATTGAAGTCACAATAATTTAATATGGCTTTTACAGCAGTAGCCATATATATCATGTTGAATGATTGAGCAATATCATATGAGTAACACTGTGATATGGCTATATACAGGGAGTGCAGAATTATTAGGCAAGTTGTATTTTTGAGGATTAATTTTATTATTGAACAACAACCATGTTCTCAATGAACCCAAAAAACTCATTAATATCAAAGCTGAATATTTTTGGAAGTAGTTTTTAGTTTGTTTTTAGTTTTAGCTATTTTAGGAGGATATCTGTGTGTGCAGGTGACTATTACTGTGCAGAATTATTAGGCAACTTAACAAAAAACAAATATATACCCATTTCAATGATTTATTCTCACCAGTGAAACCAATATAACATCTCAACATTCACAAATATACATTTCTGACATTCAAAAACAAAACAAAAACAAATCAGTGACCAATATAGCCACCTTTCTTTGCAAGGACACTCAAAAGCCTGCCATTCATGGATTCTGTCGGTGTTTTGATCTGTTCACCATCAACATTGCGTGCAGCAGCAACCACAGCCTCCCAGACACTGTTCAGAGAGGTGTACTGTTTTCCCTCCTTGTAAATCTCACATTTGATGATAGACCACAGATACTCTATGGGGTTCAGATCAGGTGAACAAGGAGGCCATGTCATTAGTTTTTCTTCTTTTAGACCCTTTCTTGCCAGCCACGCTGTGGAGTACATGGACACGTGTGATGGAGCATTGTCCTGCATGAAAATCATGTTTTTCTTGAAGGATGCAGACTTCTTCCTGTACCACTGCTTGAAGGTGTCTTCCAGAAACTGGCAGTAGGACTGGGAGTTGAGCTTGACTCCATCCTCAACCCGAAAAGGCCCCACAAGCTCATCTTTGATGATACCAGCCCAAACCAGTACTCCCACCTCCACCTTGCTGGCGTCTGAGTCGGACTGGAGCTCTCTGCCCTTTACCGATCCAGCCACGGGCCCATCAAGACTCACTCTCATTTCATCAGTCCATAAAACCTTAGAAAAATCAGTCTTGAGATATTTCTTGGCCCAGTCTTGACGTTTCAGCTTGTGTGTCTTGTTCAGTGGTGGTCGTTTTTCAGCCTTTCTTACCTTGGCCATGTCTCTGAGTATTGCACACCTTGTGCTTTTGGGCACTCCAGTGATGTTGCAGCTCTGAAATATGGCAAAACTGGTGGCAAGTGGCATCTTGGCAGCTGCACGCTTGACTTTTCTCAGTTCATGGTTCAGTTCTGTTTATTTTGCGCCTTGGTTTTTCCACACGCTTCTTGCAACCCTGTTGACTATTTTGAATGAAACGCTTAATTGTTCGATGATCACGCTTCAGAAGCTTAGCAATTTTAAGAGTGCTGCATCCCTCTGCAAGATATCTCACTATTTTTGACTTTTCGGAGCCTGTCAAGTCCTTCTTTTGACCCATTTTGCCAAAGGAAAAGAAGTTGCCTAATAATTATGCACACCTGATATAGAGTGTTGATGTCATTAGACCACACCCCTTCTCATTACAGAGATGCACATCACCTAATATGCTTAATTGGTAGTAGGCTTTCGAGCCTAAACAGCTTGGAGTAAGACAACATGCATAAAGAGGATGATGTGGTCAAAATACTCATAGAATTCTGCACTGCCTGTATATCAGCACTGCTGTATCTTGAGTGTCATAGGTAATCATAGTGTGATCATTTTTATATGTAACAGTTTGACGGTGTGTAAATAAGAAAATAAAACAACCTCAGAGTGTCTCAAAAAACCTTTTGTGTGAGTCACTATTTCATTCCACACCTAGAGGTGTAAAAAGTACTTAACAATGTGACTCTAGTGAAAGTACAAATACTGATTGAAAATTGTACTCATTTAAAAGTAAACGTATCTGGCCAGAAGCATGCTTCCAGTGTAATAAGCAAGGAACTTTGGCGACATACTATGGCTGCAGCAGATGCAATATTACTTGTTTCCAAGCTGGGGACTGTTTTCATATGTTGCGTAATATCATTGCATCTGCTGCAGCAAAGTTCCTTTATTATTACATCAGAATGAGAGTTCCTAGCCATATTGGCTTAGAAAATAGCAACTTTCATTTTTTGTTGAACTTAGTACATGATTTTTTTTGAGTGAGATGCTAATGGTCTAATCCGATTCAATGATTTATGCTAAGCTAAGCTAAAAGTGCTTCCGCCAGACCCGAATATCAGCTGAATGGATTCAAAAATTGTAAAAAGCAACTGTTTAACTGTAGGGGAGTTGTAAAATGAGCCATAAAAATTATTTCCATAAAAAGTGTTTTCCTTTAAGTGTTGTTACTGCAGTATAAGCAGAACAGCAATATATAAGCAAACTTTTCTAGTAAACCAGCTGTGTATTATTTTCTAATAATTCAAATGGCCTGTCGTCAGTTATTCCTGACATCATTTACTTTGCCTTTAACCTGAACAGCAGGGCTTGAGTCTCATTAGCCTCATGAATCAGCAAAATTCCCAAGTACATAGTAAAATGCAGATGTTTAGGAAAGTGGTGTACAGTTTTGTGCCATATAGTGGTTTAGAGAGGAATAAAGTCTCTTTTTTTTACTGGAGTAACTGTATATGTTTAGCCTAGTTGTACCCTGATTTATTCTGGTCATTTCAATTAGAATATAAATATGTTTTCTTCCTCTATATCAGACATCAAGGTAGAATCTGTATTTTAATGAAGTAACACAGGTGTCATTTTGACATGCTTTGTATAGTAATGTGCATGTGTGTGTTTTCCAGGGAGGGCAAAGCATGTGTCATAAATTGGTGTGTCCTGTTCTGTCCTGCCCGTCTCATCTTACCCACACTCCTCCTGGCCAGTGCTGTCCTAGATGTCGGGGTGAGTTATCTCCTTCCAGATGTTCTCAATGACACACTTTTAGAACCTCAATACATGGTACCTTAAAGGGATGGTTCACTCTCATGTTGTTCCCAACACGTGAGACCTTTGTTCATCTTCGAATCGCAAATCAAGATATTATGGATGAAATTTGACAGCTCTCCATCCCAGCAAGAGTCTATGAGTGTCTGTCAATATCAAATCTATGGAGAGTCTATCAAATACCCAGAAAGGTCAATCAAAGCAGTGGTTTTACCACAGTTTATGAAGTTCTGAAAATACTTTGGTGAGCACAAAAAATAAAACAATTAAAGCTGCAAGCAGCAATGAAAGGGACCTCGCACAAGTTTGTCAGTCTGCCACGGACACGCCCTTCAAGGACACTCGGGATTTTCACAGTTTGAGTGTTTGGATTTGACTGGTGCAACTTGGATTCGATCTGATGAAATTTCTAGGAGGATTTGTTACAGTTAAAACATGTAACTTCTTGTTGCCAGTAGGTGGCGCTATGGCTGTAACTGAATATTGGCATGTAAACATGTTCAGGTCAGGACTCTTATCAAGCGTGTCGATTTTGAGGCAAATTAGACAATCGACTGATTTCACGCGGCCACCATTTTAAAAGTGAAAGCAAGGCTGCGGTGAGAAGAAACCTGGGAGTATTTCCTGGACTCACATAGGAACAGCGTCTTCAATGGCGAATTGTTGTGTACCTGGCTGTATATCTTATCAGTGAAGAGAAAGTGACACTTTCAGTTAAGTTAAGTTAAGGAAAATGGCAGTAGTTAGCTAATATTTCTTTCCCAAACACATGTTTTAAATGCCATTTATCAAACTCAAGTTAATGAACTGATTCTTTCACTATATTAGACTTGTCTGAATACTGAATTTCGGTACTGAAATAAAAAAAAAAAAAAACGTTGATTTCCCGCATTAACATTTAAGCTCTGTTAAGCGCGCTCTTAAACACTGCTAATTTTCTCTAGTATTCACCAGTGCTCAACAGAAATGACTGCGATTGGACGTGAAGGTCATCAGTTCACTCACTTCACGGATGTTTACCATGTACAAACACAGACAAGCGATCCGCTGATGAATCAACAGTGGTGGAGAGAGTACTGAAAAATCATACTGAAGTAAAAGTACCATTACTTACCTAAAAATGTAGTGCAAGTAGAGTAAAATTATCTGTTGTAAATATTACTCAAAGCATGAGTAAAAAGTAGCCCTTTCAAAAGTACTCAAGAGTAGTGAGTAGTAGTATTACGCTGTTAAAAGCTGATGCATTTACATGTAATTTGTGGATGTGTGTAAACGTAACATTCTGTAGTGCATTTAGTTATTGTCCAGCAGGCACAGAACATCATGAGACGTTAATATTAGCTTAGATTTAGGTTGTAATGTCAGGTGACCAAAATTCAATGTCTAGGCAGCATCTAAGGACAACGTTATTTTGATGTCCAATAACGACGTCAAATGACGTTGATATTTGGTCGATTTTAGGTTGTTATAAAATGACCAAAATCCAACGTTGAGCCAACATCTTAAACTATATCATATTGACGTCAAATACTGACATTTATTCGTCAGGTATGGCAACCAAAATCCATCGTCTGATAGATGTCATAGTGGTAATGTTCACACAACGTCAAGCTGTAACATCATTAGACGTTGATATTTGATTGGTTTTAGGTTGGATGTTGGACATTGATGTTGGTCTGCTGTTGGGTTCTGATGTCAACTCAATTTTCATTTCCAAACAAAATGCAACATCCCCAAGACGTTACGTTACTGGGTGTGTAAGACCATTTCGGTCATCATACAGTAAACATCCGTCATCTTCTCATCAGTGACATGCATCTAAACAGTCTCTGGGTCAATGCGTGTAAAGATTTTGGACATCTTCTTGGACACTCTTAATGCTTCCAAACAGTTTGCTGCAATTATAAATCGGCCATGTATTGAGGTAGTTCATTATGATGCGATTTACCTCTTTACTTCTGTGTGTGATTTGATTGAACAGGAATCACAGGACTGATTTTTCTAATCCCCATAGACATGAAAAAATAGAGTAGCGACTGCAGGTTAAAGGAAAGTAGTGGAGTAAAAGTACAGATACTGCACTAAAAATCTACTCAAGGAAAAGTAAAAGTACACATTTATAAAACTACTTAGTAAATTACAATTCCTGAGAAAAACTACTCAATTACAGTAATTTGAGTATTTGTAATTAGTTACTTTACACCACTGTGAATCAACTGATCTTCGCTGCTTTAAAACGCTCCAGTGTCCCTGTATCTGTGTTTGCACTCTGTGAAGAGCGGTGAACTGATGACCTTTACGGCCAATCACAGTCATTTCTGTTGAGCACCGGTGAATACTATGGCAAATAAGGGGTGTTTAAGAATGCGCTTAAAGGTTAGCAGGAAATGGACGTTTTTAAAATTTCAGTACCATGACAACACTATTACAAACAACACGAGGGTGTGCTACAGAGGACTGCATTGTTTTATTGCTCACCGGGTTACATAGGCTGAAGCAGGGAAGCGTCCCCATGGTGTTTACCTGGTGCCATGAACTAAGCCTAGGTGAACACTTAAGCGTTATTACTCTTAAAGAGATTATGATTTAGTTTGATACCTAATATTCTTTTAATTGATTAAATTATACTTAACTAAATGATATTAAAATGATGTTTACACCACATCCGCGCTTTGAAATCACGATAACAGCATGTTGTTGCAATGTTTACAGTGCTGATTGTCCAATTCCGGGTTTCTTCCCACCGCAGCCTCGCTTTGTTTTTTTAAAAAAGGCGGCCACGTGAAATAAGTGTATACATAGCTGAGTTATAATAACTTCCTGTTTTGTGGCAAAACATCAAAGTTTTTGAGGCCGCCTGCACTTATTCGGAAGAGGACGACTTCCTGTTGGGTTCAAGATTTCGCTCCAAGAGACTTTTTTGTAGGTATTGATATGTTTGATGTGTGTGCCAATTTTGGTATGTGTGCGTGAAACATAGCTCGGGGACTACTTCGTCAAAAGTACAAAGGTGGCGCTGTCAAACCATTTTGCCACACCCACTTCCGAAACATATAACAATGTAAATTTTGACTACTTCAAGCATGTGTACAAAATTTTGTGAGTTTTTGAGCTTGTTTACACCCTCAAAAATGCAATTCATTCTAGAGAAGAAGAAGAAAATTTGAGCAATTTTGATGGGGCCTATGCACTATTGATGCTAGGTTCCTAATTAGAAACTGTAGGGGACCAACCTACGTTATAAAATACGATACGGACAAATATTAGATAAAGTGTGAATCTTTTAATCTGATTCAATCTGACTCAATTGAGTCAAATCAATGATTCGAATCTTCAAGATACGATTCATTGATATGAGCTAATAAATCCCTGATTGATGTTATGTTATTATCGTTGGCCATGGAAATAATATGAACAAGATTGGTAAAATGCGATGTCTCTATTTGCGGGACAAATGGTAGATAAAGTGTGAATCTTTTAATCTGATTCAATCTGACTCAGTTGAGTCGAATTAATGATTTGAATCTTCAAGATCCGAGTCATTGATATGAGCTAATAAATCCCTGATCGATCTTATAACGTAGGTTGATCCCCTACAAAACCATCAACAAAAGACTGACCCCTTTCACATTAACACTGCAAGCGCAGCCTTTAGAGGTCATTTCTGGTTAATGATGTCACAGAATTTACCAGAATTTTGGAATGAATGTGGGAATGGTGCTTTTTATCATGTAGTAACAAGTCTTGTTTGTCTTCTTCAGGTCAGAGGAGGGTGTTTGACTTATCGCCGGGCAGCTGTCTGTTCCACAGTGAGGTTTATGAGAACGGCTCCTCCATCAGCTATGATAACTGCACCACCTGCACCTGTGTGGACTCCACAGTACTCTGCAGGAAGAGATGCTCTCTGCCCGGCAGCTGTCAAGGCACTGCCTGCTGCGAAGCCTGCCAGTCTCACCTCAAGATGGAAGACGTGAAATACTGCAGAGTCAAGAGCAAAATCTATAGGGTGAGGCGTCCTTGACGAACAATAATAATGAACTAGATCAGTTTTTCTCAGCCATGTTCCTGGAGGACCACCAGCACTGCACATTTTCCTTAATGTCCACATGTCTCCTTAACCATTCAGATCATCAGCTCATTAGCAGAGACTGAAAGACCGGTTACAGATAACGGAGACATCCAAAACATGCAGTGTCGGTGGTCCTCCGGGAACGTGGTTGAGAAACGCTGAACTAGATGAAATATGCATGCGTGTATTTCAGAAGCGTTCATATATGTCTGTTCCCGGTTTAGGATGGCGACAGATGGTCATCTGTGAACTGTTCTCTGTGCACGTGCGTTAAAGGGAATATTGAATGTCAGCCCAAGATTTGCGTTCCTATTACCAGCTGTCCCTCGGTAAGTTTTGTTTTACAAGGCTCATAAAGACATCTAACGACAGGTGGATCTGAAGTCATCCGTATACTTTATAGTCATATCTATATACATTTCACTCATAATGTGTACTCAAGGGTATAGATGATGTGTCATTTTGTAGCTTTTGAAAGTATACACACTCTCAAAACCAATGCATGGACATCTTTTGGCATGTTAAGTTTTGAAGCTTTATGTTGTACATGTGACATTGAGAAAGTTCTATACAGTTGAAGTCAGAATTATTAGCCCTGCTGAATTATTAGCCCCCTGTTTATTTTTTCCCAATTTCTGTTTAACGGAAAGATTTTTTTTCAACACATTTCTAAACATAATAGTTTTAATAATTAATTTCTTTTATCTTTACCATGATGACAGTACGGTATTTTTCAAGATACTAGTGTAATCCACCGGTCCTACTGCACCCAACCCGGTCTAAGCTGGGATCGAACCGGCAATTCTTTGCATAGGACTCGGTTGCTCTAACAAGGAGGCTAAAGACCATGGCTTCTAGCATCTCTTGCTAGAGCACCTTTTAAGGTCAGAGGAGTGAGGTTTACCTGCAAAGCACTTCGCTATCTGGCCTGTTTTACACTCACCCCACCTAAACCTCACTCCAATCCCAGACGAGCCCCCACATGTAACCCACCGGTTCTACTGCACCCAATGCAGTCTGAACTGGGATCGAACTGACGATTCTTTGCATGGGACTCTGTTGCTCTAACAAGGAGGCTAAAGACCATCTCTTCTAGCATGTGTCGCTATAGCACCTTTTGAGGTCAGAGGAGTGAGGTTTACCTGCAAAGCACTTCATCAGCTGGCCTCTGTTACACTAGTATTCAGCTTAAAGTGACATTTAAAGGCTTAACTAGGTTAATTGGGCAAATCATTGTATAACGATTGTTTGTTCAGTAGACAATCTAAAAAAATTGCTTGTATTATATATATATATATATATATATATATATATATATATATATATATATATATATATATATATATATATATATATATATATATATATATATATATATAATATTAACCTTAAAATTGTTTTAAAAAATTTAAAACTGCTTTTATTCTAGCCGAAATAAAACAGATCAGACTTTCTCCAGAAGAAAAAATATTATAGGAAATACTGTGAAAAATAAAATTAATTACTAAACTAAAACTAAATTACTATGCTTAAGTATACTATATACTATACGCCAAGGGTCACCAACCCTGTTCCTGGAGAGCTACCTTCCTGGAGAATTCAGCTCCAACTCTGATTAAACACACCTGAACCAATTAATTAGGACCTGAAGCAGCACTTGATAATTACAGACAGGTGTGTTTGGTCAGGGTTGAAACTGAAATCTGCAGGAAGGTAGCTGTCCAGGTTGGTGACCCCTGCTATACGCTATAGATTTTTTTTTATTATTAAAGGTGCTGTATGTAAGTTTTTTTACTCTTCTAAAGCATAAAATTACCATAATATGTGTGCAGATATTTAAGAAACATCCTAAGTGAACATACTTGTTTAACTGAAAAACAATGCTGAAGTCAGATATTCTGCTTTGAAAATGTTTTTTCCGTGCCGGAACGCTCTCTTTGTTTAGGTAATTTTCACATGCACATGCCAGTTTAGCCAATTATAATTCAGCACCCCGGGTTGCCATGTTGGGAAACAGCATACTTCATACATTCATTCAGAAAGGCTCTGAAAGCATGCGTCCGTGACCGAAAAGGACAGTATGGGAGACAGATTCAGTTCCACATGAGGTTATTAATTAGCAAATGACATAAATATTACGAACGTCAACATTAGGTGAGCAGGTTACATTGTAACCGCGTGTCCTAACAACACGCTGTGACGAGAGAGGCAGTGATGAGCTATTTGGCTGTTTGCACCAGATCAAACACGGCAGAAATTTAAACACAGCCTTTCAGAAGCACAGAATATGCACTCACTCATGAAATGGTAAAGTTTAGAATCTGTTTAATACATGTTAACCCACGTTAACATCATTAAATGTAAAATGGCATTCAAACTCATATTGTTAGCATTTAGCATTGAATAAAGCACACGAGATTTACCTGAGGTGATCACTGTCATAGGTTTCACAAGTTCAGCTGTAAGAAATAGAAGCCGTTTCTAATAAATTCAATTCGAGGTGTTGGTTAGGACAAAAACTCCCTTTAATATGGAGAATATTCCCTCTATCGCGTGTCGTCGCTTTTTTTAGAACAGTTTAAATCACTCGCTTCTCTGGCATCCCACGCATGCTATTGTTTTGATCCAGGAGTGCAACACCAAGTTTAACCACTAGGTGTCAAACTTACATACTGCACCTTTAATCAAAATTTATTTATAAAATGAATAATATAAAGATACATACATACATACTGTGATATATACACTAATATGGTTACATAATATTTCACAATACTGTTTTACTTAGTTTTTTTATTAAATAGTGTACATAATATTGATTGTTCATACACAAATTCATTACTTTGCATCTAGTTTAATTTAGCACTGCCACAATGTACTTGTTCCAGATATTGCAGTCAATCCACCTGAATACTTTTATGTCTCCATATATAATTCTGTCATATGCAATTTTTTGTTTTTCAGAATAAGATACTGAATCGCACTGGCTGCTGTCCTGTTTGCACTGACAGTGAGTTGACTTCCTTACATGACACTCTCATAATTGAAATCTTAAAAATGAGCTTTGAGGAATCAAAATCAAATTAATTACTTCAAATCTTAATTCATCTTGCAATAATTTTACAGTCACATGCTAAACAGTGTCATTTTAAAGTTTACAGTAAAGGTGCCAGAGAGTGCATTGCAGGGGCGTTGCTAGACAAAAAGTTCTATACGTTCTAAAAGTTCTAAACAGTGGCTTTTCGGGGTGGCGCTGATCAAATTTATAATCTGTAAATCCCATATTTTGCATTTTCATAAGCAGTGAACACTCTGCTCCTTTTTAGTCTCATTGCCTCTTCAAAATAAGAGCCCCTCATACAAAGCATGTTTAGGGCAAGCTTATTAGATAATCTTAAAGGGGAAAACACATTGTTGTAATCTCACTAGGAAATGTTGTGGCCAGCATGGGGCTTGAATATTAATGTTCCTTTGTGGATCACCAGAGTCAGTTTGTTGTTCCAATTACATGCAAATGAAGAAACAATGGTGTTTGAGGCTAGAGTATGTCATTTTCATCTACCGAACCGAGATTTTCATTCCATGACACCTTTAACCCTCTAGTAGTCTTCGCTCATTTTAGACTGAAAAATTTTGGTTATTGAATTTTTTATAATCACAGGATCATCAGAATGGTCAAAAACTCATATTTGGTATGTGAACACAGATACAAAAATAGGTTATGATTCAAGGATGCTAGATGGTTGTAAAAAAAAAAAAGTCACTCTTGTGGTCTTTGTGGTCAAAAATGACTGCCATATACTGAAAAAAATATTCATAGATGATTCCCTGGATTTACTTTTTTTTTTTCAAGTTAAATGATCGTAAACTATTTATTTGGGCTGAACTTAAACAAACTAATTAAATTGAACATTACTAAATTTTGCAGACATAATTTTTTTCATAATTTTTCTTTTTTTTTATGAACATTGATGGTTCCATTATGATGTTGAAAAAAGTGCTCAGCCGTGAAGGGGTGCTTAGTGTGAAATAGACACACACAGCATCATACACAATATTAATGATTTTTTGTAGTCTCTGTCTATAGCACAGATGCCCAAACTCTGTTCTGGCGGGCCGGTGTCCTGCATATTTTAGTTCCAACCCCAATTAAACACACCTGAAGCAGCTAATCAAGCTCTTTCTAGGTATACAAAAACTTCCAGGCAGGTGTGTTGAAGGAAGTTGGAGCCAAACTGTGCAGGACACCGGCCCTCCAGGACCAAGTTTGGACACCTCTGCTCTATAACAATATGTACAGTTTTCATTGTAATCATAATACAAACATTAACACTTCAGATCAATTTTCAAACAAAAAATATTTAAAACTTGTGAAAAAGAAATCTTTTAGATTGTCTAAATGTACATTCAAATCCACAATTCCTTAGTGATGTCTAAACAACTAAGAAATTCACTAACAGCGTTGTAGAGATAGTATTACTAGAACCTAATTGTTACACCATGTCATTACCTGTTTTTCTTTCTTTTTTTTAGAACCAAATCAGCCTTTAGTTTATGAATGGCAGAGTATCAGTTTAACCTAAAAGTATTGCAATAATTAAAAAAGAACTAAAAATAAAAATGACAAAAATTCCAATGTTTTCAATGGGGAAAAATGGATGTTAATTCTGCATAAATATTAATTGTTACCACAAAATCCTCTCAAAATAAAAAATAATATAGAAAAAAATATTATTAAAAAAATTTATTTAATTGATTTGACAAAAAAACAAAAAAAAAAAAACAAAGGGTACTTTACGAGCATTCGTCCCTTTTTGACCCCGAAGACCACAAGTGTGATTCAAAAAGAAGGAACACCAGACTAATATACTAAGATGGTAATTCATTAACCGACATTCTCTCTCTCTCACTCTCTTTCTAACTGCAGAGCCAGGCGTGTGTACCGTATTTGGAGACCCTCACTACAACACTTTTGACGGCCGTACCTTTAACTTCCAGGGCACATGTAAATATGTGCTCACCAAGGACTGTTCGGCAGCGGCCAGTTTCACAGTGCTGGTGAAGAACGATGCTCGTCGCACACGTTCCTTCTCATGGACCAAATCAGTGGAGCTGCACACATCCGGCCTGAGCATCAGCCTCCACCAACACCTGACCGTCCGGCAGAACGGCACACGCATCGCTCTTCCCTTCCACAGCACTGGCGTCCACATCGACCTGGACGGATACCTGCTCAAACTCACCACCATTGCAGGTAATGGCCTGAAACAGTCAGTTCTATTTATGAAAATGTACATTTAAGTATATCCTCATGAATGTGGCTGAAAAAGCAACGTTTTGATGAATATGTAAATGTCTGCTACATGTTTCCTCCTAAAAAGACAACAGCAGTTAAAGTTCCCCCACAACTGAAAACGTACTAAATGTTTACTCACCCTCAGGTGGTTCCGAACCTTTATACGTTTCTTTACTTTATAAGTTAAACACAAAAGAAGGATATGTATTGATGGATATGCAAATGTCTGCTACATGTTTCTCCCTATTAAACAAAATAAGCAGGCAAAAAAAAGACAACAGCAGCTAAAGGGGACCTATTGAGGCTGATTTATACTTCTGTGTCAAGCGCACGCATGTGGTCCGGCGCAGCCTGCGCGTAGTTGCATAGCCCTCGCAGTCGCCGACGCTGATGCGCACCTCTCAAAAAATGTAAATACACGTTGAAACGATGCGTAGCACAAGCTCTGTGATTGGTCATGCTGATGAGTGTGGGTGGGTGTGAGAGCCGAGCAAGCCTGTTGGAGTGAGTGTTTACAAGTGTGAAGTCCCGCGAAGGAGCTCTAGATGGGAACTTTTGTTTTGTGTTTAGCTTATGATTAATGTTGTTGCACGTCCGCCGGTTCCCGCCTCAAAATGAGAGAGTTTGAGCTACTTCTACATTTAAGGTAGCGTTCAGAAAAAGCAAAACACCAGCGAAGAAACTCGACACAGAGGAACATAAAAACCTACTGCCAGCTAGCGTTTCGGAAGTGTTATTGCAGAGCAACACAAACAGCGCACAGAAGTATAAATGCACGACAACGTGCATTGCATGCGTCGCGGGTCACGCCGATCACTTGACGCAGAAGTATAAACCAGACTTTACTCCTCTTTTTACAAGATGTAAAATAAGTATCTGATTTCCCTAGAGAGTGTGTGTGAAATTTCAGCTCAAAATACCAAACAAATAATGTTTTATGACTCTTTATAACTGCCTTTATAACTAGGCTTTGATACTAGTTGTGCCATTTTTGTGACTGTCGCTTTTAATTTTGCCTTCTGTCGATTTTGCCTTCCTCGTACACTGTATAAACAGTATGTGAATAAACGACAATAAATATATAAACATTATCAAAGATAATATTATCATAGAACAAAAATATTGTTATTGTGCACTGAAAATACAATCAGGATGATGAAATTACATATGAAGATTCAGATGCAAAATCCGATAAACGCCACTTCCGCCAAAAATGAGCTAATGACATTGAGTGAATGCTTTAGGCACATAGCACATGTTCAACAAATAGATTTACTTCTAATCATCTCAATCGCAGCGTCAGCACATTCAGAAATAACAGTTTGTTGGCAAAAGCCGCTAAACGCCACTTGCCTTTGACAGCAAAAGCCACTGTATCCCGAGAACCAATCAGAAGGCGTGAATTGAATCATATGTTTTCAATGTAGCACCCTGGTTTATAACAGTGGAATGAACCGCCACTTACTTGTCAGATTTATGTCTTTTAGGTGGTTTATGTATGTGTTTTATGTTTGGTAAAATAATTTCTAATTGCATCTTTAGTGATTTTCAACTAATTACACTGTCTTGTCCCAATAAGTGGATTTAGAGGTTTTTGCAAAAAAAGCAGAAGTGGATTTAGCTAGTTTTGACGCAAAAGAAATATTACCCTGTTAAAAACCAAAGAATTGTCTAAAGTGACATTTTTGAAAAAAAGATTTTATTTACTAGCTAATCACCTTCTCATTACAAATAAAATGAAACTTCTGAACCTAATCAAAGAAGCCTGATAGAAAATGCTCATTTACAAGAATAGAGGTCAGATGGATTTAGCGGGTTTTGCATCTGAACTCTTCATATATAGTGTACAGTATATGGTTCAAATGCTTACAATATATTTAACTTAACATGCACTCAAGAACATTTTTCCCTGCTTGTTTTTTTTTCTTTCCCGTATAAGATGCCTTTGCACAACACTAACCCTTGAACTGGGTTGTGATTTCATCAACTCTCCCATGCTTCTACAACATTTATCAGTATGCAACCTTTGTGCAAGCAGCTCAAATCAATCATTCCAGTCCACAGATAGTACAGTGTGGAGACAGTTTACTTTACATTTACCACACCTTTCCTTTTCAAAAGAGCTGTTATACCTGTTTAAAGTGATCATTCAATAGATTTCACATTGTTTGAAAGCAGCTTCACATTAATATTCTGTAATACTTGCCACTGTCGCCTGTTTTTTTTTAAACGTTTTAAGAAATGAATCCGTAAAATAACAAAAAGTATTAGCCTGTTTTTATACTGTAATTTACATGATCAGCCCAAACTATATATATATATATATATATATATATATATGTTTTTAAACTAAACAAAATGCCAATAAAAGTCTCTTTGTTAAACTGAATGTTTAAATCACAACAAAAAAAGTTGCCAGAGCAGATATCACGTTCCCATAATGCAATTTGAAAGCATGAATACACCTGTGAATCAGAAACTACAGATAGTTCCTGTTCAAATATACAGTCATACAACAACTGCGAATCAACTGAGGTTTTATGGTGTGCTTGAGCTCTAGAAGTTGTCTTAAACCGTTCCTGGGCGCGATAGTCCCAACTCCCCTCTCCCCCTTGGTGTGCACTCACATTGAGCTTTTTTGTCTTCCGAAACGGAGCACGCTTACATCACTGATGATGCAACTGTTCAGTTTAACAGAAGGGAAGCAGTCTTGCTCCGTATAATGGAGATTGCTTTAGTTATATTGTTTTGTATTATTTTAAGTCGTTTGTGATGCAGTGACACACAGTCAAATCTTTTGCTGAACAGATCCACCACTTTTGACGCTCATAAATGTTGATGAAAGTCATCGTGCTGCAGGTATTAGGAGGTTTGCTGAAGGTGGCAGCTGACGTGCAGCAAGTGGTTTGCGTCTTTAATAAACTATGACAGTTCGCATTCATTGAAAAGTAAGAATGATTAATAAATCCATATGAAACAGTCCCTTAAAAGTGACGCTGCGTCTTCAGTTTTGTTCTCGTGCTTTGCACTCAGACTCAAGCATACTGCGCTAGTCCAACCAAACCATGCTCCAGACCACCTTGTCCCCCACTGCCCAGTGTGACCCTTAAAGGGATAGTCCACCCAAAAAACAAAACTGACAGATGACTAGGATAAATGTTTTATTAAAAAGAAAATGTGCATAAATTATGATGGAAACACATTTACCGAATAAATTCCAGCATGCGCAACAAAAAAGTCATGTGATTTTGTTTAGCAGATCATGTAATAAACACAATGGGATGACATTAATTGTCAAACCAGTCGATCGACCACATTGTAAAACACATTGTTTTGCTCATTCTAAAATCCCTCAGCCAAAGTCTGTCATCAATGTCTTGACTGTTTGCTAGTAATTTATTATATCAAAAAGGCCCACAGTAATTTCTAAAAATTTCATTTTTCTTTTTGATATTTGGCACCAGTTTTTCAGGAAGTGACGATTTTGTTCTCTTTAACTTATTGGATAGAAGTGGTGCTTTATTCACAAATGTTTAATACGATATTCCCGATGTGCGCACAAATCTAATTTGCATATTTGGATGGGAACATCTACTGAGAAGAAACTGTTGAACAAAGTTATTGTTGTATGTGCACACAAAAGTATCTCGTAGCTCAATAACATTCCGTTTTTTATTCTTGTATGTAAACTCATATGTGCGCAAACGCAGGATGTTTACTTTGCCTACTCTTCTTCATGTTTTTATTATTTAATATTATTACACATAAATATTTCTTTTGGAAATACATTATATACTGTATATGTAATCATTTTTATTCTTTGTTTTTATTTCTTATACTAGTTTCTTTTATTCTTATTTACGTAAAGACTTTGAATTAACATTGTGTATGAAATGTGCTATATAAATAAACTTGCCTTGCCTTGTATAACTCCAGCTTAACTAAATATTATATACTGCCAACCCTTTACACAACTCCTTAAATTTTCTGATTTTGACTGTAATGTAATGACGTGCAGCTTTTGTGAAGCTGCTTTGGAATGATAAATATTGTAAACAGCGCTACACAAGCAGGGAGCGAATTACAGGGGCATTTGGGGGGGATTGACCCCCCTAATTAAGGCTTGATCCCCCCCCCCTGAAGGACGTCAAAACAAGATGTATGTGGGGGTCAGCCCTTTGAAACTGATGAAAAAGTTAACTTTGATCTGTATTTGAAATAATAATGTTAATAATTAAAATAATAAATATCCATTTGACCACCCCTATAACGGTCCATACCATTGTGAATGCATAATCACGCAAACCAGTCTATGCAAGAAAAAATTCATTCAACAGTCTGAAACCGGCAGATCTAGAGCACAGATAGACATGGTAGGAGTTTACCAAAACCAAAATTAAAAAATTGGTGTTTGTTTATACATATAGCCTAAAAGTAAAGATAGATCTTTACTTGATCTATGCAAATTAGATGCATAGTTTGTATAGTTTGACCTAAAGGAAGCTAAATTAGCTAATCAGAGGATACTGTAGGTCAGAATACACTAAATAGTCTGTCCAACAAATACACTGAAAACTTAAATACATTTTATTTACTAACATTACCAAAAAGTTGACCCCCCCCCCCCCCCCCCCCCCCCCCCCCCCCCCCCGCCCTTATCGTCAATGTATAATTCGCACCCTGTATACAAGTAAAGTTGAATTGACTTGAATGTTGTGTGTGTGTTCAGGACTGGAGATCACGTGGGACGGGGACAGTCTGGTGGAGGTAGTGGCAGCACCTCATCTGAAAGGGCAGCTCTGCGGTCTTTGTGGAAACTACAATGGTCAGCGGAGAGACGACTCTCTAGGAGGAGACGGACATTTTAAGTTTGACGTGGATGAATTTGCAGAATCGTGGCGTGTGGAGGACAACGAGCTGTGCGAAGTACAGAACCGCCGGCCCACGTCCTTCCTCTGTCCCGGAACAGTGAAGGTGAAGCTCCGCGCTCACAGAACCTGTCAGAAGCTCAAGTCCTGGGAGTTTCAGAAGTGCCACTCTGCTGTCGACTTTACCTCCTTCTACAAGTGAGTTCACCAAACCTATGCAGTTCAGAACACAAATTTTTAAGCCTTCTGAAATTTGAGCCAGAAAAAATGCGTAAAATAAGCAGTCATGTAAAGGCCGGACACACCAAGTCTAAAGCGGCTGTTGGGCTTCTTCGGTTCATAGGTCAGGCTAGTTGGTTTGGTGTGAGTGACACAAATTGCCTCTCATCGGCTTAACGTCGGATCACATTCAACATGTCGAATCGGTGTCAGATCATCAGCTGAAGAGAGTGCTCTTATTGGTTATTCAGCAGCCAATCAGAGCACAAATGAGACGTAGTGAAGTGATGTACCAAGTAAACAATTCAAGTCAAGAAGTAACACAATTATTAGATTATCAGAGATATTTGCATGAGCGAATCTCTACGTGGTGACTGACAATTATTTTGATAATGGTACTAAACACTACGTTTTGCACGCACGCACCAGAAGTTTCCCTTTACGGAACGAGAAAACAGATTACTGCCCCCACGGAGTGGAAAGACGTGGCTCTCGTTTCAGTCAGCTTTCGTGCATTTACTTTTGGTTGGCTTTTTGCTTCAGACATGATCCAACACAAGGCGACAACACAATTGGGTTTGTCGTTGACTTGGTGTGTACCGGCCCTAATGTGTGTATCTGATTTCATTGTGCTACTCTAAGGGTGCTTTCACAGTTCAATTGCCTGGACCGAACCCCAGTTCAATTGTCCTCCCTTGCCACCTTCTTGGCTGGTTTGTCTTCACACTCTCTTTTTTTCCTTCTGAATCCTGGTACGTCATTGAGCTGCTTTTGTGTGTACAGCTGTTATTAGGGGATGGCTACGGAAGCCACGACCCCAAAATGAAAAGACATACGCATATCGCAGTCGTTCTGCGTTTACTGAATCTTTTGGTTTTGGTAGCCTACAGAGAGCGACTTGCATCTATCTGCCGCAAAAATATCTAAAACGTTCAGAACATAATACAGACCAAAAGTGCTAGTGTGAAAGCACCTTAAAAAGCTTTTAATCCTAAATTTATAATGCCAAAATGCTAACCTAAAGTTTTGTTGTGTAGAAAATCATCGGA
The DNA here is from genome assembly GCA_903798195.1 of Danio kyathit. Lineage (NCBI taxonomy): Eukaryota > Metazoa > Chordata > Actinopteri > Cypriniformes > Danionidae > Danio > Danio kyathit. The sequence continues at coordinate 12,158,598 of LR812534.1, forward strand.
CTGGAGCCAGTAGGTGGAATTTACATGTAAAGTTGTGGAATTAAAAAGTAAAGTCGAGGTGGGATTAAACAAGACGATTAGACATTTAAAAAATGCTAGCGATTGGTCCATATTTCACATTTCTGTCCAGAGAGGTCATGTTTTGATCTTTGATTGGTCTCACGCAATCATGTGATGCGATTTCGCTGGTCAGAGTTCACCAAGCTTGAACTTTGCAATGCAGCGAACACCAAAAGTTGCCGCACAAGCTTGCGCTTCCAGTCTGATGCATTCACATGCATTTAAATGGAAATCTATGGGGTAAAAAGTCCAGTGTGACCGTGGCGTTTTTCTTCATTTTTAAAGCTAAAATGCATTGAAACTTGTTTCCAATAATTGTTGTTGTTGTTGGTTTTTTTTGTTGTTGTTTTTTTTACAAACTGTGAGCTTTTATTTTATTATTCTGAATTTATATCTCTTACAAGAGTGACAAATTATTTAATATATACAAGGTGTCCGCTACATTCATTCTACCATGGCGGGGCGCCACGCCAAAATTCATCCTGCCACGGCTACATTACAGCTTCTCATTCAAAACATTGTTGTTTTTTTTAAAAATAGCGGGTTATAATCGCACCAAAATATATTAAAAGGTAAGTGAATTATAACAGCGCAAACTTTTCTGTAACCGTAGTTGTGCAGTGCGTTATTTGTTTAACCCTTTAAGGTGACTGACTGACAGGTGCGTGAGGCCAGCAAACACGGCGTATAGCTTTCAGTTAGGATGAACACAGTGTCCATAATTATACTTTATTTATAGATAAAGGTCTATAGCTCTGCATACAACAAACAAAGACTTTATCTTGCTTGAGTTTATAGCCGTTTCACTTTACCTCAGGACGCATTAATGCCGCCCTGTAGGTCTACTGGAGACGTTCATAAATATTCCTAGCAAATCTAATAAAGGTTGGAGACAAATTCACTACGTAAACGCGCTAAATTGCACTTGAGCAGCGTCTATTTGAGGGCGTGCAAGAAGTTTTGTGCACGAACAGAGGAAATCCTAGCGCAAGCAAAAAGATCTGCATGCTCGTATTACACAAATCCGATCTCGACTTGTAGAACTGCGTCACATTTTTCATTGACATAACGCCAAAGGTAGTTGGTAGATCAAAAGGCCTGCCGCCACAGCTGGAAAAAATCCTAGAGGAAACACTGATATATATATATGTAATTTCAACTTTACTTGCACTTTCGTCACAGAACTAGAAGATCACTTGTAATTGAAATGCTAATTTTGAAATTTGAAACTTGAAATTGCAAAGTTATAAGTTAAATAGAAGTTTAAACTTGCAATTATATGACCAAAAAAAGCTTGACCTGTAAGACGTTAACTAGCAATTGCAAAAAAAATAATACATTTGTTAATTTGTTAGAGAAAAGTCATAATTAAATGTTTATTTCTTTGCCATAGCTTTCATAAAAATGCTAAACTAAACGTTTGTAAAGCTGAAAATTATAAAGACGGAGAAGCTAATCTATCGTCAATATATGTAGACAAATCCAAAAGTTATCATACATGTGTTGTGTCAAATCAAATGCTCACACTAATACTAAACTAAAACATCAACACTAATAGTGAAGAAATCACCACACAAATGTACTACACTACGTAAAGTTCTTCTGCTTCTTGACTGGATCTCTGTGCTCCTCTCTTTAGGTCGTGTGTAACAGACATGTGTGAGTGTCCAGTGCATAAGAACTGCTACTGTGAGTCCTTCATAGCGTACAGTCGAGCGTGCGAGAGAGAAGGGATTCATGTGCACTGGAGACCAGAGCTCACCTGCATGAGTAAGTCACTCTCATTTGTTTTATGGTGTTTTAAGTTTATATCCAATTTTTTCCTTAACAAAAAAATGTCATGAATATTAAAGAGTTGAGATCTACAAATGATGCTTATGGGCCAGACATTTTGTAATATTTCTGCTCATGGTTTTGTACAAAATTTGCGGATTTATGTGGAATGACTTTGGAAGTCATAACTAAAACCTTAACACATTAAATACAATATTACAGTTTTTTTTATGTCGAACACAAAGCATGATAGTCTGAAAAATGCTGCATAAAAGCAGCCACTGACATCCACAGTAGGAACAAAAATCTGCCTTTGTGTTCAACAAAAGAAAGAGTCTCAAAAACAAGTAGAGGATGCGTAAATCATGACAGAATGTTCATTTTTGGGTGATCTATCCTATAGTTCCCATATACCATAGTTCCCTGTTGCACTTGTCACAATAATGTATGTCTATTTGTGCAGTGTTTACATGCTTATGTGTCAAGCAACAAGCAACATCTTATTGGAAATCATGCCTCAGTCTACATACACTTAGCAAAGTGTAAAATGCATTGCTTCTTCGCAAACAAAATTACGAAAAGGCCTGCATTTTCCCATAACACTTTCAAATAGCATGGAACACAACAGCAATGTTTCAAGGAGACCCTAAAATGTGATGAACCCAGCTATTTAGGTTATAGTTATTTAGGCTAATAAAATACAAAAGACAAGGGAATCAGGATGTTAAATTAAACAAACAAAAAACTCACCGTTTTAAAGAAACTCACCTTTTTTTTCACCTACAACTTCACTGAGCAATAGACTGTCCGAAATCGCATACTTCCATACTATATAGTACACTAAAAACAGTATGCAGGCCGAGCAGTATATCTGAATTCATAGAATTTGAAAAACAGTATGTGAGAAGTACCCGGATGACCTATTTTCTGGCGAGATTCTGAAGTGCGCATCCGATGCACGCTACGCTATCCCATGTTGCCCCACGAGAGAATTCTTGAATGGGAGTGATGTGACGCAACTGACGCAGGAAGGTCACGTGATCTTGACAAAATGGCGGATGTAGTATATGCGAGTTTCATTCATACTACTCAGGCTGCCTTTCCACTGCACACGACATTCGGACACGACTGTCGGGATACGCCCCCTTGAGGCAATCACGCAGAATATTCAGTTTTGTCGCGCACCATGGGAAACTGATTCTCATGGTGGTGTCCGAAATAAAGGAGTGCTAAAGCAAGAGCTTTTATTCTCCGTGCGTTCACCATGGTTGAATGAATGAATACTAGAAACTCATCATAGACTGCTAAAAATTTTGGAGGGAATGTGGAGACGAGATTAAAAATAATCCTATTTTTATTACTCATTTATGAATAGAAATGTTTTTTTTTTTAAAATACAGACTTTTTTCTGATTCAAGAAATAACAAAAAACTCCTATTTCTCATCCCGTGCATGGACCTGCTTGGACAACACTGGAATACATCACATCCGGTCAGCCGGTCACATATGGTCTAGTCGCAGGAGTTCAAATATTTTTATTTAACGGATCCGCAGCTCAAATCGGATCTGAATTTTCCGCATACGGAGATGATCGGAACTCCACGGAGCTCCCGGACTACTCTCCATTGGAAATGAATGACTTCCGGTCTGTTGCTTGTCGTGTGCAGTGGAAAGGCGGCTTCACATTCATACTGAACATATACATATCGAACATGCTTTTCTAACGGTCGAGTAGTAAATTTAAATTCAAATGCATGATGGACGCAGCCATAGTCACAGTGCCCAAACAAGTTTTACCGTTATTTTTGCAAGTTTTGTGAGTAAGTGCAGGCGTTTTCGTAATTTGATTGGGAAGGAATCGGGAAGGAATTGGGAAGTGAGGAAATGCGGCGGGTTTTTTAATGTGTATGCGTTGTGAGGATTTGCAGCACGTGTGCTGTCAAACGGATGAAGATCTTTTCTTAATTTGCTGGCATTTTTTGTAATTGCATGCGTTTTCTTAAATTGCAGGATGTTAAGCTCTCTCGGCCACCATACACCAGACTCGAACCCGAGCTTTTTTACAAGTACAACACCGTACAAAGCAAACTGACCACACCAGAATGGTTATTACAAACCATAGACACTGTTAAGTTGTTTTGTTGTGCACTTAAATAATCTTTAATTACCCGATAATATTTCCATGTAAATATTGTTAGTGTGAAAAGGAACAAAAGTTGTTGATGTCATACTGCCCTGTAGTGTTCATTTTCAACTACAAATTTCCTATGTAAAATTAAATACTTATGAAACAACACAATTCTTAAGTATTTATTGGTACAACTTAATTGTTTTATGTTCAATCCACTTGTAAAAACAATTCAGTTCATCTAATGGATTTGTGTTGAAGCAACATGAAGGAATTGTGTGGAACCCAGCATTTCTTACAGTGTGTTTATGTACGTTTCACAGAAATGTAGACTGAAGCATGTATTTCCAATGAGCCTGTGTTGCAAATCTCCATTCATGCAATAACAGTGGCTGAAGCAACCATGCGTAGCAGAACTTGTCACGAAGACTGAATACATGATCATGGTATACATATACACAGTGGCGTTGCTATGTTTCTGCAATGGGCCCCTTGATTGAAATCGTGTTCCGGACCTCTTCAAACTTCCTATACCTTTAAGCCACATTGCAACGCCCCCTACATAAACATGATCAACTCAGAGAGCTGTCATCAGCAAAATAACATAACTCCATATCGCTGTTAGGTTATAGTAGAGGAAAATGGCACCCAAATCAAATAAAAAAAGCCCCAATCATTTTAACATATTAAGACTATACTGATACTATATTTTAACTGTTTTTAAATTTTGTAATTTAATAAATGTGTTAAAATATGGACCATATATAAAAATAGTACCCTTACTTTTCCTTAATGGTAGTATATTTCAAGTCAGTTCAGTCAAAGTCAGCTTTTTTGTCAATTCAGCCACATGTACAGGATATACAGATATTGAAATTGTGTTTCTCTCAGACCCTAGGTCTCTAACAGATAATATTAATACAAAAAGTAGGTATAATACACATATAATCTTAAAAAATATAAGTAAAAAAATAAAAATTGTATACAATACAATTACAGTAAGGGCACATGGCAAGGAGTGCAAGATGCAAACAGTATATAGTGCAAAAAGCTTGTAAATATGATAAAGGGACAGTTTCTTAATAATATACAGGGGGGTAGTATATGGTAACTAGCAGTCCAATTCATGATAACATTGATATGTATCATTAAATAACAATATTATATTTATAAATACGATTATTTATGAATAAACTGAAATTACAAAACGCAAAAGAGTTTCTACCTTGAACAATAATAGCATTACATAAATAACAGCATCTGCTACTTTTTCCTGTGCCTTTGAATATGCGAGCCTCTTGCCTAGCAACTTTCTACTAACAAAAACATAGGCTGTGTCCGAAACCGCCTACTACGGTACTGTATTTGAATTTAAACGTACTACTTGGCCGTTAGAAAAGTACGTTCTATACAGGCAGTGCAGAATTATTAGGCAAATGAGTATTTTGACCACAACATCCTCTTTATGCATGTTGTCTTACTCCAAGGTGTATAGGTTTAAAAGCCTACTACCAATTAAGCATATTAGGTGATGTGCATCTCTGTAATGAGAAGGGGTGTGGTCTAATGACATCAACACTCTATATCAGGTGTGCATAATTATTAGGCAACTTCCTTTCCTTTGGCAAAATGGGTCAAAAGAAGGACTTGACCGGCTCCGAAAAGTCAGAAATAGTGAGATATCTTTCAGAGGGATGCAGCACTCTTAAAATTGCTAAGCTTCTGAAGCGTGATCATCGAACAATCAAGCGTTTCATTCAAAATAGTCAACAGGGTCGCGTCTGGAAAAACCAAACCAAAAACCAAGGCGCAAAATAACTGCCCATGAACTGAGAAAAGTCAAGCGTGCAGCTGCCAAGATGCCACTTGCCACCAGTTTTGCCATATTTCAGAGCTGCAACATCACTGGAGTGCCCAAAAGCACAAGGTGTGCAATACTCAGAGACACAGCCAAGGTAAGAAAGGCTGAAAAACGACCACCACTGAACAAGACACACAAGCTGAAACGTCAAGACTGGGCCAACAAATATCTCAAGACTGATTTTTCTAAGGTTTTATGGACTGATGAAATGAGAGTGAGTCTTGATGGGCCCATGGCTGGATCGGTAAAGGGCAGAGAGCTCCAGTCCGACTCAGACGCCAGCAAGGTGGAGGTGGAGTACTGGTTTGGGCTGGTATCATCAAAGATGAGCTTGTGGGGCCTTTTCGATTGAGGATGGAGTCAAGCTCAACTCCCAGTCCTACTGCCAGTTTCTGGAAGACACCTTCAAGCAGTGGTACAGGAAGAAGTCTGCATCCTTCAAGAAAAACATGATTTTCATGCAGGACAATGCTCCATCACACACGTCCAAGTACTCCACAATGTGGCTGGCAAGAAAGGGTCTAAAAGAAGAAAAGATAATGACATGGCGTACTTGTTCACCTGACTGAACCTCATAGAGAACCTGTGGTCCATCATCAAATGTGAGATTTACAAGGAGGGAAAACAGTACAGCTCTCTGAACAGTGTCTGGGAGGCTGTGGTTGCTGCTGCACGCAATGTTGATGGTGAACAGATCAAAACACTGACAGAATCCATGGATGGCAGGCTTTTGAGTGTCCTTGCAAAGAAAGGTGGCTATATTGGTCACGGTTTTCTTTTTGAATGTCAGAAATGTATATTTGTGAATGTTGAGATGTTATATTGGTTTCACTGGTGAAAATAAATCATTGAAATGGGTATATATTTGTTTTTTGTTAAGTTGCCTAAGAATTCTGCACAGTAATAGTCACCTGCACACGCAGATATCCTCCTACAATAGCTAAAACTAAAAACAAACTAAAAACTACTTCTAAAAATATTCAGCTTTGATATTAATGAGTTTTTTTGGGTTCATTGAGAACATGGTTGTTGTTCAATAATAAAATTAATCCTCAAAAATACAACTTGCCTAATAATTCTGCACTCCCTGAACAGTATGAATGTGAATAGTATAAATGGAACTCGGACGTACTACATCTGCCATTTTGTTATGATTACGTGACCTACCCACATGAGTTGAGCATCACTTCACTCCCATTCATGAATTCTCTTGCGAGGCATCATGGGATATCGTAGCATCCATACGATGCGCACTTCAGAATCTTGCCAGAAGTAGTAGGTCATCCGGGTACTTCTCGTATACTGTTTTCCGAATCCTATGAATTTGGACATACTACTCGGCTCGCATACTGTCTTTAGCGTACTATATAGTATGGAAGTATGCGATTTCGATGCGAAATCGTCTACTTCTAGAGTGTCTACTACATTTGAATTTCTATATGACCACTAGAAGCATGAATGAAACTCAGACATACAACATCCACCATTTGTCATGATAACGTGACCTGGTTGCGTAGTTTCACCCCCATTCATGAGTTCTCTCACATGGCATCATGATATAGCGTAGAGATGTATGCATACTTCAGAATCTCGGCGGAAGTAGTAGGTCATCCGGGTACTTCTCGCATACTTATTTTTTCCAATACTATGAATTCAGACATACTGCTTGCATACTGTTTTTAATGTACTTTATAGTATGGAAGTATGTGATTTTGGATGCAACCATGTCTTTCAAACTTTTAAAAAACTAATTTTCAGTGCAGTGAAACAATGTTGCCGTGTCAAAGTGATGTATGCACCTTCACGGGTGCTCAATACACAATTATAGGCTACGCTACAAAAAAGATTGTGTTTTTAGCCTAATGACATCATCAAAATATGACAACGGACATTCAAGGTTTAATTCTAAAATCTCAATTGAAGCTTTAAGTGTAAATATGACTTGACTAAAAATGTATTCGCTAGTCATATATGAATGGTCAGAATGTCCATCATTACTAGTAATCGAATTCTGGCACTTCCAGTGTTCAGATTTCTGCCATTAAAGTTAAATGCAAAAAGAAATGCAGGAAAAAAATGACGTATATCTGTGCATTCCATAAAATGTCTGTCTAAACTTACTTTAGTTTAAGTACCATTTCCCACTGTCAACTACTGGATTATAAGATATTAACTGTTTATTAGCATTTCTAAAGTATGATCTTATTTTACCTTCCCAACCCTACCCAGTAACAAGGCCCACACGGAATCTGCGCACACAGAAATCGGTACATTTCTGCAGATTTTCAGCCCATCATTGAGTCTATTTATTTGGTTGTGTGTAAATGTAAATTTATATTTATTCCGTTTTTTAATTAATTTCAGTAATATTACTGATCTATTATGAAAACGTTCATATTATTTACTTGCAATACAGTTTGTAAAGTAATAACTTCTGTCTTTTAGTAGATATATGGTAGATATAATATAGGAGAGACTTGCTTTGTTTACCAAATAAATTGATCTAATTGGATTTGCATTGTAAACATTTAAATAAAAGTAAAAAATTTATAATTTTTCATATAACAAATTAAGGTTTTAGTTGCGCGCATAAATCCACAGATTGTTTTACAATATTCTGCGCAGAAATAGCAAAATATGTCTGCAGGTTCTGTCTGGCCCTGTCAATAACTAAACAAAACTACTATGTTACGAACTTTTAATAAGCAGCTAATTAGAAGTTTATTGATCTAAAAGTCTTAGTTAATGATTAAAAAAATAATTCAAATGAAGTAACCAAACTGCATTGACCATTTCAACCAATCGCACACATTTCTGAATGCAGGGACCAATCAGAGGCATTTCCATTAGTCACTGCCAGTGTTCGGCACGTTCCTTTAAAAAAGTAGTTAGTTGAGTTACTAGTTACTTCTCACAAATCATTATAAAAGTAACTAATTATTAGGGAAAGTAACTATTGTGTTACTTTAAAACTAATCTAATTTGTCAAATGACTAAAATAAAGATAAAACATTGTACACTAATCTACACTATTTTAATGTTGATGTGGGACAATGTGAGAGACAACGGCAGCATGTCCTCAACTATATATCTAGATATTATTTGGTTTGGAGAAAAATCAAGTTTTATCTGCTTTGACATTGTGGCGTCGCCTTTCGTTAATAAAACAATTATATTTAGAAATGTGTTGGAAAAAAAAAAAAATCTTATTTCTGTTGAACAGAACAAATATACAGGGGGCAAATGCTAATAATTCTGTATACTAAAGCTGTGTCTGTTCTTCACATGTGACTTGATTTAATTTCTTTCTTTCTTTTATCCTGGTGTAGGCACACATTGCAAACACGGCGCAGTTTATGACACATGTGGGCCTGGCTGCACTAAAAGCTGCAATAACTGGAATGAAATCGGACCCTGTCAGAGGCCCTGCGTCGCCGGCTGCCACTGTCCCGCCAGCCTGGTCATGTTTCAGGGCCACTGCATTAAACCAACATCCTGCCCCGGGCGATGACCCACAACACTCATACAAAAGCAGAGGCACACAGAGGCAAAGACAACCGGACATCTACAACACTCCGAGAGACACAAACTGATCCTCTTACCTCTGTAGTGTCCATGCCGGAACTTCTCGCTCTATGACAGGTCGTGAAAACTTCATCCAAGTGCCTTATCGACCTGTGGAGCATCAAAAAGCGTTACGAAATTCCAAACTGGACATACATAAACTATAGTATTATCAGTTTATTGGGTCAGCCTGTATTTAATACGCAATCACATGAGTGAAAGGGAAGCTATTTATGTATTTTGTTGTTTATTTTGTAAGTCGGGGACTAAAATGTGACTCTTATAGCATTAAAGTGTACTGTATTTGTCCATGCGAGCGTTCGTTCATACACTGATGTGTGTATGTGTTCTTATAACTGTACATTGACCCATTAAGATATTATATATATGACCAGTATAAAGCTTATCTATATATATATATTAAAGTAAATGTATGTGTCACAGCTCAGGTTCAGAGATTTCTACATTCAGGACTGGGATTACAGAATGACTTTGCACATATTTCAAAGACATTAAGCTAAAAAGTCAACTTCATATAAATGTGACGGAGTTATTTGGGTACGTTGAAAATTGAGTGTAAATTGATAAAACAGTGCGACATTGACCTGAGCTTGAAGTGTGTTGTGTGTTTTTCCAAAGTCCTGCAGTTCGCTCGTGATCCTACAAGTGTTATTGTTTGAGCTACATTAAATCTGGCTAAACACACACGGCCACAGCCCTGAAAGAAAACAACATTCTTTCCAGCACTCTGAAAAGACATCTGAGAGAATGAGCGTTATTAATCAATGTAATGGAGGAGTTGACTCATGAGACGTCTGATGTGACTGCAGTTTAACCCAGGATTAAAACACATTAAAGGTTCTTGTCTACCTTGAGATTGAGTGCAAATGCCTACTGCTAGGAAAAAAAGGGGGAAATATGAAGTTTTTAAAGATACCTGCTGCGTCCCGATTCGCATACTATCCGTCCTAAATAGTATTTGAAAATAGAATAAGTATGTCGCAAACCAGTATGTTGAAAAGAGTATGCCAAAGGTTCCCGGATGGTGTACTATTTGGACGTGAATTTGATTAGAACTACAAACGCGAGTGAAAAGTGTAAATAAACTAAACATGGCGGACGCGCGAGACCATCCATCAGGGGCTTCGGTAAAGTTGTTTATATGACTGTTAATCAAAATTTAGCCAACTGGAACATGTAAATCATGTTTTCTCTGTTATACTTCATCTGCAACAACAATGTGAACTTATATCAAGATGTTTGGACATTACCTTCCGAGTGCATATCCAAAGACCTGAGGAGATTTCTCTGCATGAAAGATTCGTGAATAGCAGATTATCCTGCTGCTGCTTCTCCAATAAGGTAGGTTGTTATGATGATTGACAGGGGATGTAACTAAGATACATAACGATCTGTTAACGAAGAAGTAGTCCCAAAGCTTCCACACACATCTGTTACACACTCAAAAGTATATATTTTTTTCCTTCACAAAAAAAGTACATACTTTACACGCAAAAAAATTTTTTTTTTGCTTGTTCAAACTACTTAATTAAAATGAGCTGATTCAACATAATTCTTGAGATTTCATTGGGACAACTTCATTTTTTTTTTTTTTTTTCAATCCACATAAATTTGTTAAAAGTCTAATCGATTTGTGTTGGGTCAACATGAATGAATTATGTGGAACCCTGCATTTTTTACAGTGTATAAGTATGTGAATTGAGACGCAGCATCACAGTTTTCACACACACAAGTTACCATAATACAATTTAAAGCATGATTTACAGAAGACAGTTCGGCACGCAAATATAGAAATGATCTGCAAATTGATCGTTTTTAAAAAATGATTTAATTCCAGCTCGATCTCATTTGAAAACGTAACAATTTTTACAAACACTGTAAAAAATTCTGTGTTCCACACAATCGATTTGTGTTGAGACAACATGAAGGAATTGAGTTAACTTATTAGTTTTTACAAATTGAAGTGGATTGAACATAAAATAATTAAGTTGTCCCCCCCAAAAAAAATCAAGAATTGTGTTGATTCAGTTCATTTTAAATAAGTAGTTTGAACAAACAGCAGATGTTAATTTTTTTGTGTATTTTCTCAAAAAAGTGGCTAATTCATACAATTTCAGTTGTATGAAAGCGTCTGATTTTTAATAGGAGGTGTGCCCCTAAACCTCACCTCTCATACTAAAATGAACGAATTAAATTGTACAAGTGAATATGAATTAGCCACTAAATCAAAAATCTATTAACTGGCTTGAGATTGCATTGGTTAAATTATTAGGGCTAAAAATATACAAACAAAAACATGTATTGTGTTGAAATAAACAGTAAACTCACCTCTCAGATCTCCGACAACACCGCTGACACTAAAAAGGAAGCAGTCATTTTGTGGGGGGTCCTCCAATGCTATTTGGAGAGTGTTTCTATACTTGCATGTGTTGCAAGAATTGATCAAACTTTTGGAAAATCAATAAAATGATATGTATTTACATGTTTTCTTAACGTGCAGCTGTCCCACTAACTGTAAAATGAAATATATATATATATATAAATTCACATTTTTTTTTTAAATTTGCAGTGCGTTTGTGCTGTCTCAGCCACTGTAAATCCAAGTCCCATAATCCTATAATGTCATTAACTGTCAATGTAAATCTTTATAATTTTCCAATTTTTTTGCACATTTTCTATGGAAAAAGGGGTGAAATATGAAACAGAGTTAACTATTCTGTTTAAATGTGTTTTTTTAGCACCAAAGAATTACTATAATACATTTTCAGCATGATCTACAGAGGATAGAAATGCACACAAATACAGAAATGTGCTGCAAATTGGTCTTTTTTTTAAAAATATTTAATTCCAGCCCGATCTCATTAGGAAATACAACAATTTTATGTATTTTGTCAGAAAAGTGGCTTATTCGTACAAATTCTAATCATTTCTGTCGCATGAAAGCAAGGAGTCGTGTCCTCAAACCCCACCCCTAAACTTAGCCCTCATTGGAAGATGAGTAAATCATACTAAACAGTGATGCCAACTTAGCAATTCTGCAACTTTTTACAATAACCTAGCAACATTTCGTTCAAAACAGCATCTAGAAACAAATTTAGCAATTTTTAACTGCTTTTAATAACTTTAAGGGTCTGCATGAACTGGAAGCTGCAACTGTTCCTTTTAAATGAAAAAACAGTGGGTGAGGCGTGTTTTTTCTACTGCGAGCTGAAGTAGCTGAACAAGCATTTCATTCAAAGAGATCAGGAAAATGGATTCGGCAGAGTTATTACAACCTAACAGACTCCAACTTCTCACCATTTCTGTTTGTCGTCACAACTGACAGCTGGAGGGGTGTGGTTAAATGTTAGCCACGCCCAATACCTCAGACAGACCTAATCTGAGAATTGAACTGAAAGAGGAAGTGCATTTTCAGATTTTTATTAAAGACTAGAAGGGCAAACGTTTTTTTTCTTAATGACATGCAGAGATGAATTGTTCGCCACAAAACTAGCAATGTGAGCTAACAAACTCAATATGGTGAGTTTTGATTTCATGTGTACTTTAAAAAGTGACACAAATTAAAAGAGCAGTATGACTGTAGGCTGAAGTATAGAGCGTGGCTACATAAGGTCTGTGCACTGAAGCTGCAGCAGCAGCCAATAGTGTTCCTGCAGAACTGAAGAAGCTGGAACACATTTCTAGGACCCTCTGCATTTTTAAGACTCTGTTGTTTCTGATCGTCCTATAGGGGCTGGTTGGGTTTAGGGGTAGGGCCATAATAAGGGGTCTGAAACTGTGTCTGAAATACATTTCACATTTTTGGTGAAATAATTAAAACCTTCCCAGAGATGGGTTGCAGCGGGAAGGGCATCCGCTGCGTAAAACATATGCTGGATAAGTTGGCAGTTCATTCCGCTGTAGCGACCCCAGATTAATAAAGGGACTAAGCCGAAAAGAAAATGAATGAATGATAATTAAAACCAGGCCGCACGGTGGCACAGTGGTTAGCACTGTCACCTCACAGCATGAAGGTCTCTGGTTCGGGTCCCAACTGGGCCAGCTGCCGTTTCGTTGTGGAGTTTGCATGTTCTCCCTGTGTTGGCGTGGGTTTCCTCCAGGTGCTCCGGTTTCGCCCACAGTCCAAAGACATGCGGTATAGGTGAATTGAATAAACTAAAATTGGCCATAGTGTATGAGTGTATGTGATTGAGAGTGTGTATGGGTGTTTCCCAGTACTAGGTTGTGGCTGGAAGGGCATCCGCTGCGTAAAACATATACGCTGGAATAGTTGACGGTTCATTCCGCTGTGGCGACCCCTGATAAATAAGACACTTAAGCCATGGTCACACTGCACTTTTTGCCCCATAGATTTCCATTCATACGCAAGCGAATGTGACAGACAAGTTTCGCAGTTCGCTGCATTGCAAAGTTCAAGCTTGGTGAACTCTGACCAGCGAAATCGCATCATGTGACTGCGCGAGACCAATCAAAGATCAAAACATGACCTCTCTGGACAGAAATTTTAAATATAGACCAATCGCTTGCTTTTTTTTAGTCTAATCATCTTGTTTAATCTCGCCCCTTTTTGCAGCGCTGTAAAACAGAATTTCGCACGTTTAAACTCCACAGCATAAGCTGAAGCAAAATGAATGATTGAATGAAAGTAGTACTTGTATTTAATGTTATGAAATCACATTTTTGTCAATGTAACTTGATTCAGACAAAAATGGAACATCTTGTGATTGACAGCAAGAATCTAAATTCTGATCAAAAATGACAAAATAGGTATATTGGCATTATAGACTGTAAAAATATGGGAAAGTATGAACCAAATGAACTGTAAATTATTTTTTGTTTACTCTCTCTTACTCTTGTGTTCACAAAAATGTTTACAAAAATCAAACGTCTACATGTTTATTTTGAAAAACTTTACAGGGCCATGAATTTAAATTGTATTGAATTTTTTTCAAGATTCCCAAACTTAAAAGGATTTCAAGGAACCATTAACAGTTTAATTATCTGGTAAATCTAAGTTCAGCAGCATGGACCACGCCACACTTTGCGCTAGACTTTATTGTAGGGATGAAAAGGGGTGGTATGGGAACAGTGGGACGTAGGGGAATTAAGTAAGAGGATAGATAGTGAAGAGGTAGGTAGGTTGATCAGGCATCCTACGATGATGACCAGAGACTCAGAATGGGGGTACCGTCTCTGTAATACTTTGGTAGTGATTGGACCCCCCCGATTCAACCTAGAGAGGGTTATAAGGATTGTTAATGGAAAGTAAGGAAATAGAGTGAGGGAGTGTAGGTTTGATTGAACAGGAAGAACAGCGCTAGAGGACTGGTCTGCCTTAAATAAGTTTTAGGGAGTAGGTGATTGGTTAAGGAGGCAAAGTGAGGCGTGGTCAAGCTGCCGAACTTTTGATAACAAGTTAACTCCATCTTCTTCTAATCTGGGCATCCAGATATTGTTAGAGTCATCCATCTCCCTCCTCTAGCTCCATTTCAATCTCTCCCTCTGCATCTGGCATTGTTTTGAAGAGTTGCTTCTTCATTTGAAAGAGACACCACTTTGCGATACTCTCGTGCAGGCATGAGTTTCCAGCTTCGCTACAAGGGCAATGCCAAATGTTTGTCTTAGCATTGTAATTCACCAAGACTCTGCCCAATTTACAGTAATGTGCCACCTCTGGCTCAAATATTGAGATATAATACACGTTGTCTGATCCTCCAATGGTAACAAGGCTAGCAAATGTCACCCCTTCACTTTTAGCTTGGTTTTGCTGCTTGAGGCATTTGTTTTTTGCTATGCTGTCAAACCATTTTTGGTCCACCATCTGATCCAGGACATCCTCAGACAGATCTTCGCTAGGAGCAACAGTACAGCAATAGTCTACGGAGCTCAGGTGCGAGCATTGTCTAACCAAAAGTTGGTTCCTTTGTGCCATTGCAACACGACTGCTGCAAACGTCCATTTCGCACATAACCTTGTGGGTTGAGCCCCAAAATTTTTTGGCTACATGGATGAGGGTGCATGACTCCAAAAATGACTCTGACACGACATATATTCCATTCTTTTTATCCACACACTCTGCTGGTAAGGTTAAAGCAATAGGATGCGTGGATGTCTGATGCTTGCGCTCCATGTGTTTCTTCAAATTTTTCGAATTCAGATTGAGTCCGCAGTGAGGACATTGTACGATTCGCTTTCTTTTAACAATCTTGGCTGATAATTTCGGTGCTGGTGATGGCGAAGAAGGTTCCTGTAGAGGACTACCAGCAGGAGATACAGAGAATGAGGAGAGAGGAGATCCAGGTTGTGGTTCTGGAGTAGACGGCACTATGGGATGAACTCTGCAAAGATGCCTTTTTAGGTCACTTTTATTGATGTACGTCTTAGGACACTGGCAGCAGTGAAAATGTCTGGTCTTTTCTCCGCAGCCAAGGCTACATTTGTATATAACTTGATCTAAAAAAAGGAGGTTAAATAAAGTTATTATGACTAGCTTAATCAATAAATTCTACATATACATAATCCAACTGTTAAACGTTCTGTGAAGTGCTCTGATTTGGTTTATTTGATGTTTGACAATCTCAACTGAAGCATGAAGAGAGGGACATGTAGTAGCTCCTCCTCTTTTTTTTTTAAAAACAGTGTTTTGTTTATCACAGCTCTGCTAGTGACAGTGGTTGAGACCAAGTGCATCAAATGAAAAGCGCCTTGAAGGGGGTGGGGCATGTCAGATACTAGAGAGTATTTGATTGGCTAGAGGATTTGATGGGAAACTGAAGTATGAGGTGATGTCAAAAAAATCAATCCATTTAGGTGGAAGCGACAAACTTCAAACTTTGGATGTTTATATCTTCTAAATGTGAATTTTGTCACTGTTTTTGGAGCACACTATATTCTTAAGGCATAACATACTGATACTAACATCTAAAAAACATTATTTTCACCTTTAACCTTTAACACTCTTGTTTTAAAAGACAAAGCAACAGTAAAACACTGCTGCTCTGGAGATTATTTCACAAATTTCCAATATAATTCAAATCCAGAAAAATAAGCAGTTTTAACATGTTTTAACACACCCTTAATTTCTGGTTGAGTTTAAAAAAAAAACAGAGAAACATCAAAGAATCTTTCATATGTTGTGCATTTTATTTTTAGGACTGCACAGAGCAGCATTTTAACACAACCTTATAATATACACTCACTGTCCACTTTATTAGGTACACCTGTCCAACTGCTTGTTAATGCAAATTTCTAATCAGCCGATCACATGGCAGCAACTCAATGCATTTAGGCATGTAGACATGGTCAAGACGATCTGCTGCAGTTCAAACCGAGCATCAGAATGGGGAAGAAAGGTAATTTAAGTAACTTTGAATGTGGCATGGTTCTTGGTGCCAGACAGGCTGGTCTGAGTATTTCAGAAACTGCTGATCTACTGGGATTCTCACGCACAACCATCTCTAGGATTTACAGAGAATGGCCTGAAAAAGTAAAAATATCCAGTGAGTGGCAGTTCTGTGGGCACAAATGCTTTGTTGATGCCAGAGGTCAGAGGAGAATGGCAAGACTGATTCGAGCTGATAGAAAGGCAACAGTAACTCAAATAATCACTCGTTACAACTGAGGTATGCAGAAGAGCATCTCTGAACACACAACACATCGAACCTTGAGGCAGATAGGCTACAGCAGCAGAAGACCACACCGGGTGCCACTCCTGTCAGCTAAGAACAGGAAACTGAGGCTGCAATTCGCACAGGCTTATCAAAATTGAACAATAGAAGATTGGAAAAACTTTGCCTGGTCTGATGAGTCTCAATTTCTGCTGCAACATTTGGATGGTAGGGTCAGAATTTGGCATCAACAACATAAAAGCATGGATCCATCCTGTCTTGTGTCAACAGTACAGGCTGGTGGTGGTGCTGTAATGCTGTGGTTTTTATTTTCTTGGCACACTTTGGGCCCATTAGTACCAATTGAGCATCATGTCAACACCACACCCTACATGAGTATTGTTGCTGACCATGTCCATCTCTTTATGACCACAGTGTACCCATCTTCTGATGGCTATTTCCAGCAGGATAACGTGCCATGTCATAAAGCGTGAATCATCTCAGACTGGTTTCTTGAACATGACAATGAGTTCGCTGTACTCAAATGGCCTCCACAGTCACCAGATCTCATTCCAATAAAGCACCTTTTGGATGTGTTGGAATGGGGAGATTCGCATCATGGATGTGCAGCCGACAAATCTGCAGAAACTGTGTGATGCTATCATGTCAATATGGACTAAAATGTCTGAGGAATATTTCCAGTACCTTGTTGAATCTATGCCACGAAGTATTAAGGCAGTTCTGAAGGCAAAAGGGGGTCACACCTGATAATAGTAAGGTGTATCTAATAAAGTGACTTATACATGCTAATTCAGCATACAGAATTTCAGTTGAATGTATTTGCATGTATTGTATGTAAGATTTACGTAAAAAGATTTATGTAAAAAAAAATTGAATCTGTACGATTTACAACATGAATAACTCAACGAACAATTACACCTTTTTATTAAAAAAGTACCACTAAAGAAAGGGAACGCTCACACACTCACCTCCATATTCAGTAGCCCTCAGTTTATGTCCAGCTATATGGGCCATTATTTGATGGTACTGTCTTGGCTTACAAACATCACTTGTGCAGAAAGGGCATGTGAATAAAGTAGGATCTGGATGCCAGCTGTTTGGTTGAGGCTCTTGACCCTTCTTCTTAACGGTGACATGCTGAATAGACAAGAAAATAAAACTTGTTACCCTCAAGAGAAATTGCCAGGTTCATTTTAATACAAGTTTAAAATTCAGACTGACCTCTTGAGGACCTTGCTCCGATATTTGCTTTCTCTCCATCTCTGCTAATTCTAGTTGATGAGGTTCATGTTGCTGTGAATCAAGTTCTTGCAGATGAGATGATTCTTGTAGTGTGTGACTTACTGCTTGTGGGTCTGGAGTGCAGGTAGCTATAGGATGAGCGCTGGAAAGATGCTTTTTTAGATCCTCTTTAAGGCAGTAAGACTTAGGACACTGGCAGCAATGAAAATGTCGGGCTTTTTTACCACAGCCTAGCTTACAGCTGTATATAACCTGATCTAAAACAGAGATTTAAGCACAATATTTAGTAAAAATAACATGCATGCATTCACATTTAGTTCATAACAATAATGTTAAAAGGTTAGTTCACCGAAAAATGAACATTATGTAATTAATTACTCACCGTCATGTTATTTCAAAACCCTTAGTTTGTCTTTGGACAAAAAAATTAAGATAATTTCAATAAAATCTGAGAGCTCCCTCATTCTACATAGGGCTGGGCGAATCATCATATCTTGGTATTTTTAGGAGGAATGACGGTATACGATATATATCCAGTATTTTCCCCTAAAAACTTATTAAAACTTTATTAAACAGTTTTTGAGCAAAATATAATTCAAAACACAGGGGTTTTCCCTTTCTGTTTAAAAATAAACAGCTGCATAAAAAATAACAGCTGCACAAAATATTTGATAAATAAAATACAGTAGTTTTTTTCTCCTGCTTAACTATAAGTTGCACAACAATTTAAATGATAAAAAATCTTTGATAAATAAATACAGTACAGGGTTTCCAGCTTAACACTATACACAGAACTACTGTGCTGCTGTGCAAATAGCAAAGTAAACAGAACTATAGAAAACACAGCTACATTGTCAGAGCAAAAAAGGAACACACTTAAATAGTAACACAACAAAAAGTATTGTAGGATCGAAAAGAACCACATTGAATGTAAATATGAAACACACAGTATTTTATGTCACAATTACAGTGTTGTTATAAGTAATCCTGTATACCACAGTTGTGTGATTTATAAACAACAATTAAATCAGCTGTATATGTTTACATGTATGTATTGAGCACAATTATTAAACAGTGCACATATCTAAGATATCTAAAGATAAGTCTTTCACTCCATGTAATAAAAAAATCCTACACTTTTTCTGTTCTTTTGTTTTGACTAAACTTGTTTTACTGAATATTAAATAAGGAGATGAAATCGAATAGACTATAGATATGAGAAGTAACGAAATTGTTTCAGAGTACTGTGATTAAATGCTGGTTAAGCATATAAATGTAAACAGTCATTACTGCAAACAATCATTTTACTAGCATAACAATAATTTACTACTAGCACTTAGAGAATGGTTCACAGGTTCAAATAAAAACGTGATACGTTACTGTATTAGTTATATCGCGCCACTTGCGGCTTTTCTTTTTGAAAGGCACACTTTGGGTAAAAGATGCTTCCAGAGAGCTTTGTTTCGGGGCAGATGTTTTGGTTTGCGGCTGCATAGTTTTTGTTGCTGAAGTTGTAGCACGAAGACTGTTTTTGCTGCTCATCAGAAGTTTTAAATTCGAACCATCTACAGATAAGTGAACCATTGTTTTTTCTTTTTACTGACCAGTACGTTTTCTGTGTTGATCGGCACTGCATGTTCCTCCATGTCGCGTGTAGTAATGGGTCGTTCTTGAACGATTTGTTCATTTTGAACAAATCTTTTGTATGACTCATGGAGTGAATCATTCATTTGTGCATGCACACATTTATGCAAATGGAGCTCACGTGCTACCATAGGAGTGGTCTGTTTCGCGCAGAATGCGCACGTGTGGCCTCAAACCATATCGATATGAAAGATATTGGATTATCCCACATCGTGTTGGGGAATCATATCGATATATCCCCAGAACTCGATATACCGCCCCTATATGTATATGGATCTGTATCGCCCCTGGATAACTGCGCACAACTTCCTTTCTTTAAAACAAAGCACAGGCGCATCCTAGGTAATACATCAGAGGTGCGACCAAGCTTGACACATGAATATGCGCCCTATACTGACACTGAGGAAATTGTTGAATAAAGCTATTTCTGTTTTAATTGCACACAAAAGTTGTTTTCAAGCTTGACAATATTCGGATTGAACCACTAGTCTGGTCTGTTGATGTCTATAGAGGATGAGGGAGCTCTCAGATTTCAACAAATATACAGTATATTCATTTGTGTTCTGAAGATGAATGAAGGTCTCAGGGGTTATCAACATGAGAGTGAGCAATTAAAAACATAATTTTCATTTCACATCAAGTACTTCATTTAGGCTCAATCCCAATTCCACCCCTAGGCCTTTCCCTTTACCCCTACCCCTCATTTTGTGCATTCACGTGAAGGGGTAAGGGTTTCCCAATTCTCTTTAGCTTGAAGACATAGGGCTAAGGGGAAGGGCTAGATACCCCTTCAAATGGAGATTTTTCAGGACCACACTCGAAAACAAGGGGTAAGAAAATTTCCCAGAATACACCAGCTACAACGGCAGCATGGCTGCATCCGGAAGTAAGGAGATGCACAAATCAGAAATTTTT
This sequence comes from Danio kyathit, assembly GCA_903798195.1. NCBI lineage: Eukaryota > Metazoa > Chordata > Actinopteri > Cypriniformes > Danionidae > Danio > Danio kyathit. The sequence continues at coordinate 12,179,434 of LR812534.1, forward strand.
TTCATTATTACAAATTTTTACAACAAACAAACACATATTAATACATTCATAACCGCGTTCGTGTTTTACTGTCATGCTTTAAAAAAAAGCTAAAATAAAACTCCTGTATAGCAGTCCCACAACATTCTGACACTCGAATACCCTGTCAGAAAAGTCTAGTGGCTGGGAATGACCTTTTTACAGTGTCTGCTATAATGTTAATGTTGTTTTTGGTGTATTTACATCGATGAATATGGCCACTGTGTAAATGCGCAGTATAGTTATGATAACATAATATATGCCTTCAGGGATTTCCTGAAGATAAATTTTTAAAAAATAAACGCAACTGAAAAACTCCAGCAGTTGCGATCGTCGATCTCATATGAAGTAAGAAATTGCGATGACACATGATGACGTGTGCAGGTGTTGTAGTGCTGTCCCATTTCTTAGGGGTAAATTTTGAAGCCCTTCTCCTTCACACTCGGTTTTAAGGGCCAAGGGGAAGGGGTAGGGGTACAAAAATGGAATTGGGATTGGGCCTTAATCTTATAAAGTAGTACTAAGCACTTACCGGCATATTCAACAGCCCTCAGTTTATGTATAGCTATATGGGTCATTATTTGATGGTACTGTCTTGGTTTATATATGTCAATTGTGCAGAAAGGGCATGTGAATAAAGTAGGATCTGCATGCCAGCGGTTTGGTTGAGGCTGTTGTCCTTTCTTCCTAACTGTGACATGCTGAATTTACAAGAAAAAACAGCCAGTTAAACATCAAGAGAAATTAGCTGTTAATTTGAATTCCGCCTTTGCTTTATATTCATACGTATGTTAGATTCTTCATCAAGTGAAATCAAGTGGTTTCTAATGTTTATAATTCAGACTGACCTCATAAGGACCATCCACAGTTATCTGCTTTCTCTTCATCTTTGGAGGAGCTGCTAATTCTAGTTGATGAGGTTCAGGTTGCTTCAAATCAAGTTCTTCTCGATGAGATGCTGTTTTTTCTGCTGATGGGCAAAGTTCTTGTTGTTGACAAGGAGGTTTTGGAGTACAAATAGCTACAGGATGAGTGCTGCAAAGATGCCTTTTTAGATCCTCTTTATTGCTGTAAGTCTTGGGACACTGGCAGCAGTGAAAATGTTTGCCCTTTTCACCACAGCCTAGCTTACAGTTGTACATAATCTGATCTAAAACAGAGATTAACCAAAAATAACATACTTTTAACTTAGTTCATAGTTAACCACTGCAGTAATAAAGTATTACTAAGAAATAGGGCTGCACAATACTGGAAAAATATGCGATATTGTTGTTGAGTACTGTGGAATTAGGACGATTCTAAGGGCCCACGCAATTTTTGGGGCCCCAGAGTAAAGCCTGATTTATAGACGAATTATCATGTTTGTAAACATTAGGGATGCGCGCACAGGGAGGTTGCAGAAAAAAACGGGGAGCGCTAATATTTACAGCGAGGGAATGACATCCGATGCAGTACAGAGTTTGTTGTTGTCTTAGAAATAAGTTATGTTGATTACATATTATATATATATTATTTACATAATGCTTTCAGCGTACTATAACAGCTTGTCACACAGTGATAAGCAGAGTGATTCGGCAAAATTAACGTTAAAGTGAGCAGCGTTCATCAGACAGGTCCATTTGCGATAGCACCCTCCTAATGGATATTGGATAAGAGGAAATGACCAAGCATCCAGCCCGAAATATACAATCTCATTGAAGCTCCAAGTGTTTTAACAAGATCTGTGGTCATGTGCAAGAAATATTGTTCCATGATTACCAGATTCAAAACTATGTAGTAGTCCAAAGACAAGGAAAAAAAGGCGGAGCTAACGTTACACAATGCCTGAATAATCATCAACATGCAAAACTGCATTCAGACAGCGAACTACACCTGTACGGCAGGGTATGTGAACTTACACATAAAGGTAAAGTTGGTATTATATTCGCACATTCGGATTTTTTCCTTAATAGTATAATTTCATAAAGTATTATTTGAAAACTCTAAATAGCGAAATCATATTAGCAGCCAATGACTATCAAAATACAACATTGTTCACAGTCAAATAAACAGTGTTAATGTTGTTTTCAAGTCACACTTGCAGGTTATTTCAGACCGAATATTCAAAGTGTCGTGGTAAACAATATAGGGAGTGTGTCACAAGTTGTCACTGAATGAATGTGTGAATATAAAACCATCTTAACCTTAATAACTGACACTTTCACGTTTCATTCTCAGGATTCAGTGTCTGCAGTTTAATTAACCATGTTTAACTGTTTATGCTGAAATCATTGCAGCAATCAAAAACGAGTACTGTGTATGATTCAGCAACTGAACTTACCTGATATAACGAGAACTGCAGAGTTGAGCATTTATAATTAGGTCGTCACTTTATTCAGCTCCCTTTTAGCCAAAGACGTCTGCAGTCGGCATTGAAAGCAGTGTGGTGTACGGTAAATGTTAAGTTTGGCATCCTACTGCACAACACCACATGTTTACTATTGCCACCGGTCTCTTTTTGTAACCGGGAACCCGTGTGACATCATGTGTGACGAGTGAATTAGAGAGTTTGAGCTACTTCTACATAAAGGTAGTGTTCAAAAAAAACAAAACACCTGCGAAGAAACTCGACACAGAGGAAGATAAAAACCTCACTGCCAGCTAGTGTTTCGGAGGTGTTATTGCAGAGCAACACAAAACCTCGCGCAGAAGTATAAATGCACGACTACACGCAAGGCATGCAACGTGACCGATCACTAGACGCAAAAGTATAAACCAGGCTTTCGATTCAACACTTGTAAACAGTTGCTCCAAAGGGTTTGCACGGCTTTTAGCCCCGCCCACACTCATCAGCACTACCAAGCCAACCAATCACAGAGCTTGCGCTATATGCGTCGCGTAGTTATATTTTTTTGAGAGGTGCGCATCAGCGTCAGCATCAGCCACGGCGAGGCTGCGCCGGACTATACGCATGCGCTTGACGCAAAAGTATAGATCAGCCCTTACTATTATGGGGCACAATCAAAATCTGGTCCGCCCCCGCTACCCCCACCCTTGTTCTTCACTTTCATACACAACAACACCACCACCACCACTACCACCCCCTCCACTCTTCACTTTCATCCGCGATACCCCCGCAATATCCACCACCCTCCACCCCTGGTCTTCACTTTCATCCGTGACCAGAATGTCATAGGGCCAGTACCGGCCAGCGCCGCCCAAACAATATTTCTTACACTTCACTAGAAAAATGCAATGTTTATTAGCTATATTTTAAAATAATGTATTTATCTAATGACATTTAAATGAAGAAGTAAAATATATTTTCTATAGATATAGATCTAATTAATTCAAATTCAGACTAAAAAATGTAGTCTTTAAAACGCTATGAATGAGTTAAATCCTCAGCAGATATTCTGACACTGATTGGCTGTTGTCATTTTCCTCTCTCGCCATTAGCATTTATTCTCAGCTTTGGGTTTAATTTTGGCCGCTGCAGCCAATAGCAGAACAGCAACTACTAGGGAGGTGGGGATAAAGATAGCCCCATCTGATTGGCCAATTTTAGATAAATAACCAATTCAAACTAATTTCGAGAGGATCACGTGCTTATGACTACTTGCAGCTGGTCCCGCATTATTCAATTTATGATTCACCAATGAGACAATTCCTAAGCCACTATAAATACCCTTAGTTCCATATAACAGCCATCTTCGTTTTGAAGACCCCTAACCCCCCCCCCCCCCCCCCCCACTCCTCCTCCCTTCCAGAGATGTATAAAGTACTAGAGACCCAGACTTAAGTAAAAGTACAAGTGCTCTATCAAAAAGTGACTTGAGTAGAAGTTGAAGTGCTCTTTAAGCACAATACTTAAGTGGAAGTACTAAAGTATTCAACATTTTTTGTACTTAAGTATTGCAAGTAGTTTATTTAAAAATTTACTACTCAAGTACTGAAAGTAAAAGTACAAGTATTCTGTTATGTAGTTATTTTTAAAAAAGCAGTCAAAAGACATATTGTTTTGTTTATTTTAAATATCTTTTTTGGGGCACAGGATTAAGCAGAACAAAAAGAACCATGGTTTACGACTTATATATATATATATATATATATATATATATATATATATATATATATATATATATATATGATGGGTCAAAAAAAACATTCAGAGGACAGCCTTTATGATAGACAGTTAACGTTATGTGAACATTGCAGCATGATATGAACCGCGAGTAGCTAACGGTACTTAACTTAACTAGCTCTTATGGATAGCTCAAACTGCTGTTTTGTGTATTATATTATCTTTAACTTGACATGTTTCTTCAAATCTGACGGTAGAGTATGCACTTCATTCTATATGAACTGTCTTTCACTCCGACAAATGCAAACATTGGCTCTAAATAGGGTCACGGGTGGTCCCTGATTGACGGACTGATTCTGATTCTTTTTCCTCATCGCCACGAACAGTTGAAAGTGAAAGAGTTGAAGGAGGAATTTCTGGGTTTTCCATGTCTAAAACAAACTAAAGTGCTCTCAATGCAGGCAGGCAGCACAGTCTTCTTTGATCGTCTGATCAATGATTGATTAATTCGTAACATTTTTATAATTGTAACGAGTAACTATGCAACACATAAAAAATCTACTGGAGTAAAAGTGTTAAGCTCATCGAAAATATTTACTGAAGTAAAAGTAGAAAAAAACAATACTCCAGTAGAGTACAGATACAGCCTTTTAGTACTTAAGTACAGTAGTGAAGTAGTTCTACTTCGTTACTATACATCTCTGCTCCTTTCCTAGATGGGTGGCATGGTGGCCCAGTGGTTAGCACTGTTGCCTCACAGCAAGAACGTCACTGGTTCTAGTCCTTACCAATCCAGCCGACGTTTCTGTGTGCAGTTTACATGTTCTCCCCGTGCTCACGTGGGTTTCCCGATTTCCTCCCACCATCCAAAAATATACAACTTAAGTTAATTTACTAATCCAAATCGGCACCATAGACATGCTCCAAGTAAGTAGTTACCTCTTAAGAGCAATCACTATCTGTTCATTAGCTACTACAGCAGGGGAGTTCTCGAGATCTACCTGAGCTCAAACTCCCCTCTCGCCTTGCAAAAAGGAGGGAGCCCCGGGCTCGAGGATCTTATGAGCTCAGGGCTCTCTCCCGGGACAGCATGTCAAACAAGCCTTATAATCAATCATCGGCTAAGTGTGAACTCTTGAAATGTAATTTATGACACATATGTGATGCGTATATTGCATATACTTTTATCGCGATAAGGATAATTTTGCGATATATTGTGCAGCCCTACTAGGACACTGAATGCTTACAACCTCACCTCCATATTCAACAGCCCTCAGTTTATGTCCAGCTATATGGGCCATTATTTGATGGTACTGTCTTGGTTTATATACGTCACTTGTGCAGAAAGGGCATGTGAATAAAGAAGGATCTGCATGCCAGCGGTTTGGTCGAGGCTCTTGACCTCTCAGTTGAACTGTGATGTGCTGAATAGACAAAAGAAATCTGTTAGAAATATAGTCTTGCAAGCTAACTAGCAAAGATTAGCTGTTATTTTTAAACGCAGTTATATCATCCAGAAAGATTCTAGTCAAGCTATCGTTATCACCAATAATTTATGGATAAAAGGGAAAAAATGTAACACTGAATATTTGCTGCACATTTAGTTGATTGTAATATTAATCCTGCTATAGGTACACCTGGCAGATAAATAATAATAATTGATCAACTAGTGTGTTACATTTATTAGTCTAAATCGAGTCTCAAACTCGATTCCTGGAAGGCCGCAGCTCTGCAGTTTTGCTCCAACCCTAATCACACACAGCTGATCCAACTAATCAAGGTGTTCAAGACTACTAGAGACTATTAAGCAGGTGTGAGTTGGAGGTGGTTGGAGCTAAACTATGCAGAGCTGTGGCCCTCCAGGAATTGAGTTTGAGACCATTGGTCTAAGTAGTCTGTTTTAATTTATTATATTGATTGTAAGGAAAGAGTCCCATCTTGGTGTAAATTACACTGTTTTGTCTGGTAATTTGCAAAATTCTGTCATCATTTACTCATCTTCACTTGCTCAAAACCTATTTGAGTTTCTTCTGTTTTTAAATACAAAAGAAGATATTTTGAAAAATGCGGTTACTCAGTGGCTGTATCCGAGATCGCCTACTTCTTGAGTAGGTACATTTGAATTTGAATTCACTACACGAACCTTAAAATATACACTCACCGGCCACTTTATTAGGTACGCCTTTCCAACTTCTCGTTAACGCAGATTTCTAATCAGCCAATCACATGGCAGCAACTCAATGCATTTAGGCATGTAGACATGGTCAAGACGATCTGCTGCAGTTCAAACCGAGCATCGGAATGGGGAAGAAAGATGATTTAAGTGACTTTGAACGTGGCATGGTTGTTGGTGCCAGACGGGCTGGTCTGAGTATTTCAGAGACTGCTGATCTGTTGGGATTTCTATCTCTAGGGTTTACAGAGAATGGTCAGAAAAAGAGAAAATTTCCAGTGAGTGGCAGTTCTGTGAGCACAAATGCCTTGTTGATGCCAGAAGTGAGATGAGAATGGCCAGACTGGTTCCAGCTGATAGAAAGGCAACAGTAACTCAAATAACCACTCTTTACAACCGAGGTATGCAGAAGAGCATCTCTGAACACACAACACGACGAACCTTGAGGCGGATGGGCTACAGCAGCAGAAGACCACACCGGGTGCAACTCTTGTCAGATAAGAACAGGAAACTGAGGCTACAATTCGCACAGGCTCACCAAAATTGAACAATAGAAGATTGGAAAAACCTTGCCTGGTCTGATGAGTCTCGATTTCTACTGCGACATTTGGATACTAGGGTCAGAATTTGGCATCAACAACATGAAAGCATGGATCCATACTGCCTTGTATCAATGGTTCAGGGTGGTGGTGTAATGGTGTGGGGGATATATTCTTGGCTCACTTTTGGTCCATTAGTACCAATTGAGCATCGTGTCAATGCCACAGCCTACCTGAGTATTGTTGCTGACCATGTCCATCACTTTATGACCACAGTGTACCCATCTTCTGATGGCTACTTCCAGCAGGATAATGTGCCATGTAATACAGCGCGAATCATCTCAGAGTGGTTTCTTGAACATGACAATGAGTTCACTGTACTCAAATGGCCTTCACAGTCACAAGAGCTCAATCCAATAGAGCACCTTTGGGATGTGGTGGTACTGAAGATTCGCATCATGGATGTGCAGCCAACAAATCTGCAGCAACTGTGTGATGCTATCATGTCAATATGGACCAAAATCTCTGAGGAATATTTCTAGTACCTTGTTGAATCTATGCCACAAAGGATTAAGGCAGTTCTGAAGGCAAAAGGGGGTCCAACCCGGTACTAGTAAGGTGTCTGATATTTATAAATCAGACTCACTTCCCCCACAAGTCCAAAGACATGCGCTATAAGTGAACTGGGTAAGCTAAATTGTACGTAGTGTATGTGTGTGAATGAGAGTGTATGGGTGTTTCCCAGTGATGGGTTGCAGCTGGAAGGGCATCCACTGCGTAAAACATATGCTGGATAAGTTGGTGGTTCATTCCGCTGTGGCGACCCCTGATTAATAAAGGGACTAAGCCGAAAAGAAAATGAATGAATGAATGAATGAATGAATGAATGAATGAAATCAGACTCACCCTATGAAAACATGGCATAGAAATTTGCTTTCTCTTAGTCACTGGAGGAGCTGGTGATTCCTGTGGACCATCTTTCAGTTGCTGTGATTCAATTTTTTCTGGATGAGATGCTGGTTGAGATTTCGAAAAAGATTTGGGTGGTTTCATGGCTATTGGATGAATGCTGCAGAGATGCATTCTTAGGTGATTTTTATTGGTGTACATCTTGGGACACTCGCAGCAATGAAAATGTCTGGTCTTTTCTCCACAGCCAAGGTTGCAGCCGTATATAACCTGATCTAAAACACAGATTAACAGATTTATGTCAGAACAATATTAACCAAAACAATAACAAACGTGTTTCTGAGTTTATAATTACACTGGTGAACTATTACAAGCTTATGGTATAGTATAATTAAGAAACGGAACGCTCACACACTCACCTCCATATTCAACAGCCCTCAGTTTATGTCCAGCTAAATGGGCCATTATTTGATGGTATTCTCTTGGTTTATATGCATCACTTGTGCAGAAAGGGCATGTGAATAAAGTAGCGTCCGCATGCCAGCGGTTTGGTTGAGGCTTTTGACCTCTCGGCTTAATTGTGATGTGCTGAATAAACAAGCAAACTCAACATGTCAGTTAACTTACATTGCAGAAAACAACAACAAACTTTAGTTTAAACCTACATAAATAACTATTATAAAGTTAAATATATAGTAAATACATTAGTGTAGCAATTCTGTAGTTATGTGGTAATACAACAACTATAGTAATGTAAACAAATGTTTTCTACAGTAGCAAATACTAAAGTACTACAGTATTTAATACAGTTTATCAGTTCACGATAGTTATTACTAAAGTATGCAGTAGCATTATTAAAGTTGTAAATACTACACTTTACGGCTCAAAACCTGTATTTAGTATAGGGACAAAAAACCATATCACTACATAACAAGCGTAATAACATAACGTAGCTAACGTTAATTTATATTGAATAATTAACGGGGCAGTGTAAGGTCTATTTAAATAATAAAAACAAACTTCTCACAGTCATTGTTTAGATAACGCTCTCCTTGTTTCTTTAGCTTCATGCTAGGCTCGTGAAATGTGTTTGAAATAAAAAGAAGGTAAATTAAATGTTTGTATTATAGCCTGTGGTTCGTGTCTCAGGCATTTTTCCTCTGTTTGTATTTTTTACCGCTTCTTCTTCTGCAGTTTTCTATGGGCGTATCGCAAGTCTCGCGCATTACTGCCATCTTCTGTCAGTACATGTTCTCATCAGCAAGAAGGTAGCTGGTTCCAGTCCCGGCTGGGTCAGTTGGCATTTCTGTGTGGACTTTGGATGTGCTCCGCGTATTCGCGTGGGTTGGGTGCTCCGGTTTCCCCCACAGTCAAAAGACATGCGCTATAGATGAACTGGATAAACTATGTTGGGCGTAGTGTGAATGAGTGTGTATGGATGTTTCCCGGCGTTGGGTTGCAGCTGGAAGGCCATCCGCTGTGTAAAACATATGCTGGATAAGTTGGCGGTTCATTCCGCTGTGGCGCCCCTGATGAATAAAGAAACTAACGCCAAGGGAAAATTACATATACGTTTTACAACGCTTTTAAACAGCCCCACGTGCTATATGTTCCTATGTTGAATGTAAGTTATGTATGTAGTGTATGTAAATGTGTGTAATCTGTGTGTGTGTGTGTGTATATATATATGTTTATTTATCTTTTTATTTACATTGCTGTAATATTGTGAAGGCCACATTAGGGTAAAATATTATAATAAAAAAGGATGACATAATTTTTATTTGAAACTGAGCCAAACACCTTGTGTGTGTGTGGCATCCCTGCTGAAAAATCCAGCTTAAACCAGCCTAAGCTGGTTGGCTGGTTTTAGCTGGTTGACCAGCCTGGTTTTAGAGGGGTTTTGGCCATTTCCAGGCTGGTTTCCAGCCATTTCCAGCCTGGTCTTAGCTGGTCAGGCTGGGAGTTGACCAGCTAAAACCAGCTTGACCAGCCAAAACCAGCTATGTCCAGCTTAAACCAGGCTGGTCAAGCTGGTTTTAGCTGGTTTAAGCTGGTCATTTTCCAGCCTGACCAGCTAAGACCAGGCTGGAAATAGCTGGAAACCAGCCTGGAAATGGCCAAAACCCCTCTAAAACCAGGCTGGTCGACCAGCTAAAACCAGCCAACCAGTTTAGGCTGGTTTAAGCTGGATTTTTCATCAGGGATATTCTCAGTGATTTAGGCTATGTTTGTTTTAGATGTCGTTTCATACATATTTTATATGCAAGATTCAGGCGACACAGTGGCTCAATGGTTAGCACTGTCGCCTCAGAGCAAGAAGGTCGCTGGTTCAAATCAGTTGGTATTTCTGTGTGGAGTTTGCATGTTCTCCCCGTGTTTGTGTGCTCTGGTTTCCCCCAGTCCGAAGACATGCACTATAGGTGAATTAAATAAACTAAATTGGCCGTAGTGTATGAGTGTATATGGATGTTTCCCTGTACTGGGTTGCAGTTGGAAGGCATGTAAAACATACGCTGGATAAATTGGCAGTTCATTCCGCTGTGGCGACCCCTGATGAATAAAGCGACCAAGACGAAGGAAAAATGAATGAATGCAAGATTCACTTTTTCTGAAACCACACTCACGAGTCATGAATTGTTTTTTGTATTTTAGCTTTTCAGCTAAATATTCAAAATATTCATAAATTAATTATGAAAACTTAAATTTAAATGTCAAGAAAACATTTTTTATGTTAGGTTTGGATTATGCTGTAACTACATTGTTTATTACGCAATAGGAAATAGAAAGAAAATAGGTTTAATTCTAACTGGGTAATTCATTTCTAAATTGAGGAGTCACAGTCGCGCAGTGGGTAGCACGATCGCCTCACAGCAAGGTTGCTGGTTCGAGCCTCGGCTGGGCCAGTTGGCATTTCTGTGTGGAGTTTGCATGTTCTCCCAGTGTTCGCGTGGGTTTCCTCCGAGTGCTCCGGTTTCCCCCACAAGCCCAAAGACATGTGGTATAGGTGAATTGGGAAAGCTAAATTGTCCATAGTGTATGTGTGTGAATGAGTGTGTATGGATGTTTCCCAGTGATGGGTTGCAGCTGGAAGGGCATTCGCTGCGTAAAACATATGTTGGATAAGTTGGCGGTTCATTCCGCTGTGGCGACCCCAGATTAATAAAGGGACTAAGCTGAAAAGAAAATGAATGAATGAATGAATTTCTAAATTGAAACTATTTGCAATTACCTTTTTAACATAATCACAAATTCACTGTATGCTCCAATAAGTTAAAAACGAAACCATATGTTCAGCTCAAAATAGCTGAAAGACAATTATGACATTTAATGTCACCTTTAAAAAACTGCATTAAAATAACATCAGTAAATGGACTATACAGTTGAAGTCAGAATTACTAGCCCCCCTGAATTACTAGCCCCCCTGTTTATTTTTTCCCCAATTTCTGTTTAAAGGAGAGTTTCCTGTTTAAAACACATTTCTAAACATAATAGTTTTAATAACTCATTTCTAATAACTGATTTATTTTATCTTTGCCATGAGGATAGTAAATATTTTACTAGATATTTTTCAAGACACTTCTATACAGCTTAAAGTGACATTTAAAGGCTTAACTTAGGTAGGCAGGTTAGGGTAAATAGGCAAGTTATTGTATAATGACGGTTTGTTCTGTAGACAGTCGAAAAAAAAATTAGCTTAAAGTGGCTGATAATATTGACCATAAAATGGTTCATAAAAAATGTAAAACTGCTTTTATTCTAGCCGAAATAAAACAAAATTTTCTCCAGAAGAAAAAATATTATCAGACATACTGTGAAAATGTCCTTGCTCTGTTAAACATCATTTGGGAAATATTTAAAAAAGAAAAAAAAATTCAAAGGGGGGCCAAAAATTCTGACTTTAACTGTATATGCACAGCTAGTGTTTTTCATCCAACGGTAAACTTCAGGTAAAAGCTTAATGTGACTATTTTCAAATTCATAAGGTTGTTTTTACAGCATCGATATTGTTATATAATTACAATACATTCAGTTAAATAGACTTAAGCACTTATTTAGCTGTTCAAGCGTAAGACGAGGCCGTGTAACCGCTAGTGGCGTCAGGAGCAGCAGGCTAGCGCAGAAACTCCATTGAAAATACTGGGGTAAAATAAACTGGCATATTTTAAAGACATGGCGGGGGGAAATTGAATTTAATGCAGTGCTTCTTGTCCAGTCTGAGACCCACTATCGTATATCTATCAGGCATTGAAGATCACAGATTTTTTAGGGAAATCAGACCCCTGGATCAGAAGCATTTACCAGTAGCGTTGAGGCTGGCTGAAAATGAAATGTCTGTGTACATATACCTCATTCAACCAAAATGTGCCCTCAACATGACTAAAACAATTTGAATGATTCTTTTAAAACACTACCTATTACTGTCTGTGCCAGTGGTGTAGTAGTTAGTGCATTGACACATGCACTCTGGTGGACCCCAGTTTGATTCCTGCCTCGTGGTCCTATGCCGATCCTTCCCCTCTCTCTGCTTTCCTGTCAATTAAAGGTGAAAACCCTGAAAAAAAAATAATAATAATAAAAACACTACTTATTACTGTGTGATGTGCGAAAAATGGCATTAATCTCTATCACTTAATTCAGAACTTGTAAAAAGCACAATTTTGATTAGGAGATGAATAAGATTGAAATTATGAAATTGTAAACTGTTTCATTGGCCATTCATGTGTTTCTCAAATAGTTTGCTTGCTTCAAGGGCTGATGTTCACAGGCAGGTCACAACTAGCACTGCAACTATGGAAAAGAACCAAATGAGGCCCTTGGAGATAATCATGCATGGGTGTTTGCAAGTTATAATCACAACCCTGCTTTTTTATGTAGCGCTTGAGGTCACGTAATGAAGGAAAAATAGATGTGTATGTGCTGCACACAACGCAAAATAGATGCCTAATGTTCCATAACACTAATTTGTCTCCACCTAATGACACTTTTTTTTTTTTTATTAATGATTATGGCTCATATATTGATTTAAAGTGGTTCATATTTAAAGGTGCAGTATGTAAGTTTGAGACCCAGTGGTTATACTAGGTATTGCACTCCTGGATCAAAACAAAAGCAAGCGCGGGTTGCCAGTTTGAGTACAGGAGCGAGTGATTTAAACTGTGTTCTAAATAAAAGCAACGACACGCGATAGAGGGAATATTTTCCATATTAAAGGGAGTTTTTGTCCTAACCAACACCTCGAATTGAATTATTAGAAACGGCTTCTATTTCTCACAGCTGAACTTGTGAAACCTATGACAGTGATCACCTCAGGTAAATCTCGTGTGCTTTATTCAGTGCTAAATGCTAACAATGTGAGTTTGAATGCCATTATACATTTAATGATGTTAAAGAGGGTTAACATGTATTAAACAGATTCTAAACCTTACCGTTTCGTGAGTGAGTGCATATTCTGTGCTTCTGAATGGCTGTATTAAAATTTCTGTCATGTTTGGTCTGGTGCAAACAGCCAAATAGCTGATCACTGCCTCTCTCGTCACAGCGTGTTGTTAGGACACGCGGTTACAATGTAACCTGCTCACCTAATGTTTACTTTCGTAATATTTATGTAATTTGCTAATTAATAACCTCATGTGGAACTGAATCGGTCTCCCATACTGTTCTTTTCGGTCACGGACGCACGCTTTCAGAGTCTTTCTGAATGAATGAATGAAATACGCTGTTTTCCAATAAGGCATACCGGAGTGCTGAATTATAATTGGCTGAACTGGCATGTGCATGTGAAAATTACCTAAACAAAGACAGCGTTCCGGCACGGAAAAACCATTTTCAAAGCAGAATATCTGACTTCAGCATTGTTTTTCAGTTAAACAAGTATGTTCACTTGAGATGTTTCTTAAATATCTGCACACATATTATGGTATTTTTATGCTTTAGAAGAGTCAAAAAACTTACATACAGCACCTTTAAGTTAAATACGTTTGATTAAATATGACTTTTAATAAATGACAACCTTTTGTGTGTGAAACGTATGTACGTTTCCGCCCGTTTTGTGCGAATGCCACTTTATAAATAAGACCCCTAGTTACTGTGGTTTGTTTGTAATTAACGCATTCAAAAGACTAGTCATTACATGTTAAACCCAAAAAGGAATAGTTAGTATACCCAAAAATGAAAATGTCTGTCATCAATTAATTAACCTAAGAAACCTGTTTGAGTTGCTTTCTTGAAAATCTGTTCTTGAAGATCTGCAAGATATTTTAAAAAATGTAGAACACCGGTAAGCCTGACTTCCATTTGTTTTTCCTGTTATTGATGTCAATGGTTACCAGTTTCCAACATTCTTCAAAATATCTTTTTTTGTGTTATCAGAGAAGCAAAACTTTTAAGTTTGAAACCACAAGAGTAAACTAAGAAATTTAGTTTTTTGGTGAACTACCCCTAGGCAGCATTGGTGCCTCAGAGGATAGCACTGTTGCCTCACAGCAAGAAGGTCACTGATTCGAGTCCCAGCTAAACCAGTTGGCATTTCTGAGTTTGTATGTTCTCCCTGTGTTCTCGTGGGTTTTCTCTGGGCGCTCAAGTTTCCTCCACAGTCCAAAGACATGCACAATAGGTAATTTGCGTCCATAATGTATGAGCCTGTGTGAATGAGAGTGTGTGTGGGTGTTTTCCAGTACTGGGTTGAGGCTGAAAGGGCATCCGCTGCATAAAACATATGCTGGAATAGTTGGCGGTTCATTACGCTGTGACGACCCCTGATAAATAAGAGACTAAGCCGAAGGAAAATGAATGAACTACCCCAGGGGTGCTCAACCCTATTCCTGGAGATCGACCTTGCAGTTTTCAGTTGCAGCCCATATCAAACACACCTGCCTGTAATTATCAAGTGCTCCTCAGGTTCTAATTAATTGGTTCAGGTGTGTTTGATCACGGTTGGAGCTGAAATCTGCAGGAAGGTCGATCTCCAGGAACAGGGTTGAGCACCCATGAACTACCCCTTTAACCTTACTAGCATCCTCAAATTTACATGGAAAGTATTAGGCAATTTCAAACTGTGAAAGCTTTTTAAACATGTACTATACAAAAGTGGTGTAAAGTATGTGAGTAAATGTAATTATTTACTGTACTTGTCTTTTTTTTTGTCTCCTTTCTACTGTCAAAGATAACTTTTGATCTCTACTTGACAATTTGTGTGTTTAGTACACATGAAATTACTTAGATTTTTATCTTCTGCAGCAGTTAAAGGAATAGTTTACCTGAATATTTAAATCTACTCACCATTTACTTTTCCTCAAGTGATTTCAAATCTTTATTGTTTTCTTTATCAAACACAAAATAAGATTTTTTTTGAGGAAAGCAAAATTGGTAACCATTGACATCCATATGAATACATACTATGACGTCAGCTCTTAACGTTTTCCAGCTTTCTTCAAAACAAAGTACTGAGGGGATTTTGAGTTTTGGGTGAACTATCCCTTTAATGTCTGCTACAGAAAAACAAACAATGGCGCCATCTATATATCGTTGAACGTATATTTTTGTCCTTACCAAAACCTAATAAGACTATACACTACAGTGGTGAAAAAGTAACTAGGTGATATTTAATGGCTGTAGAACATACAGTATCACTGCAGCCATAATGAAATCAGTCTCTAAATAAATGATAAATAGGATTTCATATTTACAATAGTGGGCGACGCAGTGGCGCACAACGTAGTGCTGTCACCTCACAGCAAGAAGGTCGCTGGTTCGAGCCTCAGCTGGGTCAGTTGGCATTTCTGTGTGGAGTTTGCGCGTTCTCCCTGGATAACTGGAGCACCCGGAGGAAACCCACGCCAACACGGGGAGAACATGCAAACTCCACACAGAAATGCCAACTGAACCAGCCGGTTTTAAATAACTTTTCATATTAATGAAAACCGGTAAAATATATTTCGCATCAATGTGGACACAGTTAAAACGAATAAGTTAAACCTCAGCAGATATTCTAGTACAAAGCTAGTACAAAATGCAGCTGCCAGAGTTCTTACCAGGTCTAGAAAATATGATCATATCACCCCAATTTTATCCTCATTACACTGGCTGCCTGTTAAGTTTCGTATTGTTTATAAAATATTGCTTCTTACCTATAAAGCTTTTAATAATCTAGCTCCTGTTTATCTAATCAACCTCCTGTCTCGCTACAATCCAACCCGCTCTTTAAGATCTCAAAACTCTTTTGGTAGTACCTGGAACTACAAAGCCGAGTAAAGGAGGTCGAGCCTTCTCATTTATGGCTCCTAAAATCTGGAATAGCCTTCCTGATAATGTCCGAGGCTCAGACACACTCTCACAGTTCAAAACTAGATTAAAGACCTATCTTTTTAGCAAAGCATACACTGAGTGCATCACATAACTGTATGATGCATGAATGTGCTCCACGCAGGTTTTTCTTTGAATCTCGTTTATATACCCTATGAACAGCAGCTACGCTAACTATTCTCTTTATTCTCCATTTCCACCTAGGGATACTTATCCCAAGGCCCCCAGAGACTATCCAGTGCCACTGATGCAATCCAAGACCCGCGACGAGATGATCCCAAAGTTCACATAATCCTGGACCAGGCCGTATCCTGAGCAGCTGCTTTGGTGGTCATGGAGGAGTGGAGAGCATAAGGCTGGTTCCTGTGACGCTCCAGGGACACATGAGTCTCGATGACGTCCAACTTCTCCAGCGCCTAGACAGCAGCTCTGCACAAGACGTTTGGTCATAGGAGTAATGGTTGTGCCCAACTGAGCCTGGTTTCTCTCGAGGTTTTTAATTCTTCACTTTCGCCAATTGGTGAAGTTTTTTCCTCACCGCTGTCGCCACTGGCTTGCATGGTTCGGGATCTGTAGAGCTGCGCATCGATGGATTTGCTTTTCAGTGTTTGGACTCTCAGCAGTGAATATTAATCCACACTGAACTGAGCTAAACTGAACTGAAACACTGAAAACTGAACTGACACCGTTTCAATTTACTATAATCTTCTATGTGAAGCTGCTTTGACACAATCTACATTGTAAAAGCGCTATAGAAATAAAGGTGAATTGAATTGAATATTCTGACTCTGATTGGCTATTGTCATTATCCTCTTGTCTCGACTCTCGCCATTAGTGTTTATTTTCAGCTCTGGTTTCACCTTTGGGCTGCTCCAGCCAATAGCAGAACAGTAACCACTGTGACGGAGGGGTTTAAGCTAGTAAGGCCCCATCTCGTTGATCAAATTTAGATAAACAGTCAATGCATAAAATCATTGCCTGTGATATGTACACTTACTGGCCACTTTATTAGGTACACCTTACTAGTACCTAGTGGACCTCCTTTTGCTTTCAGAACTGCCTTAATCCTTCATGGCGTAGATTCAACAAGGTGCTAGAAATATTCATCAGAGATTTTAGTCCATATTGACATAATAGCATCACACAGTTGCTGCAGATTTGTCGGCTGCACATCCATGATGCGAATCTCCCGTTCAACCTCATTCCAAAGGTGCTCTATTGGATTGAGCTCTGGTGAATGTGGAGGCCATTTGAGTACAGTGAACTCATTGTCATGTTCAAGAAACCAGTCTGAGATGATTCACCCTTTATGACATGGCACGTTATCCTGCTGGTTGTAGCCATCAGAAGATGGGTACACTGTGGTCATAAAGGGATGGACATGGTCAGCAACAATACTCAGGTAGGCTGTGACGTTGACACGATGCTCAATTGGTACTAATGGTCCCAAAGTGTACCAAGAGAATATCCCCCACACCATTACACCACCACCGCCAGCCTGAAATGCTGAGACAAGACAAGATGGATCCATGCTTTCATGTTGTTGACGCCAAATTCTGATCCTACCCCCTGAATGTCACAGCAGAAATCGAGACTCATCAGACCAGGCAACATTTTTCCAATCTTCTATTGCCCAATTTTGTTGAGCCTGTGCAAATTGTAGCCTCAGTTTCCTGTTCTTAGTGGACAGGAGTGGCACCCAGTGTGGTCTTCTGCTGTTGTAGCCCATCCGCCTCAAGGTTGGATGTGTTGTGTGTTCAAAGATGCTCTTCTGCAGACCTCGGTTGTAACGAGTAGTTATTTGAGTTACTGTTGCCTTTCTATCAGCTGGAACCAGTTTGGCCATTCTCCTCTAACCTCTGGCATCAACAAGTCATTTGTGCCCACAGAACTGCCGCTCACTGGATATTTTCTGTTTCGGATCATTCTCTGTAAACCCTAGAGATGGTTGTGCTTGAAAATCCAGTAGATCAGCCATTTCTGAAATACTCAGACCAGCCTCTGGCACCAACAACCATGCCACGTTCACCTTTCTTCCCCATTCTGATGCTCGGTTTGAACAGCAGCAGATCTTCTGGACCATGTCTACATGCCTAAATGCATTAAGTTGCTGCCATGTGATTGGCTGATAAGAAATTTGCGTTAACGAGCAGTTAGACAGGTGTACCTAATAAATTGGCCAGTGAGTGTATATTGCATATACCAATAATCGCAATAATTTTGCGAAATAATTTTGCAACAATACAATCTATACACAACATTTTTTTCTTTTTTTTTTTATATTCTTGCCTTATCTAATAGAATCAAACATTCTGGAGAAAAAAAACAAAGTTTTATTGCCTACCCCGCAGGTGAACGAAAGGTGCAAATAACAACACCAAAACTATGAGCATTTATGCTAAAACATTCACACAGGACAATGCTAACAACACATCATGGCTGTTTTTGAAAGCAATAATTTACAGTATTGCTTTAATTTGGATCTGTGCATGCAGCCTGCGTACCCATATGAGATACAATGTTCCACGAGAACTGTGACAGATCTTCCGAATTTAAAAGTGCACATTCACGACGTTCATGAATGCGAGGTGTCACTTGGGTACCGTTCACAGTCCCGATGTTTATTTCAAACAATGAATACACAGGTTTCCATATCAAAAATACTACAAACAATAATTTGTACCAATCTGCAAACGATGTGATGTCATTTTTCTTTCTTTTGATATTTGTTTACACCGAAAATCCAGAAGTAGGTGTTTATTAAAATAGTTCATTATCTCGAAAGGAAATAACTTTTAAAAGGGGTGCAGAGTGTGTATGGCTTGTGAGGCATGTGGAAGTATGAAGGCCGGCCTCAGTGTGCTGGAATTATCCAGGAGACTCCGAATATCCTGGAATACGAGTCTTTTCTGAGCAGGCTGTGTTCTGTGGTGTCGATTATAAGATCTTCTGCAGTATGGAATTAGGCACTTCAAGTGTTTCATCCCTCGCCAGGACAATATCGTAAGAGTCCATGTACTTTTCTAACAGTTCCTCAACCTGTGAAATAACAACATCGATCATATCAATCAGTCAAATCAACAGAATCCAGTCATAAAAACAGAATTAGTTGTATAACACAATTTGGAAATTTATGATCATTTATATTATTTAATGTGTTAGTGAATTTGTGACAAACTGAAATTTGACGGAATTATGTACATTTTTATTATTTACTGCATTACAAAAGCTTTTTTAAGTTATTGTGATACATGCAAGTAAACTAGTCTAGAGTGCAGTCTGCTGTTAACAACAAGCCTCAAACGCTATCTACTGTAAAAAAACTAACCTAGAGCACCATCTGCTGTTAAAAACTAGATTAGAGCACCGTCTGCTGTAAAAAAAAAACCTAGCTTAGAGTGCTGTCTGCTGTTAAAACTAGCATAGAGCACTATCTGCTATAAAAAACTAGACTAGAGCACCGTCTGCTGTTAAATCTAGCCTAGAACACTTTCTGCTGTTAAAAACTAGACTAGAGCACCATCTGCTGTAAAAAAAAAAAAAAACCTAGCTTAGAGTGCTGTCTGCTGTTAAAACTAGCCTAGAGCACTGTCAGCTGTTAAAAACAGCTTAGCTCACCGCCTGCTGTTAAAAACTAGCCTAGAGCGCCGTCTGCTGTAAAAAACTAGTGTAGAGCGCCATTTGCTGTTAAAAACTAGTCTAGAGCACCGTCTGCTGTTAAAAACTAGCCTCACGGCGCGCACATGACTGTTGAAAGTATCGCACACCAGACGCGCACATTCGCATGCTATTTAAAATGAAACTAATCAGATGGCGCTCTGTGGCGCGGCAGAAATATGAACAGTGTCCTGAGTCGTGGCTGGGCGCCGCGGACAGCCGCCAACTTGCGGCGCCAGTGTGTGTACCCTGATAGAAACCTATGGTTAGAATTCTAAAACGCGTGGCGCTGTGCGGCGCTTCTGGTGTGCGACCTGCTTAAATTTCCAGCTGCTGTTAAAAAAAACTAGCCTAGAGCACCATCTGTGATAAAAAAAAAATAGCCTAGCGTGCCATCTGCTGTAAAAAACTAGGCTAAATTGACAGCTGCTGTTAAAAAACTAGCCTAGAGCACCATCTGCTGTTAAAAACTAGCCTACCCTAGAGCGCCGTCTACTGGTAAAAAGCTAGCCAAGAGCACCGTCTGCTGTAAAAAAAACAAACTAGCCTAGAGCGTCATCTGTGATAAAAACTAGCCTAGAGCACCATCTGCTGTAAAAAACTAGCCGAGAATGCCAACTGCTGTAAAAAAAACTAGTCTAGTGCGCCATCTGCTGTTAAAAGCTAGCCTACTGCGCCATCTTGAGTGCCATCTGCTGTTAAAAAAACTAGCCAACTAGCCTATAGGTGTTAAAAACTAGCCTAGAGCACGTCTGCGTTGTTTGCTGTAAAAAAAACTAGCCTAGAGCACTATATGCTGTTAAAAAACTAGCCTAGAGCGTCATATTCTGTGAAAAAAACTAGCCTAGAGCACTGTCTGCTGTTAAAATCTAGCTTCAAGTGCCATCTTCTCTTAAAAAGTAGCCTAAAGTGCCCTCCACTGTGGAAAAAACACCCTAGAGCGCCATCAACATTAGCCTAAAGCGTCATCTGCTGTTAAAAAAATAGCCTATAGCGCCATCTGTTGTTGAAAACTAATAACAGACTCAATTGAAAATCGATTTATGGAAAGAGTTTTCACTACAGCTCTACATACAAACAATAGTATTTTGGATAGTGGGAAGAAAAAAAGCAGCACCTTATCATTGAGATAGCCGATCTTGAGGATGTTTTCCACGTTGGGGACACCATCTGCCATGGTGAGATCCCCGAGCGAGTCTCCTAGCAGAATAATGTTTCCATTGTCCTTCAGCTGTTTGAAGTACTCCGTGTTCCTCAAGGCACCATCATGCTTGTTGTAAACATGGATCAGCTCTCCTTTAAAGCCTTTCAGAACCCCCTGTAAGACCATACACACAATCCTGAACACCAGGTGCAAAACTGAAGCAGCGTTTGAGAATAACGAGAACCAACGGCATTTATAAAGGGGTTGAGGCTCACATTGTCATCAAAGTCCATGAAGTTGGACACAACTTTGACGTTGGGGTGGTAGACACCAGCCTGTCTGATGATCTCTTCCAGCACATCCCCCAGTCCCGCTGAAAAAATGAACACAGGAACGCTGTGCTGGTGTAGCCGGTCAAAGAACTGCTCGTACCCTTCCCTGTCACAAATAAACACACGCAAAAAATCAGATCTGGCATCACATATCTGGGAAAAACAACATGTTTTAAGGGAGTCAGATATAATGATGTCTTGGACTTTTACTCTTATTTCATAAATAAAGTGCTTTATGTGAATTTTGGCATTTAAATGAAGTATTTTTTTTTCTAATGCTATATTAAAAGACATTTGATTGCATGGCTAATGAACTAATGAACATGTGGATATGAAGTATTGCCATTCAGATTAAGAATATCCTACTGAGCAACAGAAACACAGTGCTGCTAAGCCTTTGCTATTCAGTAACCGTGACGAATTAAAGCACAGTTAAGTGAAACCGGTTAAGTGCTGCATCCCGTATCATGTAAACATAAACTTAGTCGCGGCTGATACCATAAGCTGCTGTTAAATACTCGCATAGAGTGCAGTCTGCTGTTAAAAACTAGCATAGAGCGCTATCTGCTGTTAAAAACTAGCCTAGAGCACCATCTGCTGTTAAAAACTAGCATAGAGCGCTATCTGCTGTTAAAAACTAGCCTAGAGCACCATCTGCTGTTAAAAACTAGCCTCAAGTGCCATCTGCTGTTAAAAACTAGTGTAGAGCACCGTCTGCTGTTAAAAACTAGCATGGAGCGCTATGTGCTGTTAAAAACTAGCCTAGAGCGCCATCTGCTGTTAAAAACTAGCCTCAAGTGCCATCTGCTGTTAAAAACTAGTCTAGAGCACAGTCTGCTGTTAAAAACTAGCATAGAGCGCTATCTGCTGTTAAAACCTAGCCTAGAGCGCCATCTGCTGTTAAAAACTAGCCTCAAGTGCCATCTGCTGTTAAAAACTAGCATAGAGCGCTATCTGCTGTTAAAAACTAGCCTAGAGCGCCATCTGCTGTTAAAAACTAGCATAGAGCGTCATCTGCTGTTAAAAACTAGCCTAGAGCGCCATCTGCTGTTAAAAACTAGCATAGAGCGTCATCTGCTGTTAAAAACTAGCCTAGAGCGCCATCTGCTGTTAAAAACTAGCCTCAAGTGCCATCTGCTGTTAAAAACTAGCATAGAGCGCTATCTGCTTTTAAATACTAGCCTAGAGCGCCATCTGCTGTTAAAAACTAGCATAGAGCGTCATCTGCTGTTAAAAACTAGCCTAGAGCGCCATCTGCTGTTAAAAACTAGCCTAGAGCGCCATCTGCTGTTAAAAACAAGCCTCAAGTGCCATCTGCTGTTAAAAACTAGTCTAGAGCACCGTCTGCTGTTAAAAACTAGCATAGAGCGCCATCTGCTGTTAAAAACTAGCCTAGAGCGCCATCTGCTGTTAAAAACTAGCCTCAAGTGCCATCTGCTGTTAAAAACTAGTCTAGAGCACCGTCTGCTGTTAAAAACTAGCATAGAGCGCTATCTGCTGTTAAAACCTAGCCTAGAGCGCCATCTGCTGTTAAAAACTAGCATAGAGCGCTATCTGCTGTTAAAAACTAGCCTAGAGCGCCATCTGCTGTTAAAAACTAGAGCGCCATCTACTGTTAAAAACTAGCCTAGAGCGCCATCTGCTGTTAAAAACTAGCATAGAGCGCTATCTGCTGTTAAAAACTAGCCTAGAGCGCCATCTGCTGTTAAAAACTAGCCTAGAGCGCCATCTGCTGTTAAAAACTAGCCTCAAGTGCCATCTGCTGTTAAAAACTAGTCTAGAGAACCGTCTGCTGTTAAAAACTAGAGCGCCATCTACTGTTAAAAACTAGCCTAGAGCGCCATCTGCTGTTAAAACGTAGCCTAGAGCGCCATCTGCTGTTAAAAACTAGTTTAAGGCGATGTCTGCTATTATAAACTAGCATAGAGAACCATCTGCTGTTAAAAACTAGCATAGAGAACCATCTGCTGTTAAAAACTAGAGTGCAATCTGCTGTTAAAAACTAGCATAGAGCACCGTCTGCTTTTAAAATTTAGCCTAGAGCACCGGCTCCTGTTAAAAACTAGCGTACTGCGCTATCTGTTGTTAAAAACTAGCCTAGAGCGCCATCTGCTGTTAAAAACTAGCATAAAACGATATCTGCTGTTAAAAACTAGCATAAAACGATATCTGCTGTTAAAAACTGGCATAGAGCGCTATCTGCTGTTAAAAACTGGCATAGAGCGCTATCTGCTGTTAAAAACGAGCCTAGAGCGCCATCTGCTGTTAAAAACTAGCATAAAACGATATCTGCAGTTAAAAACTAGCCTAGAGCGCCATATGCTGTTAAAAACTAGCCTAGAGCGCCATATGCTGTTAAAAACTAGCCTAGAGCGCCATCTGCTGTTAAAAACTAGCTTAGAGCGCCATCTGCTATTAAAAACTAACCCAAAGCTGTTAAAAAATAGCATAGAGCGCCATCTGCTGTTAAAAACTAGAGCGCCATCTGCTGTTAAAAACTAGCCTAAAGCGCCATCTGTTATAAAAACTAGCCTAAAGCACCATCTGCTGTTAAAAACTAGCATAGAGCACCATCTACTGTTAAAAACTAGCATAGAGCGCCATCTACTGTTAAAAACTAGCCTAAAGTTTCATCTTTTTACATCAATGATGTGTAACCGCCAGTCGATTAACTACATTAACCTTTATAATGCCCTTGGTTTGGTGTTCACAGTAAAAGGCTGGTTAAAATAGGTGAAATGTTTGTACCTTAGACTAACGTCTGACTCTCTGACGGCCTCTGGAAGTTTGTCTTTTTCCAATCTCTGTTCAACCAATAATGTGTGAGACTTAAAATACCTGAAGAAAAAAAGAGGCATGTATTTAACAACATATTTTGAAAGATCAATTCATATTATGAGAGTTTGTGGACATGGACACTCACCACTCCACCATAAAGGGATATTTCTCCTCCATTGTCAGATGAGGGTCTATCTCTATAGGATAATATGTTTCCTTTAGGTGGACCAGCTGAAAACAATATTATTTACCATGTAAATATTTTTTAATGAAATCAAATTTTTATATGATATATTTTTAGCTGCTCACAATGCATTTAAGGAAAGATGAAGAAAATCAGATACCTTCTTCCTACAATCGTCTGTCACCAGTTTTGAGTTGTCAATGATATCTGTGAAAGCAAATTGTACGGATCACTGAATGCCAAAGATGTTTTTATTGGACATATACAGTTGAAGTCAGAATTATTAGCCCCCCTTTGAATTGTTTTTCATTTTTTAAATATTTCCCAAATGATGTTTAACAGAGCAAGGAAATGTTTACAGTATGTCTGATAATATTTTTTCTTCTGGAGAAAGTCTTATTTGTTTTATTTCGGCTAGAATAAAAACAGTTTTTAATTTTTTAAAAACTATTTTAAGGTCAATATTATTAGCCCCTTTAAGCTATATTTTTTTCGATTGTCTACAGAGCAAACCATCATTATACAATTATTTAAAAGATAAAAGAAATCAGTTATTAGAAATGAGTTATTCAAACTATGTTAAAGGTGCAGTAGGTGATTGTCTTCAGAAACTTTTGTTGTGCTGGTTAAAAGTCTCTTCACATTCCAATAGTAATGATTAAAGTAAATGATCTAAATGTATTTATATGTATTTTCTTATATTCTGGGTAAGGCATAAAACTAAAAAATGTTCATCCAATTAAAAATCGTCGGCCAGACAATTCCTAAAATTCTGATATGTAGCCCAAACTGTCTGTCAGCAAATGTAGATTTGTATAAGTGTGTACCTGTTCACGCAGATCCGCCGTCACGTGGACACGAGTGACAGCGCTAAAAACAAATGCTGAATCAAAACTTTAAAATCCTGAATGAATATTGAAGTTACTTTCGCACGCTGGAGGAAGGACGACACCATGCCTGAAGTATTTCTTTTAGACAGGTAATGTTATGTTTTACAACTCTTTTAGTCACACAAAGCTGATGTAGATTTTGTTGTTACAAATGGGTTACATGCACGGAAGTGTCGTTCAGCCACTAAAATCCTCCAGCGAACGATTGATATGACTATTTCAGTTTCATAAGGGATCTTTTACAGCATCTATAATGTAGATTTTTATTTAGTTTAACAAAAAAGCATCCGTAAACAGAGCTATTCCGCCTAGCCTGCTTTACTGAGGTGAAGTTGATTTTATATTCACATTGGTTCATTTTCTAACAATGACAGCCTGTGACAGCTCCCTATATTGTTTACCATGCAACTCTGAATATTCGCTCTGAAATAGCAGGTAAGTATGGCTTAGTAATAAGTGTTATTCCTGCACGCCGCCGGCCAACCACTAAGCATACAGTAGTCACTTTAGGACAAAGCGTGTGAGAGAGTGAGACCAGCGAACCATGAAATATTAATATAAGTTTTGCTTGCTACAGAACTGAAAACGTGCTAGATATAATACAGTTTTTCGTTCAGAATTGTAGTATTATAAAGTACTATAAAGTTTTCTAAATGGCGAATGACAGGATCTAGTGGGTCTCGGTCATCTTTAATGTGTACATTCATGATTTCAGGAGGAGTGGCTTTGGATGGCAGGGGAGGGACTGTGTTTAAAAGATATTATGCTAACCAGTTAGCATTTAGGCATATCACCTACCGCACCTTTAAAAAATGTGTTAATCAAATCTTTTTATGTGTGTGACAGGTTTTGAAATTGCATTCAGTGACAGAATTAAAAGAATTATGACATAAAAAAAAAGATTTGTAGCTAAAGCTTTTTCTTGAAATTTTGGTAAAACTATCCAAAATTATGGTCCTTTAAACTAGTGTTTCTCAACCATGTTACTGGAGGCCCACCAACACTGCATGTTTTGGATGTCTCCTTTGTCTGTTACACCCATTACAGGTCTTTCAAGCTCTGCTAATGAGCTGATGATCTGAATCAGGTGTGTTTGGATAAGGAGACATGGGCTGTTTCTCAATTCCAAGAACGCAGAGAACGGACTTGCGTTCTTGTGGAGACCGGTCTTGCCAGGTGTCCTCGGAAGAACGAACTCGCGAGACCACGAGAACAGAAAACGCGTCCTGTGAGAAATGAGATGCTGTGTTCTTCCTGATGGTCACGTGACCTTCACGCGTTTTAAATGGTAAATTATTTAAACATTACAGCATTCATACAACGATTTATTGTTTTTCCCCTTTTCAAAATATATACTCTGCATAAAAACATTATAAATATATGTTGCACAATATAAATAAAACAGATTTTAATACGAATTTCAGCAAACAAACACCCTTAATGTGTTTCTTTATTAAGATGTCCATGGTAATGTTTATATTCACCGTTTTATTTAGGGAAACTCCAGAGGTAAATAAGTTATATCTCTGAGTCGGAACTTTAATATTAAATCTAAATAAAATGCTGCGCTTCCCACCTCCAGTCGCAAGGACTTCTAGAGAGAGAGATCGGCGCTCAAGTCTGCATCAGTGCGTCCTCAATATCAAGAACACATCCGGGAAGTTTCACGCGTCCTCTGTTCTTGCGGTCTTGAGTATTGGAACTGAACTTTGGCAGCTGATGATGACGTTACACAAGGCCGTAAGTCCGCTGAAGAACGCATATTGAGAAACAGCCATGGATAATGTGCAGAGCTGGTGGTCCTCCAAGAACGTGGTTGAGAAACACTGCTTTAGACAATATGTAGCAACTACGTCTCATGTGACTCTTATTACAGTATTAATTCGTCAGGCAGCCTTTAAAATCGAGTGTCACCAAAATTATTAATGAATCCTACCTAAATTAAAAACCTGCAAAATTTAATAAAATTATTTTAAGTGACTTACCCCAATTATCTTCATTAGCCAAAATATTTTCTATCAATTTATTACTTTCTCTTTCAGAATATTGCATAGGATGTAGGGTTGGGCAATGTCGACCAATTTGGCATCGTACGATGTCTAATGTGAAACATCGCAATGAACGATGGCATCATTTATGAATAATTAATTAATTCACAACGAATTAATTATTTGTAGCCTACCGTTTCAACTACCTGACCTGCATGGTCTTTGTCTTTATTAATCATAAATAAATAAAGATAAGTTACACACAAATTACCACCTGTCAATCACTTTTTCCACGGGACTCTGGCATGAATAGGCAAAGTGATCTGTGTTGTTATAATGGCGTCGACAAACTTGGTTGGTAAAAAAGGTGCACAACCAACAGAATCTGAGGTTTTCCCTAAAATTACTAAGTACGAGCGTGAAAGCGAAAGATTGAAGCAGTGTACTGACGCTGTGACACGTTAGATTTAGAAGACTGAAGAGTTGTTAGATAAAGCCAAGATGAATTAAATATCATGTTTAACAACTATAGTAAGACACGGATTTGTGCTCAAAGCACCCGTGACTGTTGGAGCTCAGACACGCACAGTGTGTGTGTGTGGTTTTGTGATGTGCGTTTTCACCAGTATAGTGTGGAAGGAGGGCTTTTCAGAAATGCTAGATGAAACACCAGTGTGGACGTGGATAGTTTTCATTCTAAAATGCCATTTTAAAACTAAGACGTATTAGTGCAAACAGGGCCTAAGTGTGTATTTTTCGTGAGCGGGTTGCTACTGTGACAGGGGCGGGGCAGAGGATTGTGATGCCAGCTCAGCATCGTGATGTCTATCGGCGATGGACGATAGCATTGTCTATCGACCCAACCCTAATAAGATGATTACACGGCTTTAAAAATAAATCTGTCCAGAAAATGTGCGTGTCATTGTGTGATACGGTTTAGTTCATTTCATACTTGTGTGTAGTCAATATTTTGTTAAATGCATAAATATGTGTAGGTGGTTCATTCCACTGATGAATAAGGGAATAAGATCAAGGAATGCGAGGGAGTGTTATAAGAGTATAAATCTTTGTTGCAAATACATTCTGTTTTTGGCATACTCACTATGACAAGATGGACAACGTTTTCCATTGACAGCAAATCTGCTTAACGTCATATCAAAATCTGTGATGATCTAAAACAAAAGTACAAAAAAGCACAGTAAGAATAGTCAAGTTGCACATTTGGAGTCATTAGATTTAGTCACAGATTGATATATATATATACACTACCTGACAAAAGTCTTGTCACCTATCCATGTTTTAGGAACAATAAATAATAACTTGACTTCTAGTTGATCATTTGGTATCAAAAGTGGCTAATATGAAAGGCAAAGGCCACTAGATTACGTTTATTTTACCGAAATAAAATATGATCATGTCTCGATTTTTATTTATTTAATTAGGACAGTAAGGTCTGACTTCGCTTAGACAAAAGTCTTGTCACTTAACAGAAATAATGTACAGTATAGTACAACTTATAACTTATTAATAAAGTCATCTGGTAAGGCAAAAAAAGCGTTCTTGCAGGACTCCCAGAGTTCATCAAGATTCTTTGGATTCATCTTCAATGCCTCCTCCATCATACCCCAGACATACTCAATAATGTTCATTCCTGGTGACTGGGCTGGCCAATCCTGGAGCACCTTGACCTTCTTTGCTATCAGGATTTTTGATGTGGAGGCTGAAGTATGAGCAGGAGTGCTACCCTGCTGAAGAATTTGCCCTCTCCTGTGGTTTGTAATGTAATGGTCAGCACAAATGTTTTGATACCTCAGGCTGTTGATGTTGCCATCCACTCTGCAGATCTCTCGCACGCCCCCATACTGAATGTAACCCCAAACCATGATTCTTCCTTCCCCAAACTTGACTGCTTTCTGTGAGACTCTTGGGTCCATGCGGGTTCCAATAGGTCTTCTGCAGTATTTGTGATGATTGGGATGCAGTTCAACAGATGATTCATCAGAAAAATCAACATTCTGACACTTTTCCAAATGATCAACTAGAAGTCAAGTTATTTGTTGGTCTTACAACTGTAATCGACAACAAGATTATATATACATGCAGTGTTTCCCCTCTGTTTACAGTTTCTTTTTATTTCTTTTTTTTTTTTGGGGGGGGGGGGGGGGGGGGGGGAGTAAATGACAGCAGTAAATAACAGAACAACTATTTGACCTATACAACCATTTGTAAATTATAAATTAACGTTTAATTTATCCTTTTTTATACAAAAGTGTGCAGCTTTTGTCACTGTAATGTATCTTTATGAGCTTCTGGAAAAACATTTCCTGAGCCTCTTGCTATGGAAAGTCAGAAATGTCTGGCCCATTTATTGAGACATTTATTAAACATGTCTCTTATAAAAATTTAGATGTGAACATGTCATGGCCAGAAGAAGCTTTACAGAAAATAATTCATCCATTCATTTTACTTCAGCTTAGTGCCTAATTTATCAGGGGTCACCACAGCGGAATGAACCGCCACAGAAAAATGACATACAATGTAATTTGGAAACATCGCAAATGATGAAAGATGAAAATGAGTTAAAATGCACATCTATAAATCTAATACTTCTTTACTAAAAGGACATAGGCGGATACGGATCTGGCACCTCTGAAATCTGATCCGGCACCTCATTTTACCGATCCCCCTGCTCAACCGCCCTCCTCTCTTGTCCGCTGTTCACTTTCACTTGCTTCCGCGACTCCCCAACCAAACCCCCCGCTCTTCACTTGCGTCCTGTGTCCACGACACCCCTCACAGTATGAGATGTGCGGCGTATCTGAAGAGCAGGGAGGGATGCGGGATGTATTTGAGGACTGGGGGGGGAGACGAGCGATTTCCGCGAGGTTATCATTTGTTTGCGGGCATCCGGGAGTCTCTATGCATTTGCGGGAGACTTGGAATGTCTGCATCTGCATATATTTTAGCTGCTGTGAAGCGAGCGCAAAACAGAAATGAGATGCTGTTGTGTAAATAAGATATTACATATGGCTACTTAGCTTGTTTATTAAAAAAGTTCTGATCTGGCTCTATATATATATAAAATACAATTAACGTGATTTCAAGGGGGGTGGCCCTTATATAATGGTAGGGGAAACACTGACATGTATGTTTGTGTGTGACCTTAGACAATAAAATCATTCATAAAATGTATTTTTTTTTTTATTGTGATTTATACATCACATAATTAATGATGCAAATAAATACGCTTTCTATTGACGTATGGTTTGTTTAGATATGACAAAATTTGGCAAAGATAAACCTATTTGAAATAGAACGTGAGGGTTCCAAAACAAAAAAAAAATCAATTGGGTTAGGGTTGTCTAGGGTTGAAAAGTTAAAGAGTTTTATTATATGTATACTAGAACACTTACAAAATATCTTCATGGATCATGAGCTTTACTTAAAGGGCACCTAGGTTACCCCTTTTTCCAGATTTAATATAAGTCTTTTGTGTCTCCAGAATGTGTCTGTAAAGTTTCAGCTCATAACACCCATCAAATTATTTATTATAGCTTTCACTAGTTTGTATTTTATAGCTCTCAACAGCTTTTTGCTGTTTTTGTGTACTGGGCCTTTAAGGCTAGTCCTCCCCGCCCACCGTTCCCACGTGTCTGTCAGCGTGCCTCAGTCTCCGCCCTCGGCTGCCTCAGCTCATACAACTGACAGACATAAAAGAAGAAGATCTCACGTAAAGTTTGTGAGGAAAAACTACAGTAAGAACTTTACCAATGAGTATTTGATGCATTTGTTGTGGAGCTGCAACGATGAGTCACACACAATGTCGTTACAAAGTTCACGCACACACACACACAGCGCGGACACACACACATACAGCGCGCGCATTTAGCTTTGCACTGTCTTTGCATGCAAATGTGACAGGATCCAGTTTAATATCCACTGCTGTATGGATATCTGTTATGTTAATGTACAAAATAAACCTGATTTAACGTCCACAAACCGGGATTGAAGCGTCTTCTTGTATAATTGTACTGACATGCGGCTGTGGTGATGAAGTAAAGCTGAAGTAAATCGCTGTGATTTATTACACACATGCACTGTTTTAAAACATTTTAAATTTGTAAAACTCACTCTTGATCACATTTGATGATGATTGATGATCCTAGCAAACTGAACAGACCTTTTATTCACGGTTGCTTTGCGCACGCCTTGTCTTGTTGATAGGATTATAAACGTTACTACGGAGACATGTTAATACGCAGCTGTCAATCAATTCGGTGGGCGGGGGGACCACACTCCTACGTCAAGTTGGAGTGAAAAAATTGAAAAAATGGACTGGGTATGTTTATATCACCCCAATATGACGGTTTATACACTATACCTACACATATGTCTATCTAAACAGCTTGAAAAGTAGATTTTTCACCATAGGTGCCCTTTAAATATTCTAATCCATTGAAAGAAAACATTTTGACATTACATTAAACATATCTACATTAATATTTAACATTATACAAATGTATTTTTGGCTATGCATAAATCCCATATCAGCAATATCATACAGTGATTCCTGCTTTATTGAACACTACTAAAGATTGTGTTGACTCTGTAAGTGTGCTTTAATTCTGTGCATAACACAAGTTGTGCATCAGAATAGTCATAGCAGTGCTAAAAAAAGCACAGAAAAGGTTGTACCTGCAGTTTGGAAGCTCCGCCTTTAATGAGACCACAGATAATCTGCTCCACCCTCTCAGGGTCTCTGATGTGAACGGTGTTTTTCTCGAACTCTGGCATCTGCAGCAACAAGAAACAACCAATGAGATCGAGGCATTCAGTGGTGTGCTGATTTATTCCCTCCCTTCTCCCCAAAGCTATGCTGACGTCACTGTCAGGAGGAGGAGCCAGAAGAGAGCAGACGCTGCAGTTTCACAACCATACAGAAGAAAAACACACACGCTTCAGTCTTTAAGAAGAAATCCACTGAGGCAGAAGACAATAATATACTACAGGTAAACCTTTTCTGGAATCATTTTGTCAATTTGTGCTAATAATAATCATCATTTACTGCATTAATTTTTTATTTAAATGTCCAGAAATAAGCAATACATTCTAAAACACCTTTTGCTTAATAATAATTGTGCTTCTGCTGTTGTATAAATATATCTTAGAGACACATTTTTGTATATTGGTTAGATTTAACAGGGATAGTTCACCAAATTTTTTTACTCACTATTTACTCAAAATCAAGTGGTTCCAAGGTTTTAGGAGTTTCTTTATACTGTTGAACACAAAATATTTTAAAGATAGCGGAAAACCTGCAACCACTGACTATCATAGTAGGAAAAGCTACTATGGAAGTCAATGGTTACAGGTTTTCAGCATTCTTCA
Source organism: Danio kyathit (assembly GCA_903798195.1). Classification (NCBI taxonomy): domain Eukaryota; kingdom Metazoa; phylum Chordata; class Actinopteri; order Cypriniformes; family Danionidae; genus Danio; species Danio kyathit. The sequence goes on from LR812534.1 coordinate 12,211,798, forward strand.
AAATATCTTCTTTGTGTTCAACGGAAGAAAAAAGTCAATCAGGTTTGGAACAGGTGAAAGGTGAGTAAACGATGACAGAACTTTTCAGTTTTGACAGAACTATTCCTTTAACTACTGCTAACTATAATTTAGACAGTGTTGACTTGTCATTTGACAGTGTCAAAGTTAAGACCCTCCTCATCCTGATTCCAAAAATACAGTGGACAACATACTCAGAGTACACTGGATGTACCTTGTGATCTTAAAAATACCCCAACCCCCATCTCAAGCCTCCCAAATGGAAACCAGATCCCTTATATTTACATAAGTTACACAAGACAGATTTTGAAATGAAATTAAAACAAGCTCCTATAGAACTCACAAACTCAAACATACGCCATTTGAGAAGCAACAAACATTTCCAGTCAACCACAATGACCATTGTTTATTATACAACATAAATTATGCGGCTCGGTACGTCCAACACAAACTCGCAAGAATGCAAAAGCATCCAAACTTCAAATAACTTGTCGTAAATATGAATTTGACTGACATTTACTGCAGGACACAAGTAAACAAATATCAAGTCCAATAATAACTGGGTGTAAAAATAGCCTGTAACCGTACCTTTTCCTCTTCCAGGCGTTGTGTCAAAGAGAAGAAAAAGTTTCTTGTCTGACACCGACTTATATAGCCCTGCCACAAAGGGGGCGTTGCCTCAAAACCGATAACACCCCATAATCTAAACCCCTGCAGGGAGTCACATGACCCAAACACCCTTCTTAAAGACACACACAGAAAATATACAAAGCCAAAATTATGTGTTAATGACACAAGTGAGGTTCAGATGCAGTCTGGAGAGATAACTTTAAACCTTTTATTAAAGGAAAATTCCAACTTACTTTACAAGTCACCTAGAGTTAAACAGTTGAGTTTTACCTTAATCTATAATCCGTTTTTTTTATCCAATCAGAACATCTCCAGGTGTGGTGGGAGCACTTTTAGCTTAGCAAAAATCATTGAAACGGATTAGACCATTAGCATCTTGCTCAAAGAACAAACAAACAAAAAGGATAATTTTCCAATTGAAGACCTTTCTGTAGTTACATCGTGCACTCATGCTGTGTTCACATGAGACACGGTACGTGCGAATAAATGACGCTATTCGCGCATGAATAGACATGTGAACATTGAGTTTGCTTGTCTCATTTGTACATCAAAGTCGTTTCATTCGCGCATCAGTCGCTTCATTCGCACGCCGAATTCCCTTTATTCGCTTGTCAAATTCATTTCATTCGCGCATCAAATTCGCTTCATTCGCATCAAATTCGCTTCATTTGCGTGTCATATTCGCTTCATTCGCGTGTCAAATTCGCTTCATTCGAGCGTCAAATTCGCTTCATTCGAGCGTCAAATTCGCTTCATTCGAGCGTCAAATTCGCTTCATTCGAGCGTCAAATTCACTTCATTCGCGCGCCAAATTAGCTACATTTGAGCGTCAAATTAATTTCATTCACGCGCCAAATTAGCTACATTCGAGCGCCAAATTAGCTTCATTCGCGCCTCATTTACGTGTCATATTCGCTTCATTTGCGTGTCAAATTCGCTTTATTCGAGGGTCAAATTCGCTTCATTCGCGCGTCAAATTCGCTTCATTCGCGCGTCAAATTCGCTTCATTCGCGCGTCAAATTCGCTTCATTCGCGCGTCAAATTCGCTTCATTCGCGCGTCTAAGATTTGCATTATGGGCATGGCTTCTTTCTGTCCAGTGACTCTAGCTTCGTTGCTAAATGGCTAACATGGATTTTGGAGAGAATAGCTGTGCTTATGTGCTTTAGGAAGGATGAAAAATAGCGTATATTCGATCGGCGCACAGTCTGAGCCCACTATATCCTTTCAGAGGCGCACCCAGCTCTGTGAGTTCATCACCTCCTCCAGAAACTATACATGGATTATGGAGGCTTTCAGCTGTGCTTCAGACTGAGCCGAGCCCAGTTTGATGAGCCGTTGTCAGGTGTCAGCAGAGAAATTTCCCCTTAGGACACCAATAACAGTCACCAAGTCATAATCACGCCCCATACAAAAGAAAGCTCCTGATTAGTTAACGCAACGCAAATGTCCACTAAAGTTCAGATTTTCCAACTTGAGCTATTCGCAAAACGCTCAACTCGCCCAGCTTCATTCACGTGAAATCGCGTCATTTGTCATTATTCGTGTCGCAGGACGTCTATTCACGTTTTTGCATTGACTTAACATGTAAATGACTCATGCTTGATGCTTCATCCAGATCTGCTAACACACCATAAGACTGACAAAATGAAAAGTTGCTAGTGTCATTTCATTTTTTGGTGTAATAATCAAGTTTTACCGCTGTATCATGGCTGCATTAGGCACAATGACGTTACGCAGTGTAGTTACCTAGCTGGGGACTATTTTAAGTACTGCGTAATATAATTGTGCCTGCTACAGCCATGGTACAGCAGCAAATTTCCTTGATAAATACGCCAGAATGAGAGTATAGTTCCTAGCTATATTGATCTACAAAATAGCTATAAATTTTCATTTTCTGTCTGTCTTATCACACTATGTCCCTACAAAAGAGTCAAGCTTTAAACAGAATTTTTTTAATGGTCTAATTCGATTCAATGATTTATGCTAAGCTAAGTTAAAGGTGCTCCTGCCAGACCCCGAGACTGGCCGAATGGATTTGAAAATAGTGAAAATTCAGGTCAAACAACATTGTCTCAACAAAATAAATTATGCTGACCAAAGGACTGAGGTTATCTCATAGTGTCTGAATGTGCGGCATGTGTGGATTGTGTGGTTCAATAAGGTCAGGGTTTGCTCAACGACTGCTCTACTCTGTATATGGTTATTTCATAATGTCAGAAACAAAAACATTAAGCATTTTGAAGCTCCAAAGAGAAATTCATCCATGTCTTTGGGTTCGAGTCATGCTGTAACATGCTATTGTGTTTCTGAAACAGGTTTTAACTGATTCTTCAATGTATGAATGCTCAATGAATGTCTCAACACCATTACTGATACTGAGGATTAAGACACAATTCATCAAGCAAGAACATTTGAACTTGTTTACCACATTTGAAGTGTGCTAATCAGTGTTTACATGCTAATTAAATGAAATCGCATGATTAAGTGATTGTGTGTCTCTTTAAAAAACTGAATTAAAACAATTTCATTTGTATGGATTGTTTACATATGTGAAAGTTTGGATGAAACTGACTTTCAGTGGAAGGGCAGAAATCTCTTTTGGGTTTCATTCAAAATACATTAAACGGGTAGTTCACCCAAATCCTATCAGGAAACCGGTGACAATGTTTGAAATGTGAAAAGACGCTGTTTAAAGTAGGGCTGCACAATATACCATCCATATCCAAATGTGTGAATCTGCAATGGTCGCATTGCAGGATCCACAATGTTGAGCAGGGATTATAACTAGGCACCACAGTTTCAGAACATGTGATTTGTGGAGTCATCTCAAAGTTTAACCATAATAGAGAGCAAGATTTGGATGTTTTTTAAGACCTGTGACTGAGTAAGATTTCAAGCAAATTTAAATCCAGAAGTTATCAAGTTTGAAACTTTAACAAAGTTAATTGTTTAATTATTTAAACAATGAAAACAATACAGTCTTATCTTACATTTGATTATTGAATTTCTGTATTTCAACAAGGTATGCATTGGTTAACTGATTTCACCATTAACTGCGCTTTAATTCGTCACGGTTAATTAATTGTAAAGGCTTTTCAACACCGCATTTCTGCACGGAACAAAACTGCTGCAACTAAACAAAGTTACGTCAACTTTGCGCTAGTTTAAAGTTCCGAGCTTATACACCAAGGCTAATACCCAAGCACACTGGATTAAGTATGGCTGAGGCTATTAACTAAGGGCCGTTCACATATCGTATCTTTTTGTGTGTGTGCAAGTTCGTTTTTCCCAATGGAGGCGCTCCGAAGAGGAAAAAAATAAATAAATAAATGAAAAATACCAAACCATTTTGTTATATAGTTGATCAAAAGTGCCTTTCAGACAGAGGTTCAGCAACCTTTGACTACAATTGTTCTCTTTAAAAGGGAAATACTTAGCTAATGTATAGCTTAAAGATTTACATTAGATGAATACTATTTTATTTATTTATTTATTTATTAATTGACCTGTCATTTATTTTCAGTGTAAAATTATTCCTTGTGTTTAAATGTCAAAAATTTTTTCACTTCTCTATACAATAGTCCAAAGAGAAATTGGCTATTGTTTGTTTTTTATTAATATTTTGTGCTGTATTAATTGGTTACTGAGCAGCAATAAATAACACTTTAAAATATAAGGAGTTTTCATGTGATTTTCTAAACTAGTAGTAGTGTTTTGAAATTAATGAATGCATAATAATCGTGATAACCTTGAAACCCTGATTATTCCTCAGACTATAATCGTACAACCAAAATCTATAATTGTTGCATCCATACTTTAGATTCCATAGAAAACCATAAAACATGGTTCATTTCACTGGTATTTTTGTTTTATTGTATTTTCTATGCTTTTAATTGGTTTATAATGCTGAATTTCCCAAATAGAGTTGTCATTTTGTGTAATTATATTCAGATAGCAATATCACAGAAAATCAAAATATGGCAATGTTTTTTTTTCAATATTGTGCAGCCCTACTGTTAAGTATGACACAGGGTATATCCTCATAAGCCACCTCAACATTGTAATACCTAGGTCATGCCCATGACATTATACAAATTTTCCTTATAAACCACCAAAACCAGCACACACACTCAAAGTTTTGTCATTAAAGGTGCAGTATGTAAGTTTGGCACCCAGTGGTTGAACTAGGTATTGCACACCTGGTTCAAAACACATGCAAGCACAGGTTGCCAGATTGACAACATCAACAGGATAGTTAATATTGTCCATATTAAAAGCAGTTTTTGTTCCAACCAACACCTGAAATGTATATTTTGGAAACAGCTTTTTTTTTTTGCAGCTGAACAACAAAAAACAGAGATTGATTATCTCAGGTGCACCTCATGTGCTTTATTCAGTGTTTAATGCAAATAATGTGAGTTTGAAAGCCATTTTACATGACTATTATTGCCATACTACTGAAAACAGCAGCAGGTAGTTCACCTCAGATCTTGAAAATAAAATAAAGCGCAAACCAATTAGAGCTGTGAACCTGCACTGGTCTCACGGTTTGGTTACGATTATCATGCCATCGATTCGGTTCAATTCGATATCACGATGCATTGACGATGCTTTCCATACACAATTATATATTTTCTTCACAGCACAGCAATTCTTGTATTAAAATGTATAAATATATTTATATTTATATACTATTTGTAATACAATTTTGTCCTTTAATACAAACAGTCAGATATATGAACTGTACCTTTAAACAACATGAGCATTTTTATTAAATGAACAAATATAAACATCCCACTCGCTTTCTGATCCTTGTCTACCAAGTTCTCTTACACCCCTTTGATTGGTCACGCGCTCAACAGAAAGGGCTGCGATTGGCTCCTTAGAAAGAGAGAGAGAGAGAGAGAGAGAGAGAGAGAGAGAGATAGAGAGTTTACTTTCATTCTCTCAATCGCAGTGAAATAGGGGCTTTTGCTGTTCAGTGTCAGTGAAAGACTGTCTAGAAAACACACACGCAGTGAAATTGAGCACAGTTTCTGCGTTTTTAAGTAGTTGTAGCATTGTAAATACCCGCACTCGCCTCCCTCGCCATAGTAAGCTACGGCGACATAGCGCATAAGAGATAAATGACGTCAGTACATAATAACCTGTTATGATTATTACTGAACCTATACCGAATTGTCCGAGTCTGCATCACGGTGCACCGAAGAAACAATTAATTTTGACACCCCTAAAACAAATACATATCAGTGATTCAGCATGTACATTTAATAATGTTAAAGAGGTTTAATATGTATTAATGATTATAATTCTTACCATTAAGTTTGAGTGCAGTGAGTGCACTATTCTGTGCTTCTGAATGACTATTTAAATTTCTGTCATGTTTCGTCTAGCGCAAACAGCAAATTGCTTATTACTAAACATCACCTCACGTAGAGTGTTGTTGGGACACCGGGTTACAATGTAACCTGCTCACCTAATGTTACGTTTATAATATTTATATTATTTGCTAATTAATAACCACCTCATGTGGAACTCTGAATCTGTCTCTCATTTCTGAGTCTGTAACTGTCCACTGGAGGTTGCATTTTCGCATACTTAAGATAGCCTTCTAGACTGAATGAATCATATATGTGGTTTTCCAACAAGGCAACCCAGGGTGCTGAAATATAGTTAGATAAACTGGCATTGGGTGGGTTAAATCAAAATCAACCAAATCAAAGACATTTTCAAACCAGAATATCTGACTTTAGCATTGCTCTTCAGATAAGCAAGAATGTTCACTTAGCATGTTCCTTAAATATCTGCAAACATAATATATTGTTTTTATGCTTTTAAAGAGTCAAAAACTTACATGCAGCACATTTAAGCTTGTAAAATGTACCTATAAACTTTACCTGATATATAAAGACAATAACATAACATGTTATCACCTGTCAAAGTCTACATTTAAGCAAGACGATGGATTGCAACTTAGCTACCCTAGTTATTTAAGAATGTCTTTTCTGGAATAGCTCAATTTTTTTCCACAGGATTTAGCCATCAGATACTTCTACATTATGCTACGCTAAAAAACACACAATACTAGTTAATTGGTTATTGATCATCAGAGGAACCTACCATCAATATGTATGACTTTTACAATCATAGGCTGCACTGTCATGACAATTTTGATGAAAATTCATTGGTTTCTGAGCGTGAATATTGATAAGCACTTGTTGCAAGATAGCAAATGCGGTGACGTATGGAACAGTCAATTGAGCTATATCTACGTATTGATGTCTAAGGTCACGGCACTGTTCATAGTGTAGTTCCGATTGGAAACCTGGAAATAAGTCCACTATTCTGCACTTCCAAACGGCCTAATGGGACATCAGAGATCATTTTATGCAATACTCCAAAGGGCATTGGAAACAACTGTTTGATTCTTGTGGAATAAACAAGGGTGATGCTAACTACTTGGTTGGGTTTTAAAATGTCATCCCTGTCGCTCTCTTTTTCATAACTTAAAAAGACAGACCTATTGTGAGCTACAAGGTTAACTAATAGAACACGCCATATTGTTTTTACAGTGAAATTCCAAGAGAAAATGACATCATGATTCTGATAATAAAAACATCCACCAATGACAACGTCAAAACAAGCTTTATTGCTAATCGACTCCTGAATGGGTTTATATATATATATATATATATATATATATATATATATATATATATATATATATATATATATATATATATATCCTCTTAAGGCCCAAGGTGTTTTTTTACATACATTTTTTATTTCTCTTTGCTATTTGGGCTTATTGGAACCTAATTAGAATAAAAATCTAAGTATCATTTTTTGATATGTAGTACTTTTAGAGAAAAATGACGTCCATATATGTGGACTCGAGGTCCGAATTTACATAAAACACTTTTGCCCGAATTTTCTTTTATGCGTATTTAACAGAATTTTTTTTTGAACTTGCTTTGACTATCAGAGAGTAAAAACAACATTGTTTCCCATTTTGTACAGTTAAAAATAGGGTTTGGGACATTTCATATGCTGCAAAACAGTTGACATTGTATGTCTGTAACAATATATAAAACATTCAAAGTGTTTTAAATAGCCACTTAAGAGCTATTTAATATATTTATATATATTTATAATATTTATAATATATATATATATATATATATATATATATATATATATATATATATATATATATATATATATATATTTTTTTTTTTTTTTTTTTTTTTTTTTTGAACTATACAGTTGAAGTCAAAATTAGTAGCCCTACTATGAATTTAATTTTATTTTTAAATATTTCCCAAATTATGTTTAACAGAACAAGGAATTTTTCATAGTATTTCCGATAATATTTTTTCTCCTGGAGAAAGTCTTATTTGTTTTTCATTCATTAATTTTCCTTTGGCTTAGTCCCTTTATTTATCAAGGGTCGCTACAGCGGAATGAACCGCCAAGTTATCCAGCATATGTTTTGAACAGTGGATGCCCTTCCGGCTACAACCCAGTACTGGTACACACCCATACACCCTCGTTCAAACACATGCACTACGAGCAATTTAGCTTATTCAATTCACCTACAGCGCATGTCTTTGGACTGTGGGGGAAACCGGAGTACCCGGAGGAAACCCATGCAAACATGGGGAGAACATGCAAACTCCACACAGAAATGTCAACTGACCCAGCCGGGGCTCGAACCAGCGACCTTCTTGCTGTGAGGCGATCGTGCTACCCACTGTGCCACCATGACACCCACATATAATTTTACCATATAAAACCTTTTATTTAACAATGTTTCTCTAAAAATATCCACAAATCTGGGAAAACATGCCAGATCATGTCAAAAGAGCTCTTTATTTGTCAACCTTGTCTTCCCATGCTCTTCCTATGCCGATTTATATTATTCAATGCATATTTTGCACTGAACATACATCATGTTGTTTTTAAATTCACTATTAAACAAAAATGCTATACTTTATCATTAGGATTGTCTCATTCACTCACACAATTCATAATTTAACCTGTAAATACATCTTTTTGTCTGATTTTAAATTTTGGTCTGTTTTTTTCTATTTTACATCATAATACTGTGATTTATGTCATGGAAATAAATGTATTGAACAAAGAGGGCAGGCACTAATGCCCTCTATTGAGTCTCAAGAAAAGGTACCATGGCAATTATAGCTCCAATCCAGTCAAATATATCAATAAGTCATTAGTGCCACAATAAAAGTTTCTCTTCCAAAACCAAAAGAACCAGAGGATTAAAAAAAATAAATAGGCTCTTTTTTAAATGTATATAAATATTTTTTTTACTTTGCTTACATATGCCATTACTTAGTATATTCATTTGAGGGCAAAATGATTAGCCTTCCAGTGCAATATTTTTTTTTTTTTTTTTAAATCTTTCTCAAGTGATATTTAAAAGATTAAGCACATTTTTACAGTATGTCTGATAATATTTTTTCTTCTGAAGAAAGTCTTATTTGTTTTATTTCTGCTAGAGTAAAAGCAGGTTTAAATTTTTAAAAGAAATTTTAAGGTCAATATTATTAAGCCCTTAAGCAATATTTTTATTCGATTGGCTACAGACCAAACCATCATTATACAATGACTTGCCTAATTACTAGAGATGCCACAATTCTCAATACAATATTGAACCGTTCGGTACGACATCCACGGTTCAATACGCGCTTGTGAATTGCGGTTTTTCCGGTTTTACGTTTAAATGATTTATGTGCGTTTTATTTCTCTCCGAATAGACTGTTTGTGTGTCCCTGTAAGTTTACGAGCTGAGTTGAGGAAACTCCTCCCCGCGAGTAAATATTCAATCACTACAGGGCTCGAAGATAAGGACTGCCCGATGGCCCGGGGCCAGCATGGGAGACGCTCGGGCCAGTGTACAGAATGGTGCTGCCTTGTCACAAAAGTTTGGCTGCGACTGTCTGTCAATTGCGTTCAAATACAATCTTAGGATGCTTTCACACATAGACGTTTGTTTCGGAATCTGTCTCTTTCCCCCCGTTAGCGCGGTTCGTTTGGCATATGCGAGTCCAGGAATCGCGCTCAAATCAGCGCCAAATCAATCGCTCCGAGATCGCCTGAATGAGGTGGTCTCTGCTCGATTGAGCAGATCGATTGTAGTGAGAAAACAAAACAATTCAACGAACTAAGGACCCAGGCTATACCACAGTGTATTATGATTGTGTAATAGCCATATATACGAATGATGAGCAGGGCGGGGATGTCATTCCTACCGGTAAATGTGCGTTTCGTGTCTAATGCGAAAGTGAAAGCATGCTGAAATATTAACGAGAGCTGTTTATCAGTTAGGAAGATTGACCGAAGTTACCGTCTGATAATCTTTCCATATTTTAATCTTATAATATGTTATATTAGGCCTGTTGTTTTGTTCATTTCTGCACTGACAGCTCTAAAGAAAGATCAACATTGATCTGCTTCATGATCTAATGCATGATCTGATGATCGGTTCATCTATTTATTTGTAATTTAAGCCTATAATGCATAATTCTAGCCAACGTTTCTTTAATAGATTAATTCAATAGATTTTTACAAAACTTGACAACTGAAATGAGGCTCTGTATGAGAAAGTCTGACCTCTCTGATTTATATTTATATCTGTGGGTGTCAAAATTAAAGTGCATATTTTCGCTTATAAAACATATACACAACTGCTCAAAAGTTTGGGGTTAGTATGATTGTTAAATATTTTAAAATAAGCTTCTCCTGCTCACCAATGCTACATTTATTTCATCATAAATATAGCACACATTGTAAAATTGTCAAATGTTATTGCACTATAAAATAACTGTTCAAAAGTATTTTATAATTAAATTTAATATTTTATTCCAGTGATTTTAAAGATGAATTTTGAGCTTCATTACTCCAGTCTTCAGAGTCACATGATCCTTCAGAAATCACTCTAATATTAATTATTATTGTTTTTATTATTATTATTATTATTTTTAATGGTAATAGTAATAAAAGCAATAATGTCTGGAGTAATAATTTTATTTGAAACTACATACAATAAGAAAGCAGTTATTAAAAAGATTTAATTAATATTTAATGCCCAGTTTGTACATAGGCTACCAGCAGCTGTGAGATTTCAGTGTTCATTTTTTTATTATACAATACACTAGGAACTAGTGTACCTTTTTTGGCTTTGAAGTAAAATAAAGGAGTATTGCAATAAATCGTTTTTATTTTTTTCTCTTTCTTACTGTTCCTATTGCCTAACCATAGAATAACAATAAAAAAAACACTTATGTGTTAAGCCATCAGAACCGAACCGAACCGAAAACCGTGTTAAAAAACCGAGGTATGTATTGAACCGTGAGCTAACTGTATTGTTGCATCCCTACTAATTACCCTAACCTAGTTAAGCCTTTAAATTGCCCTTTAAACTGAATACTAGTATCTAAAAAAACGTTGAACAATGAATTTTACGTAGAATTTTAGTCACTTTCTAACACAAGCTACAATCAACCAAATATCATTGTCATTTGACGACGTTATTGGACATTAAAATAACACTGCCCCATAACTAGACATTGAATTTTAGTCACCTGACATCACAACCTAAATCTAACCTAATATTAATGTCTTATGACGTTTTGTGCCTGCTGGGCAATAACTAAATGCACTACAGAATGTTACGTTTACACACATCCACAAATTACATGTAAATGCATCAGCTTTTTACAGCGTAATACTCACTACTCTTGAGTACTTTTGAAAGGTCTACTTTTTACTCATATTTTTAGTAATATTTACAACATATACTTTTACTTTACTTGCACTATTTTTTTTTAAGGCAAGTAATGGTACTTTTACTTGAGTATGATTTTTCAGTACTTATTCCACCTCTGGAAATGAGTTATTAAAACTATTATGTTTAGAAATGTGTTAAAAAAAACATCTTTCTGTTAAACAGAAATTGGGGAAAAAATATGAAATAATTAAAATTGAACATTCTGACTTCAACTGTTAACACATTTAATAAGGTAAAAAGCTAAATTTAGAATGTATTGTACTTACAGTTGAAGACAGAATTATTAGCCCTCCTGAATTATTAGCCCCCTGGTTTATTTTTTACCCCAATTTCTGTTTAATGGAGAGAAGATTTTTTCTACACATTTCTAAACATAATAGTTTTAATAACTCATCTCTAATAACTGATTTAATTTATCTTTGCCATGATGACAGTAAATAATATTTTACTAGATATTTTTCAAGACACTTCTATACAGCTTAAAGTGACATTTAAAGGCTTAACTAGGTTAATTAGGTTAACTAGGCAGGTTAAGGGAATTAGGCAAGTCATTGTATAACGATGATTTGTTCTGTAGACAGTCGAAAAAAATATAGCTTAAAGGGGCTAATAATTTTGACCTTAAATGGTTCATAAAAAAAAAAAAATTAAAACTGTTTTTATTCTAGTTCAAATAAAACAACTGTACATTGGAATGTAGAAGGCCACTTAATATAAAGCGGGTCCAAAAATTGAACAAGGATGCTGACAAAGTGGGCGGGCACTACTTGTGCACTGTTGGGATTCCAGGAAAAGGTACCATGGCAACCATAACTCCTATCCAGCCAAATAAGCTATTCCTTAGTACTACAACAAAATTCACATTCAAAATCACGAAGAAACAAAAACCTGACATCTTCATCCACTTCTTGATGGATATCGTGACTTTACAACAGTAAGTAGCCTATTTTAATTTAACTATTACTGGTATCATAGCTTAACTATACGCTTATTTTACACTGATATTAAAGGGATAGTTCACCAAAAATGGTGATTTCAAATCATTATGATTCTCTTTACTCTGTTGAGCACACACACGCGCGCACACACACACAAAGATAATTTGAAAAATGTTATAAACCTGTAACTATTGACTTCTATAGTAGGAATAACAAATATTATGAAAGTAAATAGTTACAGATTTCCATCATCTTTCTTATTGTGTGCAACAGAAAAAAAGCAGCAAACAGATTTGTATTTAGGTGGTTTTATATTCACACAATCATTCAGTGACGACTTGTGACATGCTCCCTATATTGTTTACCATGCTAACGTTACTTTGAATATTTGTCTCAAAATCACATAGGTATGACTCCAAAACAACATCAGCACTATTTATTTGACTGTGAACAATGTACTTGATAGTCATTGGCTGCTAATATGATTTCACTGTTTGTAATTTGCAAATAATACTTTTCCAAAAATGAATATTATTAAGAAGAAAGTCCGAATGTGTGAATAATACACAAACTTTACCTCAATCAGATTTGTGATAAGTGAATGATGACAGAATTTTCAGTGTTGGGTGAACTATCCCTTTACGTTTTCTTACTGTCACATCATTATAACGTTAAAACAATTTGTAATATTATTATAAAGATATAAGATAACATAACTATAATGTCTTTATCCTCAAAGCAGACTTGAAAGTACACTTCGGGTGTTCGTCTGAAAGTGACACTAAACAATAAACAAACATATTCGTGTATTTACTCTGAATAAAGAGATGCGAATGACCTCTACATCCCATCACCGTTCACGGTAGCGGCGCGGCACGGCCCTCGGCACCGTAATCGTGAACCGGAGCTTCAGCAAACACTACAGATATAAATTTGTGGATAGATATAAAAGGATTTTTATCTTCAACGCGAGCGCGTCCATTATGTTCAACCGACACAGCTGTCAACTCTTGGAGCCTGACAACCTACATAACCGCAAATGTTACGCGCCGCTCACTCGCAGTAGCTAGACGAGATGTGAAAGCCATTACCCAAATTGAAAGTGTGCGCTCACCATTTCGATTATCTTGGTTTTCTTCCCTGCTCTCTGTTTTTTGGTGAAAATGTACTGAGCGAACACCACACCGCCAAAAAGCGCGCACACTGTGGCGCTCGCCATCGCGCCGACTTTAACCACCGCGTTTCTGTCCATGTCCGCTTCCAGAAATAAAACTAATCTAGTCGCACAGACACTACGTTTACGGGGTGTGCTGGAACAGCTCACAACCACCCTACTCAATCTATTTTCTATGTAGTATGTGTCATGTTAGCGGAACTGCTAGAGAGAGGACCCGGATGACACACTACAGTTGTCTGATAGTGAAGTATGCAACGAGAGCACACTTCATAGTACCACAGTGCAATGCGCATGACAGGACATTGATGGGCGTTTATATATCCGCGCTGTTTTTCTTACAGAACGATTCGTAAATGTGGTCAAATCTGTTCCAGAAACAGTAGGAAACCTGTATTTGTTGGAAATACAAAACACAGAGAATAGACATAATATAATAAAGGAAAAATAGGATTTAACTGACCTAGTGTGTGTTGTAGAAGATGCTGGAAATTAGTCTTTTGGGAGTGGACAAGGAAGGAAACAGGCCTCCCAAACAAAACAGGACTAACAATGAGAATTTGATATATCTGTTTGTGTAGGGGTTTCTGAAATCTACAGCAGTAGTGCAACATTAAGACTGATTGCTAGCATTGAAATCCAACAAAGAAGTATATTTGGAGACATTTGTTTGCTAGCAATTATAGTCGTTTTAATATAAGGTCATAATATACACTTACCGGCCACTTTATTAGGTATACCTACCTTACTAAAACTGGGTTAGACCCCTTTTTGCCTTCAGAACTGCCGTAATCCTTTGTGGCATAGATTCAACAAGGTGCTGGAAATATTCATCAGAGATTTTAGTCCATATTGACATAATAGCATCACACAGTTGCTACAGATTTGTCGGCTGCACATCCATGATCCAAATCTCCCGCTCCACCACATCCCAAAGGTGCTCTATTGGATTGAGCTCTGGTGACTGTGGAGGCCATTTCAATACAGTGGACTCAATGTCACGTTCAAGAAACCAGTCTGAGATGATTCACGCTTTATGACATGGCGCGTTATCCTGCTGGAAGTAGCCAACAGAAGACACTGTGGTCATAAAGGGATAAACATGGTCAGCAACAACACTAAGGTAGGGTGTGGCGTTGACACAATGCTCAATTGGTACTAATGGGCCCAAATTGTGACAAGAAAATATCCCCCACAGCATTACACCACCACCACCAGCCTGAACCGTTGATACAAGGCAGAATGGATCCATGCTTTCATGTTGTTGACGGCAAATTCAAACCCTACCATCCAAATGTCGCAGCAGAAATCGAGACTCATCAGACCAGGCAACGTTTTTCCAATCTTCTATTGTCCACAGATTCTCTGTAAACCCTAGAGAAGGTTGTTTGTGAAAATCCCAGTTGATCAGCAGTTTCTGAAATACTCAGACCAGCCCCTCTGACATCAACAACCATGCCACATTTAAAGTCACTTAAATCACTTTTCTTCCCCATTCTGATGCTCAATTTGAACTGCAGCAGATCGTCTTGACCATGTCTACATGCCTAAATGTATTGAGTTGCTGCCATGTGATTGGCTGATTAGAAATTTGCGTTAACGAGCAGTTGGACAGTACCTAATAATGTGGCCGGTGAGTGTATGGCCACATACAGTAAATGTAAAAAGCAATAGCACAAATGAGTTTCTGGACAGATTGAAAATTCATGGATATAAAATATACTCTCATTCAAGTTATCCAAGATACATTTTCCCTAAATTAAATAGCACTTTTACATTTTTACTTAAGCAAATTTATTCAATTATACAAGCACACCCTTAAAACATCATTTATTTGTTAATATAATATAAGCATCTAATATAAAGTATTATAAATTTTAAAGTAGGTTTATTTATTTAGCAAATTTCTACATTTCCTTGAATGTGGCAAGCCAGTTTAGCTTGGACTAGCGGAATTTCAATGAATTGCAGTTTCAGTTACTTCCGTATTTGCTTCACGAGGGAGAGCGAGAGGTTGCCGCTTGGAGCATAGCCTACATGTGACCAGCAGTCATAGAATAGCATGAAGAAAAGTAATACAGAGATTGTACTAGTTTTTTAGCCTGGTCTGGAACTCAGGCACATCCTGTATGAGGTCATCAGCTCATAGTTAAAATGACCATTTTTAAGTGGAAAAGCTCATTTCTGAAGGCAATAGGCCAGCATACAACATACAGTGGAATGCCATTAAACACATATCAAAGAAATATCAAACTTTCGGTTTTCTTCTTTTTTTGGAGAATGTCAAAAGCTGCACTTTAAAAATGTTGTGCGCAGCTCATTACAATATTGAGCTCTGATTGGTCAAACATCAATGTTTATTGTTAGGAAATAACCATACCTATAGATCTTTTTCATAAAATGCAAAATTACCCATTATGCTTTGCATGTATGCGCAAGGGGGATGCTTGGAACATCCGGTTGGCAGCTTTATGCATATAAAGAGTCACATTTGGACAGCTTTGAAACAATAGTTTTAATCTATTTTACTTGCTTTTAACGTCTTTGAACTAATACTGCTGTTGATCAGCGCCACCTGCTGGACTGATTATTTAAAACATGCAATCTAATGTCCCGTTTCCACTGAATGGTACAGTACGGTACTATATGGGTTGGTACGGGTCACCTTTTTCAGGCTTGCATTTCCAATACCAAGGGTACCTTTTTGGTGGGCGTGGTGTACGACAGAAAGTTTCAGTCGACGTCATTCTCGCTCGAATAAATGTCTACAGTAAAGCCATACAGGTCATTCACATATCACATGAGAAGCACTTCTCACAAAACAGATGCTTTATACACATAAATACTGTATAAATGTTTATTACTAACCTTTCTATGAACATAATTTGATTATAACTGCAAAGCAATGACAGTGTGAAATAGCTTCACCAGCATATGTAACCTCTGTTAGAAAGTAATTCTGTCATTCTGAGTTCATAATAGTCCAAAAGGCAATGATAAACATGGCAGTTTATTCATGATTCAGGTTGCTGAAACAATTTGCTCCTGTGTTTTGTCGGGCTTCTCCTTCTCGCGTTTGTTCTTTTCTTTTCTGAAAGGATCAGATGTTAAAGATTCAATAATCCCACACACGTTATTATCATCAGCTCAAGAAGTTTGTTATATCAAATATAGATGCAATCGCGAGCTCCCTTGAGAAAGCGAAAACCGCTCGCACTTTTAGACGGCCTCGTAAAACAACAACAGGACACGGCAGATTGTGTTCTTCTTGGTTTTGTGGCTGTACATCAAGACAACAACAAGGTTTGATTGAGCTCGGGTCATCCATGGCTCGTTATTATCATGCATATAGTATTACGATGTAATGTCTCGGCTGTGTATTTAAAACATGGCAGTTCCTTTGTTTTCATTCTGGCTAGCTCCACAAGCTCGTGACGTAGCTCTCTAACCAATCAGCGTTCAGCTGTGCTTGTAGCTCCTCCTTTTGGTACCCTTTCTTGTGTTTTGGTACCCTTTCAAAAGGGTGCCGAAAAAGTGATACGGTACGGTTCGGTAACCATACCGCACCGTACCACTCAGTGGAAACGGGCCATAAAAGACTGATTTCACGTGGCTGCCATTTTAAAAGCGAAAGTGAGGCTGCGGTGTGAAGAAACCAGGAAGTATCGCCTGGAGCACAGCAAAATCTTCTGACTGTAATTTACTCAGTTCAGAGTGTATTTGGTCCCTCTCTAAATTGAGTTAAAGTTACTCAGCGGCAGAGTTAAAGTTAATGAGACAATGAAGGGACTAATTAAGAGTTGATTGAGCATTGATGCTGAACACCTGCTGTTCAGTCTCCATGTTCAGTCCATTACTTCCATTGTATCTGTTCAGCTGAGGGAGCGTAACCAACCCCGTGACGTTAGACACAGCGACATTCCAAGATCGCTGCACCCTAGGTCTAAAATGTATAGTAAAACATGCTGTTTTACCTCTAAATGGTTACAATAATCGAGTTTGTTCAAGACATTTTCGCTAAAGTGGAATCCAATGTACAAAATAATGTAAACTTGATTGAGTGCTTCATTTCCCCTTTAAGGTTACTTTGGCTTGCCATATCTGTGGCGTTCATGCATTTACACTCAATAGACAGCAGGTGTCGCTGTATCATTTATTGAACAGTCAGTCATATAGATGTAAACCCTTTCAAACTGAAGGAAGATTCGAATTTTTCTGTCGTTGATCCTTCATTTACATTATACCATATTACAAATTAAGGAAGTAGATCATATTGCAGCCGTTGCTTTGCCCAACCCCAGAGGACACCCATTACGGAAGAGGGCGGAGACTATACCCACATTACTTTCTTTAGCATCAACTTGTACGGGTTTTTGACCAGTATCTTCTGAAGAATTCGCGTAACGTGGTAATTTCTCCGGGTTTTTGACAATCTCCTGAAGACCTCGAGCATCAACTTCTCCGGTTTTTGACAATCTGCTGAAGAAAGCGAGCTTTTAAAATGAATTACCAAGGATATGGCGCACCTCCTGCAGCGGGCGGGGTAGGACTGATTTATTGAGTTACTCCTAATTATATTAATTCATACGTTGTACAAGGATATTTGACGGAGAGCATTTAGAAAGCTCAATGTCAAACACTCTGCTGCTTATTTTAAAACACCGGAAACTTAATGTTGTTTAGGACGCCAATGAACCAAGTAAATTACGCCATTTCTGTGATGTTTTACTTCACATTGGGTGTTTTAAAAGTTTTTACCGTGTTCTCTAGTGTTTCTAGGCAGTGGTGAAGGGTTGATAAAATAGATATGACAGCCCTTTGGGATCTTTATGTCCCCAGACCCTATTTAAGTGGATAAAAACCCACATGGAAAGCATCTACATGATATGCGTATATATGTCACATATAGGCAGAACTGAGGTGCATATACAGGCCATATAGGTCTCTGTATTGCTTCTTTATATCCACAAAAAAGCCCTATATGTGCATACAAGATATGTCTCCTGTAGCTCATATCTCACTTTAGCAACTGTCATATATGATGCCTAGCTCATATTTTCTATTATCAAGGCAATAACTAAGAACTAAAAAAATGTATGTCAGGGTTTCTGCGGGGTCTTAAAATGTCTTAAATCTCAAAATCCAAATTTTAGGCCTTAAAAAGTCTTAAATTTACTGAAATATTGTGTAGGTCCTAAATCTTTTTAAACTGGTTTTAATTTTCCGTTATTCATGTATTGCTACCCAATCTGGCCAACACCCATGCAATCATCAACAATCCATCTCAATAAAACTTTTTATATTTAAAAAGGTAATTTTTACTCTATCATAATGCTGTAAGCATTTTCCTTACAATAACATTTGTTATCAAAAGTTCTCCATGTATTTACTGCTCAGAACACCAACCTGGACAGATTGCTGTGCATAGATTTATTTTATGATAGTTTTTAAAACTTTTAAAACATTTGTTCATTTTGTTATTTTAAAGAAAGTTTATGTTGGAAAAAAGGATACAAGTAGCTCTCTTGTTTTTACACAATATTTAAAATATTTAGCTTAGAAATAAAATCTAAAATATTTTAATTGTTTATTATTATTGTATCATTAAATGTATTAAATAGTAATATTTTTTTTGATAGGTCAAATAAAAATCTTTTTCATCTGGGCATTTGAAAATCTCCATAGCCTTTAGCCCTTTATAAGTCTAAAATTTCCTTCAATATGGTCTTAAAAATGTCTTAAGTCTTAAATTTAACTCTGCGAAACCTGCAGAAACTCTGGTATGTATGTGCGAACACTTGAAATTGGTATCACATGTAATTGGCATGTTATGGAATTTAACTATGGCAAATAAGTGAGAGCCCACACGGAAAGAACCTATATAAACATATATGTTTTAATATAGGTTTTGATATAGGTTTTTAATGTGACCTATATAAAATTGGCCGTTTTCCGATATTATATGTATATATGTAAAACAGCCAATTTTATATATGTCACATATATTAAAAACCTATATCAAAACCTATATTAAAACATATATGGGAATAAATATGGTAATTTTTTATTCATGACATTTCCTCTAATTACATAGGATATTTTCAGAAACTTTCTTTTTTTTAAATTAATTACAATGTTTCTGATGTCCTGTATGATGTCCATGTTGTGTTGTTTAGTAATAGTAATCTTTAATAATCTCTCTCTCACACACACAAAGTCAATGTTTCTCCACATGCATGCTGAAACATAGGCTATATTTGCTCCATATCTCTTCTTTCTAAGACACACACATGCACACACATGTCCTGTTTTTTTACCTGCCCCCTACTTCGAACGAATGTCTTGGAAATGTTTTGTGCTTGCAGCTATAATGCTGCTTCTAGCTGCCTTGTGTAGAGAACTGTCAGCTTGTGCCTAATTAGTAGTTAAGTGTGTGCTAAAAACATCAATATTTGGATTTTATTCGTGTCCACATTTTTTTTGTGCAGTCTCTACAGTTAAATGATGTTTATTTTTATTTTTATAAAGGTGCACTTGAAATGTACCACTTAAATTTCGCAAATGGCTGTCCTGTTGCACAGAAGATGTGTTTATACTTTAAATTTTTTCATAATTTGTTGTTGGAAAAAAAAAATACTTGACTTCAAAATTAAGAAGTGTTACATTCATTTTCTTTTTGGCTCAGTCCTTTTATTAATCTGGGTCGCCACAGCGGAATAAACCGCCAGCTTATCCAGCATATGTTTTACACAGCGGATGCCCTTCCAACTGCAACCCATCACTGGGAAACATCCATACACACTCATTCACACACATACACTACGGTCAATTTTAGCTTATACCCAATTCACCTGTACCACATGTCTTTGGACTGTGGAGGAAACCGGAGCACCCGGAGGAACCCACGCGAACACGGGGAGAACATGCAAACTCCGCGCAGAAATGCCAACTGACCCAGCCGAGGAACCAGCGACCTTCTTGCTGTGAGGCGACAGCGCTAACCACTGAGCCACTGCCTCGCCCAAGAAGTGTTACAGTTAATTCTATATTTAGCTTTTTATTCTGATGTAAATTCTTACTTAAATATAAGAGTTAATTATTAAGTCCTTTCTATAATTTTGTTCCTTCATGAAATGGATTGCTCCTCGAATAATGAAAACGTACTCGCCATTTACTAAACCTCAAGTGGTTTCAAATCTGTTTGAGTGTTTTCGTTCTGTTGAACTCAAAAGAAGATATTTTGAAGGTAGGGTTGGGCGATTAATCGAAAAGTAATTAAAATCGACATTCAGAATCTATAATCGATCTAACTTTTCCAGGTCAATTTTTCCAATTACTTTCCCACATGACCCCGCTCTGTTAGCCACACTTTGCAGCCACATCTGATCTCTGGTCAAGTAGGACGGTGGACCCATTTTTGAGCCTTACTTTGCACTACATTGACGATGATTGGAAGATGCGCTGAGATGCCTTGAGATGGCATATTTTCCATTACATTAAAAGTATTATAATATTTACATCAAAATATGCAGTTGAAGTCAGAATTATTAGCCCCCCTTAATTATTAGTTAATTTTTTCCCCAATTTCTGTTTAATGAAGAAAAGATTTTTTTCTGTAGACAATCGAAAAAAAGTATATAAAGGGGCTAATAATATTGTCCTTAAAATGGATTATAAAAAATTAATACTGCTTTTATTCTAGCTGAAATAAAACTAATAAGACTTTTTCCAGAAGAAAAAATATTATCAGACATTATGTTAGCATTTCCTTGCTCTGTTAAACATCATTTGGGAAATATTTTAAAAAGAAAGAAAAAAGAAATCAAAGGGGGGCTAAAAATTCTGACTTCAACAGTGTTTACAAAAGATGCAAGAAATGCACTTTTTTATAAATATTATTTGCAGGATATACAAGAGTTATTTTATTTAGAGGAGATACTGCTTATTTTCTTGTAATTTGAAACTGAAACACTGAAAATAATTTATTTTGTTATTTTTTTTCACTTATAAGAAAAGTTGGTTTTAGGCAATGTGTTTTAATTTCAGTTGTTAAAACAAGACAAAACATAAAATAATCGTTCATTAATTGTAATCGAGTTAAAATGTTCAATTAATCGAGATTTTGATTTTAGGCTAAAAATCGCTCAGCCCTAGTTGGATGACAGTAACCACTGATTTCCAAAATAGGAAAGTCATTGGAAGACAATGGCTACCATTTTCCACTGTTCTTCAAAATATATCCCTTAGTGCAACATGAAACATGTTTGGACAAACTCGGAAGAAAAATAAATGCTGACAGCATATTCATTGCTGGGTGAACTATCCCTTTCAGCTAAGGATAAATGGAAATTAACATTTAAGTAGTGGAAAAATGTCATGATAGTTATCATTCACACACATATAACTGGGGCCACAGGGAGCCCAAACCACATAACTGAAGGGTTCAATGGGCTATATGCACGGCAGGTACGTTTAGGTCACCGATAAATTTCCAATGACAGGTTGATGTGACTATTTTTAATTTCATAAGATACATCATTCATTCATTCATTCATTTTCTTGTCGGCTTAGTCCCTTTATTAATTCGGGGGTCGCCACAGCGGAATGAACCGCCAACTTATCCAGTACGTTTTTATGCAGCGGATGCCCTTCCAGCCGCAACCCATCTCTGGGAAACGTCCATACACACTCATTCACACTCATACACTACGGACAATTTAGCCTGTACCGCATGTCTTTGGACTTGTGGGGGAAACCGGAGCACCTGGAGGAAACCCACGCAAACGCAAGGAAAACATGCAAACTCCACACAGAAACGCCAACTGACCCAGCCGAGGCTCGAACCAGCAAACTTCTTGCTGTGAGGCGACAGCACGGTCTACTGCGCCACTGCGTTGCCCATAAGATACATCATCTATAATGTAATTTAATTCAAATATTCATTTATTCATTTTCATTCAGCTTAGTCCCTTATTTATCAGGAGTCGCCACAGCAGAATGAACCGCCAACTATTCCAGCATTTGTTTCACGCAGCGAATGCCCTACCAGCCGCAACCTAGTACTGGGAAACACCCAAACGCTCTTGCATTCCCACATTCACTCATACACTACAGTACACTCTCAGAAATAAAGGTATAAGAGGTGTCACTGGGGTGGTACCTTTTCAAAAGATACACATTTGTACCTAAAAGGTACCTAGAGATACCCAAAGTGTACATATTAGTAGGGGAGAACGGGGTAATGTGAGACATTGGGTAATGTGAGACACCCCCTGTATCTAGGCAACAGATTTTATATATCACTCTATAACAATTTTGTTTTAAAGCCCCTTCCATTTCCCCTCTACCATGAAGAACAGGAAATCCTGGTGCTGTGGAAAGCATGTTTTTTTTCACAAAAATATGTTTTTTGCATGTAAAAGTAATTTTTTTTGCCGTCAACTTAATCAACTGTTGTGCCAAAGCAAATTGATTCAAGTAGACAAACTTATATCATACATGTTGATGAACTATCAACATATAAAACCATGTGATGATGCTAGCTGAAGATTAGCCTGAATTGCTAAAAAAGATCATTTTTTCTAAAATGTGGCAGTGGGGTAAAGTGAGACAAATGCTCTGGGGTAAAGTGAGACATAAGGCACAAGGTAAATTTAGTCTACCAGACTGTAGGACTTGTGAATGAGGCCTTCATATCAACAGTGACACCATGCAACATCACTTCTGGATTTAGGTCCACTGGAATTTTTCCATATAACCGTGAAATTTTCCCTGATAAAGCATTTGCACTATTCATGGTGTCAGACTGGCCAAATCCTGAGCTCCAGCCTGCCACTACAGAAGATTTGGTTGGTCCACCCCCTGCAGATGATCCACCTGCAGATAATTCACTCACTGATGCTAATCCTTTCATTGCGCATATAGTCTACATGGATGTGCCATATGTTTCCAGCCAACCTGGATATGTGTTTCTTCATGAAATGCTACCATTCTCAAATGTCGTCCCGAAACACAATCCAAATGAAACTGTGTGACGACAGCCATCCTAACTGATACAGCTGAGACAATTGAAAAGGCCTAAAAAAAAAAAATAAAAATAAAAAAAACTAGCAGGGAAAAAGCTAAATAATAGCAAATAAAGGGAAAAATTGAAAAAAGAAAGCAACCCAAAAGGAAATCATAGTTAGCAGCTCTGAGAAAAGTGATGTCCCTGAATCAGTTGATAATGTGTCTGATGAAGTGAGCTCTAAGGATGAGAGTAATGGTCCAAGAAACATAGAAATGTCTGTGGGAGACTTTGTCATAGTTAACTTTGCAACAAAAAACACAAGCATTCATTACACTGGCATGGTTAAGAAAGTTGAGGATGACGAGATACACACTTCATGATTTTGCCAAATATTCTGTGATCCTGGATTAACATCTGTGTTTACCCTGGAACATCATTTTTGTTGGAAAATGTAATCCATACCTATTCCCTACCCCTAAACCCAACCATAACTGTAAATTACTCCCAAAATCAGAGAGGAATAATAGCTGGATAACAGTCATGTGAAAGTGTGTAAACCTAACCATAAGCCTGAACTGAACATAAACTGTAAACGTATCATTTAATTCTGATTGGCTGATTGGCATGTTGTTCAAAGATCAATATATACTGTATAGATGTTAATCCAGGAACATGTGGGTGAAATTAAGTTGGTGACGAGACAAAAAGAGTGGTAGTTGTAGAGTATGACAGTAGGCTGATATTCTAATCCAGGTGGGTCTAGTCCTGTGTTCTGAGTCCCAAGCTGTTCTATCTGGTTCTGATTGTCCTTTTCTCTGACCCCCAGAGACTATAGCTGGCTCTAAGGGTCCTGTGTTCTGACCCCCGGATTGTGTTCTAATCTAACTGGTTCTGTCTGTCATTAGAATGTAAATTCAAATAGTTTGGATTAGATTGTTGTATTTGATTTTGTTCAGAGTTACTTTCAAGTGTTTAGAAAAACAAATGTGCTTAATTGACCAATCCCTAATCCATAAGTGACTACTCCGACATTAATTCTGAAATGTGTGGTTGTCAAGCTAGCTGTCAGGATTCAGACTCTTACTACATGCGTTGTTATGGCAGTTTTAAAATGGAAAAAGTAAGTGGATCAGTTTACCCACGGCTGGTTCACTTTACCCCTCTGATTTCTCTGGTCTGTCTCAGTTTACCCCGTAGCTGGGGTAAAGTGAGACACAAGACAACTTTTTTTAAAACAATCATATTTTCACTTTCCTTTATCCTAAATACAGTCTGATTATTTCTATTGCTAGAAAACATTCTGAATTAATGAGAAATGTGTAAATGTTACTGATATATTATTCTAGCTCGCTTAGAGGGGAGCAAATGTAAAAAGTGTCTCACTTTACCCCACTCTCCACCTAAAAAGTACAAAATTGTACCTTATAAAATTTGTAGGTACAAATATATGCTTTTGAGGTACCAATATGGACCCTTTTAGTACAAATGTGTCCCTTTTGAAAAGGTACCACCCCAGTGACAGCTCTCCTACCTTTATTTCTGAGAGTGTATAGCCAATTTAGTTAATTCAATTCACCTGTAGCGCATGTCTTTGGACTGTGGGGGAAACCGGAGCGCCTGTAGGAAACCCATGTGAACACGGGGAGAACATACAAACTCCACACAGAAATGCCAGCTGGCCCAGCTTGGACCAGGAACCTTCTTTCTGTGAGGCGACAGTGCTAACCACAGTGCTGCCCTTTAATTCAAATATAGTCTGTTAAATGGACTTAAGCTTTCAGTTAGTTCAACGTAAATTGAGATGAAAGGCCGTTTAAACACAAGCGCCGTCAGGAGCAGGAGGCAGAATGGTTGAATTTATTGCAGTGCTTCTTGTCTGGTATGAGACCCGCTTTATATCATATCTCAATCAGGCAGGTAAGATTATTATTATTATTATTATTATATAGATAATTATTATATTATTTTAATCAAACCATATAAATCTTAAATGAGGCGAGTTAATAATGGCATGACAGTTCACAGGAAGTGCCTGAGGTGACTTGTATTTAAAATTAAAAGTCTCCGTGCATATAGCCTATTGTGTCTGTTCTGCCCATGTTGACTTTGGTTTGCCTTAAACACACAGCTGGTTCTACTCGGCTGGTTAGTGCAGTCACCTTTGACCAGCACTGGGTGTGTCAGATAATGAGGCATTCATAGCCTGTAGGTCATTGGTTTTCAATCCTAGTTCTGACATACTCTGTACGTTTTCGTTCATAAATAAGTTGACCAAAAACATTGATTGTGAGAATTAAACAAGGGAGACATACTAAATCTAATTCAGTGGGTAGACAGACCTAAAATACACTGCAGTAGGTCATGACCACAATGGTTTACCTCAAAAAATAAAACCCCCAGCTAAAATTAGAATTGACTGGTGTTAAAAGCACAAATTTAGCACAAACGAACAAACAAATGTTCACTTAAAATGGAATTTGATTTTAAATAAGTTGTATACCAATTTATCTTATTTTTTTTATATCTTATATATCAATTCATCTTTATTTCTATAGTGCTTTTACAATGTAGATTGTGTCAAAGCAGCTTTACATAGAAGTTCTAGTAAACTGAAACCGCGTCAGTTCAGTTTTCAGAGATTGTTCAGTTTAGTTCAGTTCAGTGTGATTTTCACTGCTCCACAAGTCCCAAACCAAGGGTAAAGTCTAGATCGGATACGCGGCCAGCCGGAAGTGCGATATGCACATTATTATAGCGGCATTTTTTTTATGACACTGTATAACAATAATTAATATTTTTACAGTACTGTGACGGTTGGGTTTAGGGTGGGGGTAGGGATTAAAAAATACAATTTATTGGGTAATTTAATAGATAAGATGAATAATACTCAGTATAACTACTGTTTTTACGCTTCTGTGACTGTTGGATTTAGGGTTGGGGTGGGGGTAGACGTTAATAAAGTACAATAAATTGGAAATCGGAAATTTCATGAATAACATAAATAATTCTCGTTAACCTCCAGCCGCAAACGTATCCGATCTAGCAACAACCCAAACCAAGCAAGCCGATCAACTACACTTACATAATTTAGGTATTCAGATGTTTAATTATTAATAGACATGATGTTTTGTATCTTGCTGAAGAATAGAGTTTTGGAATGCTTCAAAAAAAAAACTAGATGTGAAACAACATGGAAAAAACCACTGTTGCTACATTTCCTTTTACTTTACAACTAATGTGATGTTAACGTTCATGTAAACCGGATGTTGCTGCTCACTTTTATTTCAGTATGATGGTATATTTCTAAATGAAATGGAATATTAAGTAGGGGGCAGGGTTTTATTTTTAACCCTCCTCTTTTCATCTTTTTTTCGATGCAAATTGATGGTTGGAGGGGCGTGGCTAAGCATATTTCGCCCAAGCTGTCAAACTGACATTATCATTGAAGGACTGCCATTCCAGACTGGAAACAAATGGATAGATTTTGATTAAAGCTCTCTTTTTTTCAATGGATTAACTTAACTAGATTTGTTGTTCCCCTTAAGTATGGAAGCATATTAGTAGCAAAATTAATTTTGAAATGTAATATGCAAAATGGCAATGCAATATTTTAAATGGCAATGTATTTCTGTATTTCAATTTGCATTTTCCAAGACGTGTGCAATTGTTGGTGCAAAATGAAAATTAAATTGTCATTTGCATTGCCATTTTGCATATTACATTTCAAAATGAATTTTGCTACTCATATGCTTCCATACTTAAAACGTATAATGTGCGCTAACAAAATAAACTTTGTAAAATAGAAATTTAATGCAGAATTAAACTATTTACCGTTTTTCTCTTTAAATAGGAAGATTACTTGTAGTTAACAGGTTTTTACTGTTGCTGCTTTACTTTTTTTTTTTTTTAGCAAAATTATGCTTTAAAGTTTACAGTGATTTTTGGGAAGGTGGGAAAACATTATTGTATCGTCTTTCAGTTGGTCATGTCATCAAATGAAATAATAAATTAGATAAGTAAAATGGCGTCTACCACATAAAACATATGCCAGAGTACACTACCTGACAAAAGTCTTATCGTCAATCCCAGGTGTAAGAGCAACAAATAATAACTTGACTTCTAGATGATCATTTGGAAAAGTGATCATCTAGAAGTCATCTAGAATTTTTCTGATGAATCATCTGTTGAACTGCATCCCAATCATCACAAATACTGCAGAAGACCTATTGGAACCCACATGGACCCAAGATTCTCACAGAATCAGTCAAATTTGGTGAATGAAGAATCATGGTTTGGAGTTACATTCAGTATGGGGGTGTGCGAGAGATCTGCAGACTGAATGGCAACATCAACACTCAACAGCCTGAGGTATCAAGACATTTGTGCTGCCCATTACATTACAAACCACAGTAGAGGACAAATTCTTCAGCAGGATAGCGCTCCTTCTCATACTTCAGCCTCCACATCAAAGTTCCTGAAAGCAAAGAAGGTCAAGGTGCTACTGTATTGGACAGCCCAGTCACCAAATATGAACATTATTGAGCATGTCTGGGGTAAGATGAAGGAGAAGCCATTGAAGATGAATCCAAATAATCTTGATGAACTCTGTGAGTCCTGCAAGAACGCTTTCTTTGCCGTTCCAGATGACTTTATTAATAAGTTATGTGAGTAATTGCAGAGATGTATGGATGCAGTCGTCCAAGCTCATGGGAGTCATACACAATATTAATTCTTTTTTCACTGCACCATGACTTTATATTCTATACTGTACATTATTTCTATTAAGTGACAAGACTTTTGTCTAAGTAAAGTCAGACCTTACTCTCCTAATTAAATAATTAAAAATCAAAGTATGATCATGTTTTATTTTGGTAAAATAAGCGTAATCTAGAGGCCTTTGCCTTTCATATAAGCCACTTCTAATACCAAATCATCAACTAGAAGTCAAGTTATTATTTGTTGTTCTTAACTTGAATAGGCGAAAAGACTTTTGTCAGGTAGTGTAATTGGCAGGTCATTCAACCGTGGCTACCTTTAATATCAGGGACAAAGCCAAAGGCAAGTGAGTGAGAATAAAATAAAATAACAATTATAAAATAAACCAACTTCAATAAAAACTAATAATAAGAAAATGTCCTTATTACCACCATTTAAATCACTAAAATCAGCTTCTCGCTGTTCTTCCCTCTAGTATCCCGGTGGATTCCCTGGACAGCAGCAGGATCCTCTGTATGGATACTTCACTGCTATCGCTGGTCAAGTAAGAATTCAACAATACACTCTGGGCAAATTTGCTAACCTTTCGCTATCTTAGTGGCTGTTTTTGACCCATTGACTTTCATTATAATGACATTTTTTATTTTATTTGAAGGCCTTGGCAGCATGCAATTATGCATTCTTGAATGTTGGTCATTTTCCCTGTTTGGAAGAGGTACAATTTGTGATTTTTACTGTTTATCAGCAGTTACAGTGCACAAAAAGCTTAGTTTCTGGCTTTTATATGGAGTATAATGTGTGTGAGAGTGTAAGAGAAACCTTTGCACACTTACTGTACCTTGATCTGTTTGAGAAGATAAAAAAATAAGCAGCTCAGCTCTAAGAACATACTGCACATTATAATCTGCTGTTTTACTCCATAGAAGGCCAGAAACATTTTTGCACAGGCCTATCTAAAGTGTTAATGGTGGCAACTGATGATCAACAGTACAGATGTCAAGTGTTACCTCTTCCCAACAGAGAAAACCACCAAAAATCAAGAATGCATGAATATTTGATGTCATGGCTTTGGTTAAAAAATGTGGATATAATAGAAGTCCGTGGGGCAAAAACAGCCACGAACATAACAAAAGCGTGGTCAATTTGAACAGTACACAAGTGTTAAAATAGATTGATGTATGATAATGTTGTTCACAGAAAGTATGAATGTAAAATTTGCCAGTTTTTGTTTCAGTCTGTAGAAGAAATCTTACATTTTACTTTGATGAAAATCTTGTTTTAATTATAAATGCTGTAAATTAATATATTCGATTTGTTATTCTTTAGGATGGCCAGATATCTGCCGAAGAACTTCAGGCTTGTTTGACTCAAGCCAATTTCTCTGGTGGCTATAGACGTAAGGACGATCATCTTAATTTAGTAGTGAAGCAGAATTTGCTGAATTCTTCCTAGCCGTAAACTGAAAGCATTCGCAGGTTCATGATCGTAACACTCCTTCTTTGTCTTGCAGCTTTCAACCTTGAGACATGTAGACTGATGATCAGCATGCTTGATGTATCCTTCTCACTCAGATGTGCTGAATTGCTTGTAGTTTATATTGGCGAGTTGTCAATATTTCAGTATCAGTACCACAAAAATCTCTGTAACTTTAACTATTTCAACATAATAACATCTAGTAAAATTTAATCCTTATTGCTGCAAATAATTCAATTCAATTCACCTTTATTTGTATAGCGCTTATACAATATAGATTGTGTCAAAGCAGCTTCACATTCAAGATTATAGTAAATTGAAACGGTGTCAGTTCGATTTTCAGTTTCAGATCAGTTCAATTCAGTTTAGCTCAGTTCAGTGTGGGTTAATAATCACTGCTGAGAGTCCAAACACTGAAGAGCAATTCCATCAATGCGCAGCTCTACAGTTCCCGAACCATGCAAGCCAGTGGCGACAGCGGCGAGGAAAAAACTTCACCATTTGGCGAAAGTGAAGAATTTAAAAAACCTCGAGAGAAACCAGGCTCAGTTGGGCACGACCATTTCTCCTATGGCCAAACGTCTTGTGCAGAGCTGCAGTCTAGGCGCCGAAAGCTGGAGAAAGCTGGACCTCAGCGAAGACTTGTCTGTCCCTGGAGCGTCACAGAAATCAGCCTCATGCTCTAAAAAAAACCTAATTAAAGGAACAGTTCACCTAAAAAGATCAACTGACCTCATAATTATCTCATAATTTACTCCCCTTTAAGTCATCCGAAAAAAAATCTAATTCAGTTTAATCGGTCGATAATGACGAGATGATTGTCTGCGATCATGACAGTTGTTTCTGTCACTTTGCAATAAACACCGTAAAAGCTGCTTGAAAAGTTACAACGTATATAATATTGTTTTTACTTCAAACTCGCCTCATAACTACTCGAATGTTTGACATAAATCGTTCTGTTAGATGATTCCATAGTCAGTGTGTTTATTAGTCACGCTGATTCAAAGAAAGCAGTTAAATCTTCTGTTTATTCAGCAACCACTATTTTCCCCAGCGGATTTCCTGGGGTTCCTTGTGTGTTTTGGGACAGGTTTGTGGGTTTTTCACGAGAGCACCCTCTGGGCAGCAAATCACACTGTGCTTCCCTGAGAAGACGTGCATTACAGTCGCAGCATTG
Source organism: Danio kyathit (assembly GCA_903798195.1). Taxonomy (NCBI): domain Eukaryota; kingdom Metazoa; phylum Chordata; class Actinopteri; order Cypriniformes; family Danionidae; genus Danio; species Danio kyathit. The sequence continues at coordinate 12,242,749 of LR812534.1, forward strand.
CTCAATCGCGTTTGCGATTTCAATTCAATGAATCGCTCAGCTAGGGCTGGGCGATACAACAACAACAACAAAAAAAAAATCACGATATCATGTTTCATATCATTCAGTATTGATAATTATTGAATATTTTTTAACAATCCATTTAGAAATATTAGGATTTATTTCTATTTAACCATTTTGTTCCAATTTACCAGCATTACTAAGGCAAATAGTTTTAATAGTCTAAAACAAAATATCTGATCTCTTTATAGTAAAATAAAGTTAAGTGTTAAAGAGACTCTTAAACTTGATAAATAAAATGTTACAAAATGTGTGCAATGGTAAAGTGTAAATGCTGAACAATTAAAGCAAACTTTAAGGTAGATCAACATCTGCAAGATGTCCATAATAATGATGCAGTAAACCTCAAACTCTGTAAACAAAACAATTCATGATAATCAAATCTGAGCTTTCAAGTAAAGGAATCAACCATCATTATTCATATGCATACTGCAACATTACAAATTGTGAAAGTGAATGACTACATTACCCCTATGCTAAAAACTCTTTCAGATGGGTTGCTAGTGGCTGGGATGCACAATAAAAGAAACCAAAAAGCCACTCTGGCGACATCCTTACATCCTTTTTTTTTATTTACAATCTCCTCACTGCTGCTATACGGCACTTATTTTTGCATGTGTTCTTATTCTCACCTGAAGTGCCGATGACGCAACTTAAAACTCACATGTGAAAAGTGTGAGCGCATGGTTTCCTTCACCTTGTTCAATTTGCTCTCCACTCGTGCTTCCCTGCTGTCTTTCTGTACCTAGTCGACCATCAACCGTTTTCTTAAATGATGACAAACGGACAAACCATTGCTGCAGCTCCGATATAAGTTTATGGAGAAAATTAAAAAGCACTGCAGTGAGGTAATTAGAATTGCAGTGTGCGCACACCATGTGCGCGTCACTTCTTATTTGAGCCGCAAGTCGCGCTTCTTCATTGGAAATGACAAACTTATACCCTAAGCTTATTGCCATTCCTTCCAAGGTGCGCGCTCAGCAGCCACATTTTAATAAAACTATAGCATTCATACCAAAACTCCAAACTAAACTTTTTTTTTTTTTTATCGTTATTGACAATGGTGTTCAGTCAATAAATACCAATACTGTTTTTATCGCCCAGCCCTACGCTCAGCCCTAGAGACAACATGTGCATCGTCCCTATTTGCTGTAAATGCACAATGGCTGTGTCCTAAATTGCCTACTAATCAATAGGTACTACATTTGAATTTGAATTTACTACACGACTGTTAGAAAAGTACGTTCTGTATAGTATAAATGTGAGTAGTATGAATGGAATTCTTGCATATTACATCCAACATTTGTCATTATCACATGACCTACTCACGTCAGTTGCGTCTCTTCACTACCATTCATGACTTCTCTCACGTGGCATCATAAGATAGCGTAGCGTCCATAGAGTGCACACTTCAGAATCTCACAGGAAGTAGTAGGTCATCCAATTACTTTTCACATACTGTTTTTCAAATTCTATGAATTAGGACGTACTACTCGGCTCACATACTGTTTTTAACGTACTATATAGTATGGAAGTATGCGATTTCGGATGCAGCAAATGCAAGCTCGTGTGCGAGTTTGATTTCAGCATAAGTTTATAAAACATAGGTACTCATTTTGTTTAGCTTGTAAATGGTTTTTGATTTACATGTTAAGTCAATGCAAAGGCGCGAATAGACGTCCTGCAACGATATTCGCGCAAATGAGGCGGCGGGAATGACGTGATTCATGTGAATAAAGTGACGTGAATTAAGCTTTTTGCATGTTTGACACGCTTAACGTGCAAATCGCTCGAGTTGGAAAATCTGACCTTTAGCTGACATTTGCACCGCGTTAACCAATCAGGAGCTTGCTCTCGTATGGGCGTGATTATGATGTAGCACCTGTAGTGTGTGTTCTGAGGGCTTAGTCTGAAGCACCGCTGAAAGCCATCATCCAGTTATAGTTTCTGAAGGAGATAATGAACTCAGAGCTGGGTGCACCTCGGAAAGTATCTAGTGGACTCAGACACAGCGCCGAATGAATATACACAGTTTTTCAGCCTTCCTTAAGCACACAAAGCGCAGCTAATCTCTCAATAAAATCCATGCTAGCAACAAAACTAGTCACCATGCAGACAGTAGCTCCGTCCATGATGCGAATCCGCGTCTATTGTGAAGTGAATTTGACACGTGAATGAATTTAATTTGACACGTGAATGATGTAAACTCAAAATGTTCACGCACCTATTTACGTGGAAATGGGGAAATTTATTTCGCATGCCGTGTCTGGAGTGAACACAGCATAAAAGTGATAATAAACAATGTTTTTTGTGTGTAAATAAATTAATGAAGTGAATTTATTTATTTTTTTCTAAATGCCTCTGACTAGCCATTATGTCCTCACGTTAAATAAACATGTCTTTGTTTGGCTACACTGCTCAATGCCCCAAAACACTTATCCACAGAATGCTAACACAGATATCACCATGTACTAACAACACGTGGCACAAAAATATAAACTTTAAATATAAATACTACAGATATTCAGAACCACATAATAGTGCAAGTTCATAAATATTAAACCTCATTGACATTATTAAAAGTGCATGCTGAGTTTTTTATGTTCATGTTTAAACAGCATGTTTGCTAGTTATTTTATTTTATATATCTGCTGGCACATTATAGGCTGTATGCCTATAAATGTCATGCAAAATGGTATTCGAACTCACACTGGTACTATTTAAAATTTGAATAAAATACATTCAGCACCTGAGATGATCATTTTCATAGTAGTTTATGCTGTTCAGCCAGCCGTTTATAAAAAATAAATGTCGCACATTGTCATTGTGGATTGTTCAGACAAAAAAAAAACTACTTTTAACATGGAAAATATAACATTTATCATGTGTCAGTGTTGTGTTTTATGTTGATAGGTCATGGTGCATTTATGGTAGCACTGTAACAGCACTACTGTTACTGCAAAAAGAGCGTTATTATGTTTGTATTGTTTTCTTGCAACACTAGAGCGAACTAACATATCAATGATGTTACTAAATGACTTGTGGGTTTCTCTTAAGCTTTTTTTCTCCATAACTTAACTGTTCACCAGAGAGACATGTCTTGCTCGATGGGCTTCAATGAGTTCAAGGAATTGTGGGCAGTGCTCAATGGCTGGAAGCAGCACTTCATGAGCATTGACAGGGACATGAGTGGCACAGTCGACCCACAGGAAATGAATCAGGCCATTTCCTCTATGGGTAAATATTTGGAATCAATTTCTACTTTGTTTCTGTTATTATTGATTTTTACTTTTAGATTGACCTTTTGTAAATTTGGTCTGTCAGTGTAAATCTAATAGATGTCTAACAATAGTTCAAAAATAGACTATCATAAAATAGACATGAATGAATGACTACACACATTGAAGTCTGTCCAGCAAGCATTTTTGTGATTAAAAGAAGTCTAATAGGCACCTAATAGATGTCTAAGCATTGACCTTTAGTTTAAAACAAGGCTAAATTTGGTCTATCAGTGAACACCTAATCGACGTCTAACAATAGTTCAAAAATAGACTATCATCTAATAGACATGAATGAATGACTACACACATTGAAGTCTGTCCAGCAAGCATTTTTGTGATTAAGGGCGTACACACACTATGCTATCCGAATCGTGCCCAGGACCGTTTCCCGGATCGTTTGAGAAGTGTGAGTGCTCTGAATCGGGCTCAAGCACGGTTCACTTGGCCGGCCCTGGCCCGGTTGGAAGAGGTGGGTCTGAGCGCGGTTCACTTGGGCTCAGACGCGGTACGCTTGTGTGTGAGTGCAAAACGCGCCCGAAACTGAAAGCGAGACGTGACTTTTAAGGGACTGTTTCATGTGGATTAATTAATCGTTCGTACTGTTCAATGAACGCAAACTGTCGTAGATTATTAAAGACGCAAACCCCTCACTGCAGGACAGCTGCACCTTCAGCAAACCTCCTAATTCCTGCAGCACGAGGACTTTATGAGCGCCAAAAGTGGCTGATCTGTTCGGCGAAATATATGACTGCATGTCACCGCATATCAAACGACTTAAACGATATAACTAAAGAAATCTCTACTGTGCTGAGCGAGAGCGCTTCTCTTCCTAAACTGAACAGTGCGTCATCGATGACGTAAGCGTGCCCAGGCCTGAATGTAATGTGAGTGCGGGCCGTCGGGGGAGACGGGAGGGGGGACAAGCGTGCTTTGGCCCGGTTCAACGCAACTGTACATAGTGTGAGTACGCCCTAAAAGAAGTCTAATAGGCACCTAATAGATGTCTAAGCATAGACCTTTTGTTTAAAACAAGGCTAAATTTGGTCTGTGCAGTTAACATGTAATAGACGTCTAACAATAGTCGAAAATAGACTATCATCAAATAAATGACTACACATGTGGAGTCTGTCTAATCAGTTTATTTGATAGTCTATTTTTAGACTCCTCTTAGAAGTCTATTAGTTTATCCACTGACATCCCACATTTTGCCTTGTTTTAGCCACGAGGTCTAGGTTTTAGACATCTTTAAACAATTTTTTTTTAACGTGTGTAATTTTCTTTAGAACACCGAAAATAATTCTATACTTGATTACATTGTCACCTCGGATCTTATACTTTAAGGTGTATAAATAGCTTTTAAATCAACCAAGTGACAATGCAGCCAATAAATAAAAAAATGGATTATGTTATAGAAAATAAATAGGAACACAAGGTTTTATAAAGATTTTTGCGGTGTATCCATGAAAGAGTATGTTCTGATGAATTAATACATCCATCCAAGTTTTAAATGCATCTCCTTGACTGAAAATCATTCTTTAACAGTGCTTTAGATAAATAGATACCACAAAAACAAGGTGGAATATACATATAAGGATTATATTTGTGTTTCCTGATTAGAATGCTGAACAAGATTGCGGGAAAAGTAGGAACTGGATATTCATTTGGCTAATTGTTGGCAAAGGTTGTTGACAGGATGTGAATAAACTGTAAAAATGTGTTCGTGAAGGTCACGGTGTGTCTTGTTTTAGGGTACAGACTGAGTCCTCAGGCCATGAACAGCATAATTAAGCGTTACAGCTCTCAGGGAAAGATCACATTTGATGATTATGTGGCTTGCTGTGTCAAACTAAGGAGCTTGACTGGTAAGTTTTATTTTCTACTTGCTTTCTGATCGTGAAGAAAGCTTTTGGTTGGTTAAATGTTACTGTGAATATTGCTTGATCCACCTGCAACATGAGCAGAAAAAGTTATTAGGTTGCTACTCTGAATATTTTCTTTAATAACGGTAATAAAGTGTTTTTAGTAATGTTAATAGTTTTGCAAATTTGACTGTACAAAAATAAAAGGACCAGACCAGATTTGAAGGTGCTGTATGTAAGTTTTTGACTCTTCTAAGGCATAAAAATACCATAATATGTGTGCAGATATTTAAGAAACCCAAGTGAACATACTTGTTTAACTGAAAATCAATGCTGAAGTCAGATATTCTGCTTTGAAAATGTTTTTTTTGTGCCGGAATGCTGTCTTTGTTTAGGTAAATTTAACCTGCACAATGCCAGTTTAGCCAATTATATTTCAGCACTCTGGGTTGCCTTGTGGGAAAACAGCTCATTTCATTTATTCAGAGAGGCTCTCAAAGCAAATGAGGCTCTCAAAGCAAATGACCAAAAATGAGACCTCCGGTGGACGGTAGCAGACGTCGAAATGAGACCGATTCAGTTCCATATGAGATTATTAATTAGCAAATGATATAAATATTACGAACGTAAACATTAGGCGAGCAGGTTACATTGTAACTGCGTGTCCTAACAACAAGTGATGAGCAATTTGGCTGTTTGCACAAGACTAAACACGACAGAAATTTAAATACAGCCATTCAGAAGCACAGAATATGCACTCACTCACGAAACGGTAAGGTTTAGAATCTGTTTGATACATGTTAACCCTCTTTAACATTATTACATGTAGATGCTGAATCAATGTGTTTAATTCTAAAGTTCTAAAAATTTCAAACGTTTTTTTTTATTTTCACGATCTGAGATAAACTTCTGCTGCTGCTTTCAGTATATGGCAATAAATGTCATGTAAAATGGCATTCAAACTCTCATTGTTAGCATTTAGCACTGAATAAAGCACATGTGGTGTACCTGAGGTGATCATTGTCATAGGTTTCGTTCAGCTGTGAGAAAAAGAAGCCATTTCTAATATATCAATTCGAGGTGTTGGTTAGAAACAAAACTCCTTTTAATATGGAAAATATTCCCTCTATCGCGTGTCGTTGCTTTTATATAGAACAGTTTAAATCACTCGCTCCTGTCCTCAATCTGGCAACCCGCGCTTTAGTTTGTTTTCATCCAGGAGTGCAATACCTAGTTCAACCACTGGGTGTCAAACTTACATACTGCACCTTTAAGTCTCGTTCCTACCGCCATTGAAATTTGCTGGGTTCATACGGTCATGGAAAACCAGAAAAAGTCATGCAATCTGGACATGGTATTTTCCAGGCCTGGAAAAGTTTTGGAAAAACCCACAAAGTTTGGGGTAAAAGTCATGAAAATGAGTTAAACAAATACTGTATCTGCATATTTGAAATATAGGTTAGTTGTCGTTACATCTTTTCTGTTCTTGGCCAATCACTTGCTCTCACATTATTAGTGCAGTGTAAGCATTATCTAAATAAATTTTTCATAGATATAACAATACATTTAAACTAAAGAGATTGTTGCGTATTTTAAGATATGCTGTAATAAATTTGAACGTGCATTGTTTTTTAATTTGCCAGGTATATGTAGGCATTAACATGAAACATTGGATCATGAAAATTTACTTAAGTCTTGGAAAAGTCATGGAATTTTAGTAGTAAAAATGCGTATGAACCCTGCATTTAACCAATGCGTTGTTCCTATTCATTGCAATGGAGAGACAGTGATCTCCAGTGAACAAGTGATAATAACCTTTGGTGACAAGATGCAGGTGTGCGCAACAATGCAAGTTATGTGACAAAATTTGTGAAAAGTTTTACTTTATGCAAATTTTGCTAGCCACAACCAGTAGGAGCGAGGAAAAAAATGCTTTTCATACTTGGAGTATTACTATCTTTCTTATATTTGCATTATTGTTTCTAGTCCAAATATCTAAAAAAAAAAATGAATAAATGAAGCTTTTTCTAAACAAGTAAAATATTGTTTCATTTTCAGAAATAATAATTCAAAATTAAGTCAGTGTGTCCTTAAAGTAAAGTAATCTGCCATTGTTTAAGTAAATTAATCTTGTTTTTGGGTTGAAATAAGAATATTTACTTTCCCACTGGCAGATAATATAGCTTGTGTTAAGGAGAAAATTCTCTTAAATTTTGACTTACTAAACTATATATTTCACTTGTCTAGAAAATTATTCTTAGTATTAGGACTGGAAACAAGACAAAAACTCTGAGTAAGAACTGTTTTGCAGTGTAGTACATAAAAACTAAAAATAAATATAATTAAATAGTGGCCAAAAAACATTTTTGTTAACTGAAATAAAATAACTATTTCACAATACGTTTAAGTTTAAGCTCAAATGAACTAACAAATAACATTTCAGAGTTAATAAGCACTTATTCTGTGGTGGAAAATCTGACCTGTAGTTTTGGAAAAACTGTAGATGGAACTTATTGTGTCTCATCTGTGACAGCCAAACACAACAGTTAAGCGCATGTTTATATTCAAAAACCTCTTTCATAAACAATACATTCTATCTATTTTTCCATCATCTGCCAAAAAATGTAAACTAGGCATACCTATAGCCTATATTATCTTTAATATAAAGATGTTTGCCTCAATTCTTCATCATTTTTACTTTGTAAAGCTGCATTTGTATAGTTTTGGATTCTGTGGCTTCTGTGGTTTGCACAAGAGTAAGTAAACTGTGAAAACACTAAACTTTCCCTTTGGTTGAAGTGTTCCGTTAATCTCATATTGAAACTAAAACCAAAACGAAATATAAAAAACCAAAACGGATATGTGTTTATAAAATAACTTAAAACTGTCAGTGAAATGAATGAACTGAATGAAAAGTAGTTTTGAAGTAAATTTTAAAAATAGTATTTAAAAAAACAAATTTAATATTGGAAAACTATAATAATGAAATGTTCTTCTTCATTTATAGTATTATTTTCAAAGAATTTTTTTTAATATAGCATTTATCATGTGCCACAGTGCTGATTCTTATGTTGATAGGGCATGGTGTTTTTTATTATTTTTATTATTTATTTTAAACATTTGTGCGAAAATATCACAAAAATGTTTTTACTTTGCCGTTTTGTTGTTTTAGTGGAAAGTATAAATACCATTTAAATAAAGTGTGAAACTTAAACTGTGAATAATTAAACACCCCCAGCCAATTATTTAAATCAAATTAATGAATGTCTTTACTGTAATTTGTCTTTTAAAACAGATGTGTTCAGAAAGCGGGACCAGGCACAACAGGGAATGGCGACATTTCAATATGATGATGTAAGTTACAAAAAACATTCGAGAATGTAATATTTACTTCAGAATAAGTGTCTACAATGTTACCTATAAGTCAATATGTGATAGTTTAGAGAAAAGACAAAATTCTGATTGTCAAGTAATCAGGGATATTAGATAGGGGCTAATGCTAACTCTCTGGTAGTTTGATTTGCTATGGTTATATCACGGTAAAGCTGTAGTGATAATTGGGAAGAGTAAAAAGTGGTTTGGGTTCCTTTCTAGTGTTGATTTTACATAATGATATGTAAACCTCGAACCATCCTCTGTGTATGGCAGTGAATGGAGGTTAAGTTTTTTTTTGTCTCTAGTAATGCTGTCAAACACTTGAATATTGACTATTATGCCAAAATGTTACCAAAAAAGTATATAAGAGAAATATCTCACACGAGTAGCAGTGCCTTGGCGTCCCACCAGTGACAATATACAGCAATATCGCACTGCTACTCATGTGATATTGCATTTATACAACAGTTTAACGACATAATCATGTACCTAAAAAAGAAAATCAAACATGGAGTGTCTCAAAAACTCTTTTGTACGAGGAACTACTTTCTTGTGCTGTTCATACACATCTGCAGCTGATATCAGAACAGCAGAAACCGTTACTAATTCACAAACGTCACTTTAGAGCTAATGTTTGAATGATTCTCGTGTAATGTCTAAAATAATTACAAAACAGGCGATTTTGCTCACATTTTAAGATTATGAAGCTGAACGGCATTAAATGCCTTCAGTCTACAGAGATTTCCCAGTAATTCTCTGTTGCAATCGGGAGATCACAATGGTTAGCCCAGAAAAAGCCAAAGCAAAGCAAACACTACCATTTTTTGTAGTATAAATACAGCACTACAAAATACAAAAGAGAGAGATTGACTTAGAATGTCCCTTACCTGTTCTATAATAATTTGATCAGCTGTAGTTTGACACGTATGCTAAAAAAATACTGTTTTTCTTCCCTATGGGCTTATTATGCGGTCTCTGTCGCCATCTTGTGGTGGAACATCAACTGTCTTTGCTCTGCTCAGTATGACAGCCTGATGGCCGCCAATGCGCTGAATCTCCGAAATTATGAGTGTTTATGAACTGCATAGTTGCAATCTAAACAACTACATTGCTCTCCATTCACAATTTGATATTTTAATTCACAGCACACAAAAAATGTATAAATATATTTACTTTTATATATTATTTGTAATACAATTTTGTCCTTTAATACAAACAGTCATATAAACTGTACTTTTAAAAACTCAAGTACATGCACAGAACAACATGAGCATTTATAGCAAATAAACAAATGTAAATATCCCACTCACTTCATGAGCCCTGTTGAGCAAGTTTTACACCCCTATGATTGGTCACACGCTCAACAGAAAGAGCTGCGATTGGTCCTAACGCTCTGACGCTGTCAGTTCTCTGAGAGATGGAGTTTAGTTTCATTTTCTCAATCACAGTGAAATAGGGGCTTCAGTTGTAACTTCAGTGTCAGTGTAAGACTGTCCAGCAAACACTCACACAGTGAATTGTGCAGTTACTGTGTTTCTAAGTAGTTGGAGTGTTTTAATTACTTGCAGCTGCCTCCCTCACCATAGTAAGCTACCGCGACAAAGCGCATATGAGATGAATGACGTCAGTACATATTAAAGAAACTAGGGCTGGACAATAATTCGATATCAATATATATCGCGATAGAATTTTTTTCAATAACGATGATATGATTTTTGAACCCATTTCCGATATTTCGATATAAATTTGCATATATATAAATAGATATATTATTATTTATATAAGATCTTATACATGTATCACTTGTCACTGAATGACGTTCAGTGCTCAGCCGTCAGAAAGAGCGTGATCTGATCTCACTTACGTGATGACGAACAACACAGACACGCTGCCAGCGCTCAGCACAGCAGGTGGTTAAGCTGCGCCGCATAAAGTTTTAGCTACAAAATGAGTGCTCTGAATACAGATGCGAATGAACAAGCTTCCACAAGTAAGAATGCAGACGAAATAGTTGATAAGAAAGGAAAGACTAATGCAGTGGTGTAGAAGTGGTTCAGTAAAGTTAGCAACAGATTCGCAGATTGGTCTTTTCCGGATCAATAACTCATGACCGAAACATTGTTCCTACACAAATAGCACATTTTTTCAGCTGTCGCAATGTATACAACCACCTACAACCTTATTTTCCTAAAAATGAGCTTTCCTACGCGCTGGACGCAATATATTGATCTCTATGCGCAGGCGGCAAAGAGACCGATCCCTAGGGACCGTCTACAAAGAGCAAAACGCAAAAATCAATACTACAAAAGCTGTCAATAACTTCCCTCTAACTCATTATACTGCCATCAAACTCAGATCACACGTCACTGCTGTCCTGCTGGTTAGACTACAACACTTATTTTTCTAAAAAAAACTATTTTGCATATTTTTTATGAATTTTTATTATCAAACATATTCAATAACTGTACTGTAAATTACTGTACTCTCACCAAATTCAGTTCACACATCACTGCTGTCCTGCTGGTTATACTACAAAACTTATTTTTCTAAAAAACTATTTTGCATATTTTTTATGAATTTTTGAGCTTTATTTATTTGATAGTTTATTTCAAATTTCTTGTTTGAATAGGCTAAATACAAATAAAAAGTGAACAAATTTTTTTGTACTGTTTTTATTTAAAAAAAAAAAAGTTATAAGAGTCTGGAGGTATTATCGACTTTGCAAATTCACTTTGCAGACATTTGTAGGTACAGACATCCATTGTGTGCGTTCTTGGGAGTTTTTCCTTTCTTTTTAATATTGTCCATATCGATATCGGAATTATATCGTATCGACCGAAATAAAAATATATATCGTGATATAAATTTTTGCCATATCGTCCAGCCCTAAAAGAAACTAGGATTCACTCCATTTTCCTTATCACTATCCCATCAGAGCAGATGACATGTCTAGCAAATGTGTAAACTCTTTCTCATTGGATTGACACCTTTTCCCCAACATTTTTCAAAACAGTTAACACAGATGTTATTCAAGCAGTCCAACATCCATTGTTTCAGCTATGGTAACCAAACAGAAACCATCTATTCCTAACCATTAGAAACTACCAACATCAGTATGAAATCACTGAACCACTGGTTTGACACACCTTTACACAAATATTCAATTAGCAATCAGTCCGCAAACCTTATAAAAACAGTGGAAGGTCTGTGTTGTTCTGTGCCAGCATGGATGGAGGAGGTCAATAGTGGCTATGTCTTATACTCCCAATAGATTTGACTGTATATTGGTTTACATGTGTTTTCTCTTTTCACAGTATTTTATTACTTTTGTCTGATTTGTTTTTAACAGTATTTCAGTTTTCAGCCACAGTTTGAAAAATGTCATGAATTCAATGTAAATTTAATCAAAGCATTTCTTATTCTGGATCCAAATCTTTGCAAAAAGGCAAATTTGACAGCCCAAATAGAAAGTCAACAAACGGCAATAGGCTACAATGGCAAGCAATGGTGCACTGATTCACATTGAGTTCTGTATTTTGTTGTCCATTGTGTAAAGATTAACTGAAAGAGCTCATATACTTGTTTGCAAGTTGTATTGTTTGAAAGTAAAATTAGCTTTTGTTGCATATTTTAAATGTTTTGGCACGTTATGTGCGTTTTGCACGCAAAATGTGTCATTTTGACCATGAGGGGCGCTGTTTAGGCCTGTGTGTTAACTGTTTTAAAAATGTGGAGTTTCAGTTGACTGCTGCATCAAAGCAATCAAGAAAAACTGTAAATTAATAATTTATTGAAATATTACATGTGTTTTATCCTACTGCAGTTGACATTTCAGAAATTCTAATTTGAAAATATTCTCATTCATTCATTCATTTTTTTTTCGGCTTAGTCCCGTTATTAATCTGGGGTCGCCACAGCGGAATGAACCGCCAACGTATCCAGCATATGTTTTACACAGTGGATGCCCTTCCAGCTGCAACCCATCACTGGGAAACATCCATACATACTAATTGACACACATACACTACAGAAAATTGTAGCTTACCCAATTCACCTGTACCACACCTTTTTGGACTTGTGGGGGAAACCGGAGCACCCGGAGGAAACCCACGCGAACATGGGGAGAACATGCAAACTCCACACAGAAATGCCAACTGACCCAGCCGGGGCTCGAACCAGCGACCTTTTTTGCAGTGAGGTGATTGTGCTACCCACTGCGCCATGGTGCTGCCCTTGATAATATTCTAATAAAGCTAATTTCTTATGTTTTAAATATCCATCATTAGGCAGTGTATGCTTGTGTTTTGAAATGATATAACAAAGTCATGACAACAAATGTTTTTATGTTACTTTAACTTGATTTAATAAGTTAATCAGGTTTAAATAGCATTTTTTTTTAAAGTTTTACTAAGTTTAACCTAATATCTTTAGCCAGTTCGACTGATCAGTTGAGATGACTAGAATATTTTATTTTATTTTTATTTTATTTAACAATTTTCTCCACTGTATAAATGATTGTAATTTTATTTCTTGTGTCTCCTCTCACAGTTCATCCACTCCACCATGAGCATCTGAGAGAAGCCTCGGGATTCATGCTAAAATCCCAAATAAAAAAGCAAACAAACGTGCTTTAGTTTTCTTTATAAAGTACACATGTTTTAACAACCACTTGTCATATCTGTTACAATATTGTAGTAATTATGCAACATATTACCTACATTTAAAACAATATTGTTATCATGACGTTAGCTATGCCAATAAATCACTCAAATGTACAGGATCTTATATAAAATGTAATCTTATAACCTATATAAATGACAATTTAACACCATTAGTAGAACTATAGCATTCAATCTGTGGAACTTTATCAGGGCATTTATATATTTCCATTGCTTGTTTGTGTGTCTTAATCTGATGTGGGTTGTTTGTTATGAACCGCTTGTAATTGTCAGAAGAGCTAAACTTATAATCAACATACAAGTGCTTTTAAATGGAGTTAAAATGTATGTAACGCCAAATAATTAAGGATTCCGCTCTATTTTTGTGATCTGTTTGTATACATTTTTCATTTATATCGGATTAATTACTTTGAAGTAACACACCAGCTCTAAAATTCTCTGTTTGACTTCATGAATTACAGCATAACACCATCATAGTGCATAGTAACATCTTTGTGTTTCACGATCTTTAAACAGACCATGATATGAATGCTGAATGTGTTTGTGTTGTTTTCAGTCTTTTTCAAAATGCAGTTGTACACATCAGTTTGACTGGTTTGATAATCTCCTTTTGGTAATCTGTTGACTAAATATAGCTTAGCAACTACCATAGCAGTAGTAAGCAGTAATTAGTAGACCGTCTGCTTGATAACAGAACTCTACACTTTACATGACATGAATTGCAGGTATTGGTATGATATACTGCAAATATACAGGGAGTGCAGAATTATTAGGCAAGTTGTATTTTTGAGGATTAATTTTATTATTGAACAACAACCATGTTCTCAATGAACCCAAAAAAACTCATTAATATCAAAGCTGAATATTTTTGGAATTAGTTTTCAGTTTGTTTTTAGTTTTAGCTATTTTAGGAGGATATCTGTGTGTGCAGGTGACTATTACAGTGCATAATTATTAGGCAACTAACAAAAAACAAATATATACCTATTTCAATGATTTATTTTCACCAGTGAAACCAATATAACATCTCAACATTCACAAATATACATTTCTGACATTCAAAAACAAATCAGTGACCAATATAGCCACCTTTCTTTGCAAGGACACTCAAAAGCCTGCCATCCATGGATTCTGTCGGTGTTTTGATCTGTTCACCATCAACATTGCGTGCAGCAGCAACCACAGCCTCCCAGACACTGTTCAGAGAGCTGTACTGTTTTCCCTCCTTGTAAATCTCACATTTGATGATGGATCACAGGTTCTCTATGAGGTTCAGATCTGGTGAACAAGGAGGCCATGTCATTAGTTTTTCTTCTTTTAGACCCTTTCTTGCCAGCCACGCTGAGGAGTACTTGGACGCGTGTGATGGAGCATTGTCCTGCATGAAAATCACGTTTTTCTTGAAGGATGCAGACTTCTTCCTGTACCACTGCTTAAAGGTGTCTTCCAGAAACTGGCAGTAGGACTGGGAGTTGAGCTTGACTCCATCCTCAAACCGGAAAGGCCCCACAAGCTCATCTTTGATGATACCAGCCCAAACCAGTACTCCACCTTCACCTTGCTGGCGTCTGAGTCGGACTGGAGCTCTCTGCCCTTTACCGATCCAGCCACGGGCCCATCAAGACTCACTCTCATTTCATCAGTCCATAAAACCTTAGAAAAATCAGTCTTGAGATATTTCTTGGCCCAGTCTTGACGTTTCAGCTTGTGTGTCTTGTTCAGTGGTGGTCGTTTTTCAGCCTTTCTTACCTTGGCCATGTCTCTGAGTATTGCACACCTTGTGCTTTTGGGCACTCCAGTGATGTTGCAGCTCTGAAATATGGCAAAACTGGTGGCATCTTGGCAGCTGCACGCTTGACTTTTCTCAGTTCATGGACAGTTATTTTGCGCCTTGGTTTTTGGTTTGGTTTTCCACACGCTTGCGACCCTGTTGACTATTTTGTAGAGGTGTGAACCTACACTGGTCTCACGGTTCGGTTACGATTATCATGCCATCGATTTGGTTCAATTCGATATCTTGGTGCATCACGGTGCATTGACGATTCTTTCCATACACAGTTTTATATTTTCTTCACAGCACAGCAATTCTTGTATTAAAATGTATGTATATATATATATATATATATATATATATATATATATATATATATATATATATATATATATATATATATATATATTTATATATTATTTGTAAAACAATTTTGTCCTTTAATACAGTCAGATATATAAACTACCTTTAAACACTACGAGCATTTATAGCAAATAAACAAATATAAATATCCCGCTCGTTTTCTGAGCCTTGTCTACCAACTACCAAGTTCTTTCTTACACCCCTTTGATTGGTCACGCGCTCAACAGAAAGGGCTGCGATTGGCTCTTACACGCTGGCGCTCTTCACAGATGCACTCATGGTCCACAGTGAGAGAGAGAGAGAAATGGAGATTACTTTCATTCTCGTAATCGCCGTGAAATAGGGGCTTTTGCTGTAAGTGTCAGTGAAACAGTGTTCAGCAAACACACACGCAGTGAAATTGTGCACAGTTTCTGAGTTTTTACGTAGTAAGCTACGGCGACATAGCGCATATGAGATAAATGACGTCAGTACATAATAACCGGTTATGATTATTACTGAACCGATACCGAATTGGCCGCGTCTGCATTGCGGTGCACCGAAGAAACGATTAATTTTGACACCCCTACTATTTTGAATGAAACGCTTGATTGTTGGATGATCACGCTTCAGAAGCTTAGCAATTTTAAGAGTGCTGCATCCCTCTGAAAGATATCTCACTATTTTTGACTTTTCGGAGCCTGTCAAGTCCTTCTTTTGACCCATTTTGCCAAAGGAAAGGAAGTTGCCTGATAATTATGCACGCCTGATATAGGGTGTTGATGTCATTAGGCCACACCCCTTCTCATTACAGAGATGCACATCACCTAATATGCTTAATTGGTAGTAGGCTTTCGAGCCTATACAGCTTGGAGTAAGACAACATGCATAAAGATGATGATGTGGTCAAAATACTCATTTGCCTGATAATTCTGCACCGAACAGAATGATTAAATGTGATAGGGAACAGATTATTCTCTTACTAGTCGTTGTGTAAATTATTGTTAAACCTTTTTTTTTTTTTAACCATTAACAGATTTGACAATAACAGAGTTGACATTTTGTGCTTTGGCTCAAGATGCTAGGCTCAAACCAGATAACATGGCATGTCTACAGCACAATTCTATGCATTTTTACTATAGTATCTAGATGGAGACTTGAATATGCAAGCTGAGACTGCATATCTCAGACTTGCAATGTTAGACACAATGCACTCAATGGAGCAAGTGACATCACTTTGAGGCGTAAGGGTTATTACATGCAGCTCAGCTTGTAAGTGCATGCAGACCCCTCTTCATTTTAATCATATTCATGTTTTTAAAAAGTGAATGAGAAATTTACTCAAATATCACTTTGACAGAGTTGACAACATACTGTTGATGTATCATACATGATTTTTACATATTTTCAGGAGTTCACATTTAGCTGATGGTTGATAATAAAGCTTGTTTGGCATGCTGTCCTGGGAGAAAGCCGTGAGCTCATGAGATCTTCAAGCCCGGGGCTCCATCCTGTTTACAGGGCGAGAGGGGAGTTTGAGCTTAGGTAAATCTCGATGAACTCCCCTACTATTTCTACTAATGACAAATTAGGGATTGCTAAGGAGAGATATACTGCTGACTAAGAGCTCATATGGTGCCAATTTGGTTTGGTCAATTCACTTGTGTCTAGGGTTGGGTATCATTTAGGGTTATTTCGATACTGGTACTAAATCTAAATTTTGAACCACAAAATTATGGTGGATGAGTCTAGAAAAATCTTTTATTTGACAAAAAATATATTTTAATCATTTTAATTAAACAATATAATTAAAGTTTAAAGTATAGGTCAGTTCATATTTGATATATTTGAATTGAATTGCATTAATATATTATTTTTGATCATTTGTTTGTTAGCACGATTTTAAGATTTGCATTATGCAATTAACATTACATTAACTTACTACCAACCTGTGGAAAGGCTGTCATCAAAGTCAGGGAACACATTTTTTCTAGGGTTGGGGTTTGTGACTACGTTTACATGGACATCAGTAATTTAATGGTTAGCCTTAATCTCAATAAGACAATAATATGATTGAGGTGTTTACATGAGTAGCTTTTTGAATGTTCCTTTAAGATCCCGTTTTACATGTTATATACAGTTGAAACCAAATCTAACTGTTGGTAAAGTAAGAGTGTAAAAGCCATTTTTCAGGTGATGCATCAAAAAACAAAAATATGACTAAAGCATACAATAAATGCATCACAAATCAGTTCATTTTAGTTTAATTTGGGTTTATTATCAGTAATGAAGTAGTCAAGATAATCAGTAAACACACACACAAACACACACATAAATGTTGCCTAATCACTGGCCAGTAGCACTACTTAAAAATTAATTGTGCTCTCCTTTCTTTCTGGCTTGCAAATTTCTCTATGAACTTTTGGTTAAAGTCAATCATCTCAGTCACCAGTCTCTTCTCTATTGACAGCATGGCCAATGCATTCAGCCTCTCTTGCGTCATGCTGTTTGAAACGGCAAACACGGAAAACAGTAAAGGCATGACTTACATCACAACCTGACAGCCAAATTCGTTTGTCATAAAAAAGTGCTGGAAAAGCCCCGAATATACGCCCGCTCGTGATCACTTGACTACTGGTGAATTTGCAAGGAAGGTCGATCTGGTCCAAGCTCCTTGATTCTTTATTTTTCCTTATCCAAACGCCTTGTAAACGGATATCTTTGCAAAGATACAACAGAATTTTCCTTCATCTCGAGAAATTGCACTTGCTTTCACTATGATTAAAGGTCGGCACAGACGAGCTGCTGCTGAACGGTCTAAGTGAGTATGGTCCAATCACATAAGGCCAATCATATAAAAACAAATATGATTTGTTCTAACAACAAAAATGGGAGGGTTCGGGACGCAGAGCACTGCGCCCCAAGGACAATTTAAAACCGGCCAATTAGAGCTTAACGTCATATCACGCGTATTGCAAAAGTTCGTGTACCTACATAGACAGTCATTAGTCCGGCGCCCCGCACACATATGAAAAAATATTGTTCATACACTTTTTTTTTCAATAAATGTTAGTATGACTACAATAAATGTTAGAATGTTATAATTAAATCAGTCTATTTAGTTAATATTTGTGATAATAAATATTAACATATTAAAGGGGTCTAACTTGAAGGGGGCGGCGCCCCAGCGCCCTCTATTGACCAGCCGCTACTGTTGCAACCAGAAGTTTACATACACTGTATAAAAAGGCACATAACAATTTTAACAAAGTCAGATGTTAATGTGACTAAACTTTTTCTCTTTTAGGTAAGTTAGGATTATCACATTTGTTTCTGTTATGCTTAATAGCAGAATAATGAGAGAGATATTTTTTGAGAAATTGTTATAACTTTTCTTGAAAGTCAAGTTTACACACAATAAGATTATTATGCCTCTGAAAAAGCTCAGATGATGGTGTCAAGGTTTTGGAAGTTTCTGATTGGCTAATTGACAACATTTGAGTTAATTGGAGGCACAACTGTAGAATAGTATTTAAGGAAAACCTCAAACACACTGCTTCCCAGAGGTGGGACAAAGTCATTGTTTGGCAAGTCACAAGTAAGTCTCAAGTCATTGCCCCCAAGTCCCGAGTCAAGTCCAAAGTTCTACGATTTGACTTTCGACTTTTTTCGAGTCTTTTTAACAGAAAAATAAAATGTATACAGATTATGTATGGTTGTAAGATCTGTATTTATTAAACAAACCTTTTTTTATGAAAGAACATTGCTCAGATACAAAAAAAATACAAATGTAATTTTCTGAAAAAGTGCTGAACAGAGCTGCGTCTCGTCTCCACAGCATGTTCCACAAGAACGAGTTCAACCACAATAGATTCCATTTTGCCTCACATCACACAGAAATTGCAGGTCTACTGCTGTCTAATTCATTAAGTTTAGTTGTGCTATGTTATGTCTTCAGTGATCAACTTGAGAATAACCAAAATTACATAAACGACCTCAATGAGGCAGCAGTAGACCAACTCAAGTAAAATTGGTATTGTCAATTGAATGGCGTGTGTGCTGAAGAGATTGAGATGCAAATCCATCTAGCAGCAATGTAAAATGGTAGCACATATAGGGATGCAACGATTAACCGGTTTCACTATTAACCGCGCTTTAATTCGTTATGGTTAAATAATTGTAAAGGCTTCTCAACACCGCGTTTCTGCACAGAACAAAACTGCAGCAACTAAACAAAGGTATGCCAGCTGTGCGCTTGTTTGTACACCGAGACTAATAACCACGCACACTGGATTAACTATGACTGAGGCTATTAACTAAGGCAAGCTTGTGCAAGTTAGTTATTTTCAATAGAGGGACGCGCACGTGACGCAATGTGCCCACGCTTTTCAGGCGCATATAGTTGAGATGACAGGGAGCTTTTGTGACCGCGGGAACTGCAAACGGCTGAAGTTTGAGAAAGAAGCACTGAAAGTTACAAATAATGGCGCCGATGAGAGCGATCATGTGGTGAATGTTGACTTGACAGCCGAGATCAACCGAGTGTTTTCGGAGAGAGTGCTGAAAGACTCCTACGCAATCTCACGGCAATTCGTAACTTTTTGATTTAGTGGCTAATTCGTATGATCTAATTCGTACAAATTAGTACGATTTGCTCATCACCCAATGACAGTTGGGGTTAGGGGTGGGGTTAGGTGCCACGCCTCCTTTTTAAAATCGTACATTTTCGAACAACTGAACTCGTACAAATTCGTACGAATTAGCCACTAAACTGACAAAACTTAAAATACTTAGGTTTCCTCGTGAGATCAGGCTGGTGGATCAGCTGTTTAATGGCCTGAATCTTGATGCGTTGCATTCACTGCGTTTTCCTTGCAAATGGCCACTAAATATAAAATCTAACACTGTATACACCATCGCCAAAGAAGCTCGCCTTTACTGAGTTTAAACTGAAACTGCGGCTCATGACGAAGAACTGTACTGGGCAGGTGGTCATCGCGAGAATCCTGTTCTGCCCCGCTCATATAGCCTATTGGGTCGGCTGACTCGCCTGCTTTATTCCACAAACAGAAAAATGAAAATTACATATAAAATTAAACTTCTGAACCTAATCAGAGGAGCCTGATAGAAAATGCTCATTTACAAAAAAAGAGGTCAGATGGATTTAGAGGGTTTTGCATCTGAACTCTTCATATATATATATATATATATATATAATCCTCTTAAGGCCCAAGGTGTTTTTTTACATGCATTTTTTATTTCTCTTTGCTCTCTTTGATAAAAGTATCATCTTTTGATATGATGTACTTTTAGAGAAAAATGACGTCGTGATCCGAATTTACATAAAACACTTATGCATATTTAACATAGAATTTTTTTTTAACTTGCTTTATCAGAGAGTAAAAAAATTTTTTTCCCATTTTGGGCAGTTAAAAATAGAGTTTAGGACATTTCATATGCTTCAAAACAGTTGCAGGATGACACTGTATGTCTTTAACAAAATATAAAACAGTCAAAGTGTATTAAATAGCCACTTAAGAGCTAAAAATGTGCTGTCGGGCCCTAGGAGCTCCTAGGGCCCGACAGCACATTTTTAGCTCTTAATATATATATATATATATAATTTTTTGAAACTTAAACCCAGGTTCTGCAGGTTGCAATGTCCCAAATTTTGATTGCCAATTTTAAGCCAATTGTAATGGTTTGTTTGGTTCAATTTGGAGTTTCCCCAAACAATTGCAGAGCCCGAGGGATCAGGGTAAGTGCTCTGACTTGGCCCCCCCTGATCCTTTTACATGTTATGGTACATAGATTGATTAATGCCATTGCGTCACCACGCTATCCACGTTTCCTCAAAAGTTTCATGTAATTTCAGGTGTTTCCTTTTTAATTTTTCGACTTTAACTGCAGTTCGGCAGTTTCACTTTCATTTAGCAACATATTGTTCATGTCCCGTGACAAACTGAGGTATTAAATGAGAATATGAAGTAAGGACTGGTTAATGGAATTTGATACCGCACGCCGACTGGAAAGAAAAACCTCCGCGTTTCGTGATGTGGGTGTCTGTTCATCCTTTAAAGTAATCAAAAATCGTTGTTTACATGGTAGACCCTTAATCAGAGTATATTAGAATTGGAGTAAAATCGTTGTCCATGTAAATGTACTCAGTGAAAGTGCCAGATGATGTCGCAAGCTGTCAAAGACCTTTAAGTTGACCTCTAAGTTTCCTTTAAGTTGATTCCCTTCTGCACTCAAATGTTTCATTAAGTTTGATGTGTTTTTCCCCTTACACGCAACTTTTATAAAGCATCTGCTTGGCGTTGCTGTGTCAGAATCCTTGCTTGTAAATTTTAGCCATACTTGAGAAAGCTTAGTTTAAGCAAATTTGATGAATGCGATCATGCGTGTTGATGAATCTGAAAGGAGTTGCTGAATGCATTGTACTGCGCACTTTACCTACGTGACTGCATTCCACAAGCAACAAGAACAAACGCCTAACATCGCAGATGGTGTTCGTATCCCTCAAAGTTGTTTAGAATTAAATGTTTAAAAATGGTGTGATACCACGCGTACCTATGTGTGTCTTTGATGTACCCCTTGATGCTTCTTACGTCCTTGTTGCAGCACCTGTGGCACTGAAATTAGGCACAGAGATTCGCTCCGGTCCATACCGGTTACATAGGTACCGGTACCATAATGGCACCGGGTTTTGGTACCCAACCCTACTTATGTCGCATGTCTTTGGAAGGTCTGAAGAACCCGGGGGAAACCCACGCGAGCACTGGGGGAACATGTAAACTCCAGACAGAAATGTCAACTGGCCTGGTAAGGACTTGAACCAGTGACATTCTTGCTGTGAGGCAACAGTGTTAACCACTGGGCCGCCGTGCTGCCCTATCAAGGAAAAAGGGAGGAGGTGTAGGAGTGGAAGGGGGGGATTCTTCACGGCGAAGATAACTGAGATCATTGTTTTAGTAGTAGCCTATGCTGTTGTTCTGTTCCGCTAATAGAAATGGTTTCTAAAATAAAATTTTTGTGCATTGCCATCGCAGATGGTTAGGACAAAAACACCTTTTAACATGTAAAAGATGCCTTTTATCGCGTTGCATTGCATGTAGTTAGGACAGGGTGTAAGTTGACATGCAGTTGCATAATAGTCAACAGAATGCTTAAAGGGGACCCTCAAATTCAAGTGTATTATAGGCTCGCTTCTGAAATGCAATATTTGTTTGTTTGCTAGTGGGAGTTTGAGGGATGGAAACTCATGAGAGGGATGTGGTCAGTTTGTGGAATGGAAAAATGATTCACAGCTTAGTCCACAAGCAACCACACACACACACACATATAAGACAGGTGCATACACACAACAACAAACATTATGATGAACAGGCAGCGAAACCGCAATGAACTATGATGATAGTTAAGAAGACGTATTGCTGTTGTCGTGAAATGCTCTTTTTCTTTTAAACAGAACAGACTGCAGTTTTGCCTGTTAACAACATTTTCCCAGATATATTGAATATCCAGGTCATCTTTAGTAGACTTGAGACCCAATATTCTTGGTTACACTTTATTTGAAGGTGATATAAAGTGCATGCTGTATAATGAAGAGTAATATTAATTTATTCATTCATTTATTTTCCTTCGGCTTAGTCCCTTTATTCATCAGTGGTCGCCACAGTGGAATGAACCGCCAACTTATCCAGCATATTTTTACACAGCGGATGCCCTTCCAGCTGCAACCCAGTACTGGGAAACATCCATACACACTCATACGACCATTTTAGTTTATTCAATTTACCTATAGCACGTGTCTTTGGACTGTGGGGGAAACCGGAGCACCCAGAGGACACACACACCAACACAAGTGGAACATGCATACTCCACACAGAAACACCAATAGACCCAGCCGAGGCTCGAATCAGCAACCTTCTTGCCGTGAGGCGGCAGTGCTCACCACTGACCCACCGTGTCACCTGAGTAATATTCATTTATTAATTATGTTCTTACTTAAATGAGGATTTAGGGTTAGTTATACATAATTCATTGTAGCTAATTACTATAATTATAACTATGGAACGTGTAACTACATAACCTTAAAGTGTTGCTAATATATGTATTAAAAAACAAACAAAATAAAATTATATATATATATATATATATATATTATAATATACACATACACATACAGAATTATTAGTCCCCTTGTTAACTTTTTTTTCTTTTTCAAATATTGCCTAAATGATGTTTAACAGAGCAAGGAAATTTTCACAGTATGTCTGATAATATTTTTTCTTCTGGAGAAAGTCTTATTTGTTTTATTTCGGCTAGAATAAAAGCAGTTTTACATTTTTTAAAAAACATTTTAAGGTCAAAATTATTAGCTCATTTAAGCTAAATTTTTTTTTTCCGATAGAACAAACCATCATTATATAATAACTTGCCTAATTACCCTAACCTGCCTAGTTAACCTAATTAACCTAGTTAAGCCTTTAAATGTCACTTTAAGCTGTATAGAAGTGTCTTGAAAAATATCTAGTCAAATATTATTTACTGTTATTAGAAATGGGTTAGTAAAACTATTATGTTTAAAAATGTGATGGAAAAAATCTTCTCTCCGTTAAACAGAAATTGGGGAAAAAATAAACAGGGGGCTAATCATTCAGGGGGGCTAATAATTCAGACTTCAACTTTATATACTGTATATATGATGTGTTAAGAGTCACATATGAACAAATATTTACAAAGCTGCCTGCCCTGAGGGCATTTAACTGATCTTTTGTTTCTTTCTCACCTGTTCATGATTTTCCATTTCAAGGTGGAGTAGCAACAGGCTCGAACTTTCTACATTTGTAGACTGCATGCATGGGTATCAAATGGTGGATTCTAAAACAGCGTCACCAATGCTTCTGTAACCTTTTCCTGCTTTGTATGTCTGTTTAATGGGACATTCTACCAGAAACGTACATGATCTGTCCCTGAAATAAAAACATAAATACAGTGAATATAAAGTATTACATCACAAAAATGTGTGAAATGGACTGATAGTTGATTTCTGTGAGTTGTTCTGTAAAGGAATATGTCATTCATTTGGTTCTCAGATTTGTTTTTAAATTAAAAACAGTTTACAAATGTAAAAACCTCATTGTCTTTGTCCTCAGCCCAACTGAACCTACAGCTTTAATAGTTTGTGTTATGCTTAAAACTGATATTTAGAAGAACATACTTCAGAAATAGCAAGTCTAAGTTGTTATCATTCACATCAATTGATTAATAACATGAAATTATATAATATAAATTCTACAAATATATAATACAAATACATTTACAATTGTCCCCGTGTTTCTGTCAGTCCTGTCACATTTGCATTATATTTAAAATAAAAGGTGTGCAATACACCTTAAAGGCTATGACTCAAAGGAGTTGACCTCATTTGATGGAGGAGAAGCCTCCAGTGATCAAGGATGCGTTCTATCATTGAATTGTATGATAGAACGGCAGCTAGCTCTCTGCAACTGTCACATGGTTGCCCACTGAAGCTAAGCAGGGCTGTGCCTGGTCAGTACCTGGATGGTAGAGCACATGGGAAAGCTATGTAGGTTGCTGCCGGAAGTGGTGTTAGTGAGGCCAGCGGTCTGTGTGGGTCCTAACTCCCCAGTATATTGATGGGGACTCTATACTGCTCAGCTGTCTTTCGGATGTTAAACCGAAGTCAGGATAGGGGTCCTGACTCTCTGTGGTCATTAATAATCGCAGGATGTCCTTCAAGAAAGAGTAGGGGTTTATAACCCCGGCATCCTAGCCAAATTTGCCCACTGGCCTCTGTCCATCATGGCCTCCTAACCATCCCCATATCACAATTGGCTCCTCTCCATCAATCAGCTGGTGTGTGGTGCACGGTCTGGCGCAATATGTTTATTTTTATTATTATTATTATTATACACTATTCCTTAATAATTGTTCCTTAATTGTTCCTTAAGTCTTTAATTCTTTGTAGCAACCCAAATTTCCAATTTGATTACCTAAAAATTTGCTAAACTCAAAAATGAAACATAATTCAACCAATATTTAGTAAAAGGTTGCTCTGGTTTCCCCCACATGCGCTAGGTGAATTGAATAAGCTAAATTGGCCATAGTGTATATGTGTGAATGAGAGTGTATGGATGTTTCCCAGTACTGGGTTGCAGCTGGAAGGGCATCCGCTGCGTAAAACATATGCTGGATAAGTTGGCGGTTCATTCCCCTGTGGTGACCCCTAATAACTAAGCCGAAGGAAAATGAATGAATGAATGAATTTAGTTCTAATCCACTAACTCCTGTTTAAAAGCTGTCATTTGGGGAAAATAATCTGTTACATTTTGGCACCTATAGTGGAATCAAACAAAGGTGTCAGATTACCGGCGCAAAAAGAACCTGACTTTGAAAAGAATGTTAAGTAAAAGAAAAAGCAATCATTATTGTAATATTTGAAACACAATGTTATTAAGGAAGTTACAATCCAATTTTGTGTTAAAGTTTTTTTTTTTTACACGACAATTTTAGAAAATTTGGGCAGAAATACAAAAAAAAAAAAAAAGCTTAGTAAATGAATGGTGTTCCCTGGTATTAATTAAGTTGACATGCTTTATGTCATTTTAAATGAAAACATATTACATGTAATTTATTTAATGTAAATTAGAAAGTAGGATGTTCTTTGTCACTTTATTTGTGTGGCTGATGTGACACGTTTGCGCAGATGTAACAATTACATTCAAATTAACATTTTTAGACCCTCGCTATACAAAATATGATAGAAAACAATGTTAGATGTAATTTATAGGTATAATTTATACTTCTAGGTGTTTATTTGGGGGGCCCTCAGACTTCCTGGGGCCCTAAGCTGCCGCTTACCTTGCTTATTGGTTAAATCCGTCCCTGCTTGTCAGTGCTAGCTTCATTTATGTGTAATTACTTAATAGTGAAGTATCATGACAGCCAACTAAATGATGGCATTCTACTGGTTTTAGTAATTAAAAAGCTTAAGAATAAACCAAAACATGCTTTATGTTGGACCATGCAAAATATAATTAACCTGATATAAAACAATGGAAATGTATTTAATGTTCTTACTAAGGTTTTAAAAAGAGAATTGGGTTGAGGATCATACAGAATGAAATATTTTGAAAATGTATAAATGAACAATGTTTTTTGAGAGATTTGGCTTTATGGGTAGGGATAGAAAATAATAGAATAGAAAAATAGAAATAGAAAAAGTGTCTAAAATATACAGTCTGTGCAGTTTAAAATTCATCGTCCTTGAAGCATCCTAATAAGGATAACAAACCAGAAGTGTTTATGTGTGAAAATGTACATCTAATGTACAACGTTTGGTCTGTTAGATCATTTATATGACTGAGTAAATGACTACATAATTTAAATTTTGTGGTGTTCTTTAAGTCTTTGCTCAACCCTGCTCTTGGCGATCTACCTTCCTGCAGAATTTAGCTCCAACCCTAATTAAACTCAACTAAACCAACTTGAAGGAGCGCTTGGTAATTAAAGTCAGGTGTGTTTGATCAAGGTTGCAGCTGAAATCTCCAGTAAGCGTTGGGCATCCATGATCTAAAATGATGTACATCCACCAGGAGGCAGTAGAGGAACACCTTTCTCTAAACTCAAAGATCAGGGAATGTGAGAGAGAATTGTCAGAAACAAAATTAGCAGAATTCTCTGCATTTCGAGACTCACCAAAGATGTCAAATTATAAAGAAATTAAATATTTT
The DNA here is from genome assembly GCA_903798195.1 of Danio kyathit. NCBI lineage: Eukaryota > Metazoa > Chordata > Actinopteri > Cypriniformes > Danionidae > Danio > Danio kyathit. The sequence goes on from LR812534.1 coordinate 12,269,878, forward strand.
ACAGATTAGTTTAAAAAAAAAAAGATGTAGGCTATTCAGAGACTGAAAATAAATAAATTCATGCTATTGGATGTGATAGTATCCCAAATAGGACTAACAATGTTTTTAACATCTTCCCTGCTGAAACAAACAGCTTAAACCAGCCTAGCTTTAACCAGGCTAAAACTCTTCTAAAACCAGGCTGTTCAACCAGGTAAAACCAGCTAACCAGGCTGGTTTAAGCCATGTTTTTTTCAGCAGGGATGTGCAACTTTTGGTCTGTTAGATCATTTATATCAGTGGTTCTCAAACTTTTTTCACCAAGTACCACCTCAGACAAAAATTGTCTCTCCAAGTACCACCATAATAACCAGTATTGAAATACAGTAGCATAGTAGGCCTAATTAAGCAGCTAAAGCACTGCACAGTTCAAAAACGAGGCAGATTAATTCCTATTATAAAGAATATATGTATTACTGTCAGCCACTTTATACATTATACATTAATTGTACTTGCAGAATAAAACAAAACAAAAAACTTTTAAACCGTTTAAATTAGAATGTGCAATTAAAATTGAATTAATAATGGCTCTGTTCTTAATAAGTAAAAAGAAAACTGCTGTACTTGTAAAGTATTAACGTATAATAACCTATTCATCAAAGCCTGGAAATGTTGCTTGAACCTGATAAATATAGGCTTTGTTATATATATATATATACACACACACAGTTGAAACCAGAAGTTTACATACACTGTATAAAAAGGCACATAACCATTTAAAAAAAGTCTGATGTTATTGTGATTAAACTTTTTCTCTTTTAGGTATTATCAAATTTGTTTCTGTTATGCTTAATAGCAGAATAATGAGAGAGAGATTTTTTGAGAAATTGTTATAACTTTTCTTGAAAGTGACATACAATAAGATTATTATGCCTCTGAAAAAGCTCAGATGATGGTGTCAAGGTTTTGGAAGTTTCTGATTGGCTAATTGACAACATTTGAGTTAACTGGAGGCACAACTGTAGAATAGTATTTAAGGAAAACCTCAAACACACTGCTTCCTTGTGTGACAACATGGGAAAATCAACAAGTCAGAATGTTAATATTAGGCTTTATATATATATATATATATATATATATATATATATATATATATATATATATATATATATATATATATATATATATATATATATATATATATATTAGGGATGCAACAATACAGTTAGCTTACGGTTCAACATACCTCGGTTTTTTAACATGGTTTTCGGTTCGGTTTGGTTCTGATGGCTTAACACATGTGTTTTTTTTTAATTGTTATTCTATGCTTAGGCAATAGGAACAGTAAGAAAGAAAAAAAAATAAAAACAATTTATTGCAATACTTCTTTATTTTACTTCAAAGCCAAGAAAGGTACACTAGTTCCTAGTGTATTGTATAATAAAAAAAATTAACACTGGAATCTCACAGCTGCTGGTAGCCCATGTACAAACTGGGCAACACATATATTCCTACATTTTGAAAATAAACATGCGTGTGAAGTTAACGAACATAAATTGACCATTTCAAATAAACATATTTGTACTTCAGTAAAAATAAATAAACCATCTTAATTAAACTTAACACTGCCTTTGTTATTTTTATATGTCTTTCGGAACCAGTTGGATATGTTTGCTGGAAGGATTCAGTGAGGGATTGTTGTTTTATGGAGGTCTTTATTACCTTCTCTGCTATTCTGCCTTCAGACAGTGATATTGCTGGGTGATGGCGCCGCAGATGTGCAGTCATGTTGGAAGTGTTTCCGTTCGATTAGTCTATACGTGTAACCGAAATGTCCCAACACCGCGGATTTGAAAGACACCTGCGCTTCCTATTGCTCCCTCACTTCACTGCCGCTCGCCATGTTAAAGTGTGGAATGATGGTGGAGCGCCCCCTAACTTTAGAGCATAGTGATTGAATATTTACTCGCGGGGAGGAGTTTCCTCATCTCAGCTCGTAGACTTACAGGCACACACAAACAGTCAATTCGGAGGGAAATAAAACGCACATCAATTATTTAAACGTAAAACCGGAAAAAACGCATTTCACAAGCGCGTATTGAACCGTGGATGTCGTACCGAACGGTTCAATATTGTATTGAGAATTGTGGCATCTCTAATATATATATATATATATAAAACCTTATAAGGAGTTCAGCCCCCCCTAAAATGAAAATCCTAAAATCCCCCCTGAGTATGGGTGTGTGTGAGAATGAGTGTGTACGGGGGTTTCCCAGTACTGGGTTGCGGCTGAAAGGCCATCCGCTGCGTAAAACATTTGCCGGAATAGTTGGCAGTTCATTCTGCTCTGGCAATCTCTAAAATAGAGACTAAGGAAGAAAAGAAAGGAATACTTTTGGGTAAAGAAAAAATTCTACCAATCAGGTCACTTCAAGAAAAAGCACGCCCATAGCGCACCTAAAGCACAATGCTTCATGGGTTTATCCATTTATTTGCAGTTGTGACACACCAACATATTTGTCCCAGTTCAGGCCCAGTTATGGGTTATTAACTTGGCTGAGACTTGGCCCAGATATGATCCATGTTTGGCCCTTATATGGAAGCCAGATTTGGTCCAGTCATGTACCGTAATTCATTTCGGCATGTGGGCCAAGCGGGGCATCGCGGTGGCGCAGTGGGTAGCACAATCGCCTCACAGCAAGAAGGTCACTAGTTTGGGCCTCGGCTGGATCAGTTGGCATTTCTGTTTGGAGTTTGCATGTTCTCTCCCTGTTGATGTGGGTTTCCTCTGGGTGCTCCGTTTTTCCTCACAAGTCCAAAGACATGCGGTACAGGTGAATTGGGTAAGCTAAATTGTCCGTTGTGTAGGTATGTGAATAGACCATTTTGAGGGATGTAAATAAAAACAATGGTCCTAACGTATTTCCTGTTTTACATTTTTAATTTCCATTGCTTCTGAGAATCCAACAAGGTCCACATATTGATAAATAGTGTTATGACGACTGATTTAAAGTCAAGTTATGATTGAATTGCCTCTTGTTACAGTTAGGAAATAGTTTAACGTCAAGCAGGAAATGTTCATGGGCCAATGACATGACCACATTGAAATGGTCTATAGGAGTGTATGGGTGTTTTCCAGTGATGGGTTGCAGCTGGAAGGGCATCTGCTGCGTAAAACACATGCTGGATAAGTTGGCGGTTCATTCCGCTGTGGCGACCCCAAATTAATCAAGGGACTAAGCCAAAAAGAAAATGAATGAATGAATGAATGAATGAATGAATGTGGGCCGAGCAAAAGTTGATTGTGTGGGCCAGAGAAATTTTGCTATATGGGGGATAGGTCCATCTTCTTTTCATTTTCCATGTATACATTATGGCCTCAAATCTCATTCATCTATTGAAGTTTTAGGATTTCATTAACTTTCTGCTAACCAAAGCAAATCGTTTTTTATAAAAAGCATTGTTTTTGCTTATTTAATCTTTTTCTGAGATAAGCTAGCCATTACTCACTGAATTCATTAGTATGAAGTAATGCAACCAAAATGTATTGGAACATCGATCTTCTTGTAGTGCATGACAGGTTTGACTTTATTTATTTAGCATTATGCCTTAAGCAGACTGAGTGCTAAATTTAAATACATATTTTAACAGATACAAAAACACTTATGATTTAAAAATGTACTGGATATAATGTGAATCAGAGCAATGCTTGTCATTTTGTGATTTATAGGGTAACATGTTTATTAATTGTGTCAGTTCGTGTTCTGAGATGTGATGATGTGGTTTAGAGAGAGGCTGCTTTCCATCATTTTTGCCAATTTCTTAATCCCTTTTAGCAACAGATCCTTTTCAGAAATGCAAATTGAATCAATTTTAGTCTGATATTTCAGACTTTTCAAGTGGGACTTAATTAGAAGCCAGGACTCACCATTTTAATGAGAGAGGGAGGAGTAGAGAGGGAGAGAGAGAGAGACCAAGCATGGTTTTGATGGGGTTTATGGTTTTGATCTGCTCCTCCTAGAGATGTTCACCATATACACAAGCATACATACAAAGAAACACTACAGTATTTTATGAATCATTTTGCTTACCGTATATGTGTTGAATAAATGTTATCAGGTTTAGCTGTATTAGAGTGCCTGAGGAATTTTAAAGAGGTCATAGAATATCACATAATCAAAAAGAATTTTACTTGGGCATGCTGCTTGAAAAATGTAGTCAGCAAAGCTATTAGCTACTCTACTTAAAATGTAGCTTACACTAAAAGCTACGCTCTGGGAAATGTAGCAAGCTAATCATATTAATGATGATTATTAGTATTGTCATTATTATTATTACTATTATTATTAAAGTAGGATATTGTTTATTTATTTTTTTTCAAAGTCTACTTTTACAATTTGACACATGCAAACCACTGCAGAAATGTTCTAACCAACAGGTCATATACAGTACAGATACTTAATAAATAACCCACTATAAATTAAAAGCATTAACAAGGGCTATGTTATTTTGTTTTCATAAGCTTTGGAGACGTAACGTAAATTCCACTTTTAAATAATAGGTCACCTGTAGCTTTTGTCATGAGGCTGTGTTCAAATTTTTTCAAAGTGCACTGTGAAAGGAGTGTAAACATTGTAAACATGAAGATCGCTAAAACTGAACTGTAAAAATACTTTGAAAACAAATTACACCTAAGAAAGATGACTTTAATGTTTTTTTTTATTTTTAATCATTCCAAGTTTAAATGTCAGAATGTTCTAAATACATAGGGCATAGGGGGGATAAGTGGGAATAGAACACAGCTAGGAACTATGTTTGTAACTACAGCTCCAGACGTGTAGTTGCAAGTGCACAAGTTTGCGACACAGTTTGCGAATGTTCGTTGGAATGATGGATTTGGGAAACGACAAATCAAAGAACTATGTTTGTAACGACGGAACTTGCGACCGTAGTTGGCTGTTGATGGTTTTGGGAAACGCACCCCAGAGTGAGAGGCAGTAATGCACCAAAAAGTTTGCTGTCGACCACCGAAAAACAGGAGGAAGAAGAAATCGCCATCTTCAACATCATATGGATTTACTTCAGCTTTGTGAATGTCGGTGCCATCACTTATTGAGCCGCGATTGGTAAATGTAGCTTGTGTGGACGCTACTGCACTACTTGATTAAAAAAATAGCTTCGCTACTGAAAACTATTTAGTTAAGCTAGTAGCGTCACTACTTGTGGTAGTAGTGAAAGGTGAAGTTTCCAATTCTTCACCTTTCACCTTTAGTGTGTAATGAGCTGTGTGAGCATACTAACATTATGCTCAAAATAGCATTTTGTTTTATGTTTCAACACAGGCTCATTGTAGATATGCACCCCTGTCGACATTTCTGGAGAGCGCGAATTATGTAGCCAGAGGTACGTCTAGCTGCATTTCATCTTTAAAACGAATGCTACCGGGTGATCTGATGCCGTCGACGGCTTCTGATCATTTTAACGCTACCAGCTGACCGATTGTCTCCGTACGGACGGCATTTCTGGTGTAACCAGTTTGCCCAGTAGCTCGCTCCGTATGTCGGCAGACATAGGACGTGGATTGGAATTGTCCGTGATGATAGGGTTTAAGTCCGGCAAAGAACGATTCCAGAAACCAGGTAAAACTTAAGCAAAAAATAAATGAACAAATAAATAAATAAATAAATGAATAAACAGCAGGCTGAAAACATGCTGAAATCAAACATCCATGGCGGCATTTCAAAGTTTAGGGAAGGGGGTTGGGTGGGTCAGTCGGTCAGTCATTCAGTTGACAGCACACTCTGGTGAATTTATATGAGAAGAGGACACGTGAGAGGAATTTGTGACCATCAAAAAGCATACACAGTGGCCTCTGGTGGATTTGACCAGCTAAAACCAGCTTGACCAGCCAAAACCAGCTATGTCCAGCTTAAACCAGGCTGGTCAAGCTGGTTTTAGCTGGTTTAAGCTGGTCATTTTCCAGCCTGACCAGCTAAGACCAGACTGGAAATGGCCAAAACCCCTCTAAAACCAGGCTGGTTGACCAGCTTAGGCTGGTTTAAGCTGGATTTTTCAGCAGGGTGGGAAAGTGTCTGCATTTTTCTAACACTGCCAGAACTACATTGGAGGGAAAATCTGATCTCAACGGTCGTTAATTGGCTGTCTATGAACATGTCAAACCAACGAGGTTTAGCCTAGGATTTCAAGAATCTTTTAGGATTTCCCAAATTTGTCTCAGACGACCAAATCGTGGTTGAAATTCCACAGTGTGAGCAGGGCTTTAGTTGGTTTAGTTGTGTTTGATCAGGTTTGGAGCTGAACTCTGCAAGAATGTAGATATCCAGAAACCGGGTTGAGCACCCCTGCTTTAAGTTCTATTTTTTTTTGCAACCATACAGTCATTTTCTTAGAATGTCAAAAATTTTTTCTGGAATTGTGCACAAAGCAATCCACAGATCTCCCCTGCTCCACGTTTAACTGACAGCTACAAATTCAATTCCTTTATTATCCCCTGCTTGGTAGCTTTTCATAAGGAGATGGGTCTTTGATGATGAGCAATTGCTTTAGCTTTAATGATATGCTGTCTGAGCCCCACTTCAGTTAACGTCCTTTCCAAGATACGAACAAAACGATGAATTAGCTGTGCTTGTTGCTTTCAATTTGAGAAGTCAGCTTTGACACAGCTCACGCATGCACAGAGGAAAGTAGAGAGCACCTGACAGTTTATGCTATTGTTTGATGACTGCCAGAGGTGGCTTTTGCTTCATATTTAAAATGGATTTCATCTCCTGGAATGAATTATCAAAGGCTGAGGGGAGGATTAATAAATCATGGAGCTGTTTCTCTCTGCAGAGATATGATTTTTTTTCTTCTTCTTCTTCTTAATCCACCTTTATTCACCAAAGCCAAGCTCATTGAATATACACTCACGGCCACTTTATTTAGTATACCTTAGTACCGGGATGGACCCCCTTTTGCCTTCAGAACTGCCTTAATCCTTCGTGGCATAGATTCAACAAGGTACTGGAAATATTCCTCAGAGCTTTTGATCCATATTAACATGATAGCATCACGCAGTTGCTGCAGATGCGAATCTCCCGTTCATCCATATCCCAAAGGCTGGTGACTGTGGAGACCATTTGAGCACAGTGAACTCATTGTCATGTTCAAGAAACCACTCTGAGATGATTCACGCTTTATGACATGATGAATTATCCTGCTGGAAGTAGCCATCAGAAGATGAGTACACTGTGGTCATAAAGGGATGGACATGATCAGCAACAATACTCAAGTAGGTTGTGGCGCTGACACGATGCTCAATTGGTACTAATAGACTCAAAGTGTGCCAAGAAAATTTCCCCGACACCATTACACCACCACTACCAGCCTGAACCATTGATACAAGGCAGGATGGATCCATGCTTTCATGTTGTTGACACCAAATTCTGACCATACCATCTGAATGTCGCAGCAGAAATCGAGACTCATCAGACCAGGCAACTTTTTTCCAATCTTCTATTGTTCAATTTTGGTGAGCCTGTGCGAATTGTAGCCTCAGTTTCCTGTTCTTAGCTGACAGGACTGCAGCAGATCTTCTTGACCATGTCTACATGCCTAAATGAGTTGTTGACATGTGATTGGCTATTTAGAAATTTGCATTAACAAGCAGTTGAACAGGAGTACCTAATAAAGTGGCCGGTAATTGTATATGCCTCTGTCTACTTTTTTAAAAACTAATATTAATGTTCTTTTCAAGGTCATTAGTGGGCAGCATTTGTTCTCTGCAATTGATTTCCAGGGGCATTTTTAACCTGCCAATTTTAAAATCACTACGGTAAAGATAGAGTTGAAACCAGAAGTTTACATACACTCTAAAAAAAGGAACATAACCATTTAAAAAAATGTCTGATGGTAAATCATACTAAACGTTTACTATTTTAGGTCCGTTAGGATTACCTAAATCATTTACATTTGCTAAATGCCAGAAAAATGAGAGAAGTTTTTTTTGAGAATTTTTTATTAATTTCTAGACAGTCAAAAATTTACATGCATTTCCTTTGTATTTTTTTTAGCTTTGCTTTTAAACTGTATAACTTTGGTCAAATGTTTTGGGTATCCTTCCACAAGCTTCCCATTCCTCCTGACACAATTGGTGTAACTGAATCAGATTTGTTGGCTGTCTTGCTCGCACAAGCTTTTTCAACTCTGCCCACAAATTTTCTATAGGAGTTCAGGGCTTTGTGATGGCCACTCCAAAACATTCACTCATTTTCCTTAAAGCACATTTTAACTAATTTAGCAGTATGCTTAGGGTCATGGTCTGTTTAGAAAGGCACATTTGTGGCCAAGTTAAAATTTCCTGCCTGATGTCTTGAGATGTTGCTTCAGTATTTCTACATAATGTTCTTTCTTCATGATGCCATCTATGCTGTGAAGTGGACCAGTCACTCCTGCAGCAAAACAGCCCCACAACATAATGCTGCCGCCCCCATACTTCACAGTTGGGATGGTGTTCCTAGGCTTGTAAGCTTTCCCCTTTGTCCTCCAAATGTAACACTGGTCATTATGGCCAAACAGTTCAATCTTAGTTTCATCAGACCACAGGACATGTCTCCAAATATGTGTCTTTTTCCCAGTGTAATTTAGCAAATTGTAATCTGGCTTTTTTGTTGATTCTGGCTTGTTGATTTTCCCATGTTGTCACACAAGGAAGCAGTGTGTGGTTTTCCTTAAATACTATTCTACAGTTGTGCCTCCAATTAACTCAAATGTTGTCAATTAGCCAATCAGAAACTTCCAAAAGCTTGACACCATCATCTGAGCTTTTTTTCTTCAGAGGCATAATAATCTTATTGTATGTCACTTTCAAGAAAAGTTACAACAATTTATCAGACAATCTCTCTCTCATTATTCTGCTATTAAGCATAACAGAAACAAATTTGATAATCCTACCTTGCCTAAAAGAAAAAAAGATTAGTCACATTAACATCTGACTCTTTTTTTAAATGGTTATGTGCCTTTTTATACAGTGTATGTAAACTTCTGGTTTCAACTGTATCTGCTGTCTTTGATGTCAAATAATCTCTATAATCCTTTTGATTCAAACTATCAGAATGCTATAAGCAATGATTAATTAAATAGCAATCAAATTAACAAAGTGTCTAATACAACAATTGCCAATGTAATTATCTAAAATACTCACATACTAGAAGATTTTCTGAGACTTGATTTATTTTCTCATGATCTGACAAATATGAATCTGTCTGATCCTTGTCTATTGGCAGTCTGACATCTGGTTGATGAGTGTCTCCTAGTATTCTTTCCTCTGATCAGAACTGGATAATGAACACAGATATATAAATAAGATACCCAAGGTCAGTTTACTGCAGCATAAGAAAAAAGGAAATTGAGAAAACCGTGTATTAATATTCACTGACTTCTTAATATTTTATTACTTCCAGCTCTTTGATATTAAAGAGGTTCATTGGGGACAATGCTCTTTCCAACACACACAAACAGACATATAATATATAAAACATGCAGAAACGCTAAATCATACAAACATGCCGATTTACTGAAGATTACATACAGTACACTTTTGTTCACAAACAGATGCTCTTTTCTGAGATAAAGCATTTGTAAGAATTTATTTGAAATTTTATTTTTATATGTTTTACAACTTGCATGTATTAGAATACATTAACCCATTGTTAACACTTATTTACATTTGTGTTGTGTATTCCTTTATAATGATGTTATGGAGTAAAATTAATTACTCTTTATTACTTTCCATGACAAAAGTCTTGTCGTCGATCTCAGTTGTAAGAGCAACAAACAATAATTTGACTTCTAGTTGATCATTTGGAAAAGTGGCAGAAGGTAGATTTTTCTGATGAATCATCTGTTGAACTGTATCCCACAAATACTACAGAAGACCTATTGGAATTCGCATGGACCCAAGATTCTCATAGAAATCAGTCAAGTTCGATAAAGGAAAAATCATGGTTTGGGGTTACATTTGGTATGGGGGCGTGCGAGAGATCTGCAGAGTGGATGGCAACATCAACAGCCTGAGGTATCAAGACATTTGTGCTGCCCATCACATTACAAACCACAGGAGAGGGCAAATTCTTCAGCAGGATAGCGCTCCTGCTCATACTTCAGCCTCCACATCTTAGTTTCTAAAAGCAAAGAAAGATAAGGTACCCCAGGATTGGCCAGCCCAGTCTTCAGACATAAACATTATTCAGCATGTCTGGGGTAAGATGAAGGAGGAGGTATTGAAGATGAATCCAAGGATTCTTGATGAACTCTGGGAGTCCTGCAAGAACACTTTCTTTGTCATTCCAGATGACTTTATTAATAAATTATTTGAGTAATTGCAGAGATGTATGGATGCAGTCGTCCAAGCACATGGGAGTCTTACACAATATTCATTCTGTTTCCACTGCACCATGACTTTATATTCTATACTGTACATTATTTCTGTTAAGCGACAAGACTTTTGTCTAAGCAAAGTCTGACCTTACTGTCCTAATTAAATAATTAAAAATCAAGGCTTGATCATATTTTATTTTGGTAAAATAAGCGTAATCTAGAGCCCTTTGCCTTTCATATTAGCCACTTCTGATACCAAATTAGTCAAAACTGCAGAATCAAAATCAGTGCATATGAGTACCATGTCATAACCTACTGTAGTTTATTTCAAGAGTTCACACTTAGCTGATGATTGATTATAAAGCTTGTTTGGCATGCTGTCCTGGGAGAGGCGAGAGGGGAGTTTGAGCTCAGGTAGATCTCGAGAACTCCCCTGTCATAGTGGCTGAAGGGCAGATAGTAGTTTCTCTTTAAAGAGATAAGTACTAGGTAGGAGCAAGTCTATGGTGTTGATTTGGATTAGTCAATAAACTTAGGTTGCATGTTTTTAATCGGAGGGAGGAAACCAGGGAACCCGGGGGAAACCCACGTGAGAACGGGGAGGACGTGCAAACTCCACACAGAAACGTCTTCTGGAACCAGAGACGTTCTTGCTGTGAGGCAACAATGCTAAGCACTGGGCCACCGTGTCACCCATCTAGGAAGGAGGAGGAGTAGGGGTGGAAGGAGGAATTCTTCAAAGCAAAGATAGCAGTAATACGTAACCCAGGGTATTTATAGTAGCTTAGGAATTGTCCGATTGGTGCATTGTGAATTGGATAATGTGGGTCCAGCCACTAGCAATCATAAGCACGTGATCCTCTCGAAATTAGTTCTGAACTAAACTCCACTTTAGTATAAATAGATAAATTTGCCCTGGGCTACATATGCTTGCACTTTTTGTTTCCGCAAATCAACTAGAAGTTGCTACAGTTTTTAACAATCTCAAATATGTTACTGGGGGACGTTTTCTCGTATGTGCCATTTCCCATAAATCCACCAGAGGCTGCTGTGTGCATTCATTCATTTTCTTGTCGGCTTTGTCCCTTGCGGGGTCGCCACAGCGGAATGAACCGCCAACTTATCCAGCACGATTTTACGCAGCGGATGCCCTTCCAGCCGCAACCCATCTCTGGGAACTTCCACACACACATTCACACTCATACACTACGGACAAATTAGCTTACCAAATTCACCTGTACCGCATGTCTTTGGACTGTGGGGGAAACCGGAGCACCCGGAGGAAACCCACGCAAACCCAGGGAGAACATGCAAACTCCACACAGAAACGCCAACTGACCCAGCCCAGCCGAGGTTCGAACCTGCGACCCAGCGACGTTCTTGCTGTGAGGCAACAGCACTACCTACTGCGCCACTGGGTTGCCCCGCTGCTGTGTGCATTTGTACCAATTTCAACATCTCACGTGCGTTAATTAGAGCGAAGCCTGTTGGTGTGTGTATCAGCTTGCTATCAACTTTTTTTTAACGTTTTACCTGGTTTCTGGAACTATCCTTTGTCAGACTTAAACCCTGCTCTGCTCCATGTTCCAAGTCTGACGCAGTCATGCTAGAAAAGCTGTCCATACAGCAGTTAGCAGTCAGCGGTATAGTGTGACAAGGAACAGAAGTTGTCGGCAGCATCATATACCCACCATAGTGTTCGTTTTACACACAAAATGAAGCCATACATAGCCCAAGGCACGTATTTCAGGGTTCACAAATATGTTGTCCTGGGAACATTTACCCAATGAGCTTAGGTTGCACTTTCCTGCAGTGTGACAAAAGCTGCAATGAATGTCAAACCAAGAACCAATAGGAGCGGCGAATCTGATGACGCAATTCATGTGACAACTTCAAACCACCGCAGGGAAACTTCTTTATTGGGGTGCCTTCATTGTTGTTCAGTCTGACATTATGGCAGCTGAGATCCAGTTTGACATGCTACAATCACATGCTATGCATCCAGTCTGACATGCTACAATCATTTAGGATTATTAAAAAGTGTGAGCCGGTGTCCTGACATTTTGTTCTACCCATCAGATAATGCTACCAACACTGTATTTGAATGGTTCTGAGGTTGGGGTTAGGGGTTAGGTAGGTTAGGGTGATATTACAGCTTCATATCACACTACTCCACATTAAAATTTAAACTGGTAGCAAAATGTGACCAATAGCATATTGCGTCATCAAAATGTGCTACCTACTTTTTGAATGGGAGGTAGGACAATCTGACAAAATAGGACAAATCGACAGAACACTGGGCTTAAATAGAATATAAAGCAGCACTTGGTAATTAAAGACAGGTTGCAGCTAAACTCTACAAGAAGGTAGATCTCCAGGAACAGAGTTGGGCACCCCTGACCTAAACAATTGATTCCAAACTGGAGAGTAGAAATACAGCAAGTTTATAGTTGATCATAGAAATTGTGCTACAACTATACCACATTGCTAGATGATTAGCATTGTCTCAATTTTGCATTCTTAATGTTTTGGCACAATAGACATATGCAATGATTGCACATTTATAAAAGCTGGAAGTTTGCTCCAAGATCTGGAAGTAATCTGGAAGGATACTCTAAATATAAGCTCACTTACCAAAACTATTGATGAAAAGCCAACAGTTTATGATTCTTTTTGTTCTTCACAAATTATATGATATAAATACTATATCATAATGGCAGCGCTTATTTTAGAAATGTCTGGAATATTGTGCCTGTGATCTCCTGATGCCAAGGATTGATTGAAAAGAGAAAAGTCTTTGAAAAGCCACTTTTCCATTTTGCGACGATTCAGCCATCTTTGGTTAGGTTTTGCTCGGCGCAGTTTGCGTTTTCTCTCCAGTTTAATACTGCTTAAAGTTGGTGGGATCCTCAGGTACCAATGACAGGAACATCTAGACCTGTTACTGACATGATGCTGCCATTTCAGGTGTTTTTTGTTAGAGGTGGTATAAAAATGTTTTAGTTAATACAGCGGTGGGTGTTGTTGACTATTTAAATACAGCAGTTTTGGTGACTCGTGTCACATATCCAATGACGCTGGTAGGGACGATTCTTTTAGACCAGAGATGCCCATACTTGGTCCTGGAGGTCCGGTGTCCTACAGAGTTTAACTCCAACTTGCTTCAATACACCTTACCGGAAGTTTCTAGTATCCCTGCTAAAAAATCCAGCTTAAACCAGCCTAAGCTGGTTGGCTGGTTTTAGCTGGTCGACCAGCCTGGTTTTAGAGGGGTTTTGGCCATTTCCAGGCTGGTTTCCAGCCATTTCCAGCCTGGTCTTAGCTGGTCAGGCTGGAAAATGACCAGCTAAAGCCAGCTTAAACCAGCTTGACCAGCCTGGTTTAAGCTGGACATAGCTGGTTTTGGCTGGTCAAGCTGGTTTTAGCTGGTCAACTCCCAGCCTGACCAGCTAAGACCAGGCTGGAATTGGCTGGAAACCAGCCTGGAAATGGCCAAAACCCCTCTAAAACCAGGCTGGTCAACCAGCTAAAACTAGCCAACCAGCTTAGGCTGGTTTAAGCTGGATTTTTCAGCAGGGATATCTAGTAAGTTTTTGATTAGCTTGTTCAGGTGTGTTTAATTAGAGCTGGAGCTAAACTCTTTAGAACTGACTTTCCAGGACTGAGTTTGGGCACTCCTTTCTTAGACCAATCGGTTATCAGCAGTGTGCATAAGTCAGATTTTGGTAGTGGTAAACCTTGCTTGGAACCTCACCTGAAGTTGTACTAAAGTACTAAATGCAATGTAAAAGCCCCCAAAATTGAGTCATGCTGAATCGGACCACATCACGCAATGCAGTGGAAAAGCGCTTCAAATGTCACCAATTTATGTCTTGCTCACCAAAGTGACCGAATACCGCAGAAACCTGAAAGAGAATGAGGGTTTTGAGCTCTTCAGACCAAATACCTTCTGTGCTTCCTTTGAGTTAATGAGAAAAAACATTCAAAGAAGGTTCTTGCTCTCCACTGGGACCTTGTGTACTTTTGCTGCTGTACTTTAGGAGAGCGGGACAAGCACTGAGACCAGGGAAAAGGATGGAAGAAGATACAGTGAGATAAAAAGGAATAGGTCATAGATGTGCTCTGATTCAGATTTCATGTCTGCCACATATAAACAGAATTGCACAGGAGGCTCCATACCACCACTTTCAGAGAAACTTTCAGAGAGTATTGACAGTGTGGTAAGAAAGATGAGAGAAAAGAGATAAATCTGAAATACGGAGAAGCTGGGAGTGTGAAGCCTAGAATTGTGTATACTCAAAAGGCTCCTTTTTTGTTTCTCCTCAAACTGAGGAGCTGGTTACACGAGAAACTTCTATGCAATCTGTCCATTCATTCTTGCAATAATATTACTGTATGTATTGTGTGTATTCACAAGTCTACAGGCATGTGCCAGTACTTGACAACCAAAACAACAAAGGTGGACTAAGAATATGTGAAGGTGTGTAGTGTTTTTTTACTAGCATTGGCAGCTACTTGCCTGCTATGGATAATACAGCAGACATCCAAGGTTTCCCAAAAGCTCCCTAATGTCTACAAATGCAGACATCCTAAGTTGGGAAAAGTCATTTCTGGGAGATATGTAAATGGTTTGCGGGAGTTTGCAGGAGATAAGGACACAATCGAAGACCGAGGGTGCACGAATAATTGGAAGAGCAGAGGTGGGTGGGGTGGTTGCACAACGTATTTGAAGAGCGGGGGGTGAGGGGGGGTGGCAAGGGCTTGGTGGTGGTGGGTGGGGTGTGACAGGTGGATGGGGGTGCGGCGACATATGTGAAGATAGGTGGGCAGAGAGCAGGGTGCATGACATATTTGTTTAGACAACAAGATGGGGTTGTGATGGGGGAGATTTCCGGGAGATCATCATTCGTTTTTGGGCATCCAGGAACTTCCTGGAGAATTGGGATGTCTACAAATGGGATATAATATCTTAATCTTCATATGACATCCCACCCCACCCCTCTCTATAAGTTCTCCACCACTCTCGCACCACAACTCCTGTGGGACACTCCTGCAAACTATGGCCAGGTTGGGATGTCTGATACAGTAGTATGTCTTTTACAAAGTGGATTCCCTTCTAGCTGCAACCCAGCACTGGGAAACACCCATACACTCTCGCATTCACATACATGGCCAATTTAGCTTATTCAATTCACCTATATCGCATGTCTTTGGGCTGGGGGAGAAACCGGAGTACCCGGAGGAAACTCACGCAAACATGGGGAAAACATGTAAACTTTACACAGAAATCCCAACGGACCCAGCCATGGCTCGAACCAGCAACCTTCTTGCTGTGAGGTGACAGTGCTAACCACTGAGCCACCGTGCTGCCCAGTATCTTTTTTGGCCATTTTTGTGAATCTGTGTGAACATCAAGACAAAGGCAGTCCAGATTTAGTCTTGAAGGGACATTGTTCTGAAAAGTTTACCTCCAACTCCAATTACACACATCTGATCCAGCTAATTAAGGTCTTACCAGGCATACTAGAAGCGTGTTTAGGCAAAATGGAGCTAAATTCTAAACTCTGCAGGACTGTAACCCTCCATGACCAAGTTTGGACACCACTGATTTAGATGTGCAGCACCATTAATGTGATCCAAGTCCTGTGAAGAGATGATGCCAAGAGGACTTCTAGAGATCTCCATAATCCTGGACCAGGCCGTATCCTGAGCAGATGCTGTGGTGGTCATAGAGGAGTGGAGAGCATGAGACTCATGAAAGACCCCAGTGACAGACGAGTCTCCGCAGTGATCCCTTGGGCAAGCCTGAACGCCCGCCGGTGACCTACTCACACATACAGCTTCTCTACGATGGACGTCCAGCGTTCTCCAGCCTCCAGCACCTAGACTGCAGCTCTGCACTAGAGGTTTGGTCTGAGGAGAAATGGCCATGCCTGTGCTTGGTTTGGGACTTGTGGAGCTGCGCATTGATGGATTTGCTCTTCAGTGTTTGGACTTTCAGCAGTGAAAATTAAACCACATTGAACTGAACTAAACTGAACTTCAACTCTGAAAACTGGCCTGACACAGTTTCAATTTACTAGAACATCTATGTTAAGCTGCTTTGACACAATCTACATTGTAAAAGCGCTATAGAAATACTGTAAAGATTGAATTGAACAGTGCTGTCTGTACATGAAACCTTCAGTAATACAGAGACACTAAGAGCAAATATTGCACTTTGAAAATATATGAAGGCAATATTGTGCGAAGATTTCATTCATTTATTTTCCTTAGGCTCAGTCCTTGATTTATCAGGGATTGCCACAGAAGAAAACCCACGCAAACACGGGGAGATCATGCAAACTCCAGACAGAACCAGGGACCTTCTTGCTGTGAGCCGACAGTGCAAACTACCGAGCCAACATGCCACCCTATGTAAAGCATCTATAAGGAAAAAGGGGGATCAAACATCCTTCAAATATCTCCTTTTTGTCTACCATAGAAAAATATCAGCAATAAATCATGACAGAGTTCTCCTTCAGGCCTGAGCTAAAGCTCGTATTAAGCAGTCTTTTTTATTCTGATGAAATTGGGATGTTGAAAGCAAACAGTAATGACACATATCGGCCTCCCAGTTTAATCATTCTGCTTGTTTCCTTTTGCCTCGTCTCTGATGCCTCTGTGTTTGAAGTTTCTTCGCCACCCTCTTCTCTCACTCCCTCTCTGGAGGATGTTTGAAGCTGCTGAGGAGCAGGGCTCTTTTTACACTCATAGCATAAAGAGAGCATCTGCAGAGCCAGTTGACTGAACAGCTTATAACAGTATTTTGAAGTCTGAAATTTGAGCAATCAAAGAGTAGCAGCAAGGAAATTGTGTCAAAAGAGATGTTTAGCTCCTCCCACTTCCATCTGAATATACAAAACAAATTATAATTGTCTTCCAATTATCTGAACAACTTTAAAAAATCACTTTCTTTATGGGAGTGTCGTTTTCCCCTTCATTAAAGCCGTTTAGTACAGTCCTTTTGTTCGATATTTATACTTCTTTGCTTCAAGTAAAAGTTTGTAATGCTCTGATGTTCATCAAAGCTTGGATTGTTTCAAGGCTAATCATACTTTAATGAAGACTAAAATAATAAAATAAAATAACTTTACTTGTGTAAAACTACTTACATAAAAAGGAATGTGTTGATGTTTACTTTAGAAAATGTTAAAGAGCAGCTATTATGCATTTAAAAAGGTCATATTTTAGTTTTAGGGTCTTCAACAACAGGATGATATTCATGCAAGGTCAAAAAACACGTTCATTGTCTTATAATATGCATTTATTTTTACCTAATTACATAATTATTAGTGGTAATTACGTCTTACGCTAATTTGCATATTACTGACGTCATCGCGTTCTACCATTTCTGTTTGTTAAACAGCCTATGGTAAATAAATGGGGTATTTGATATTCGCACTACTCTTTATGTAAGCTTGTCAATTTAACTAAATTTATTGCTGTTTGAATACAGTATATCATTATAGATGAGTAGGGAATTTGCAGTAATCTCTCAGACGCAGGGGCGTAGCAACCGGGGGGGATATGTTCCCCTCACTTTTAGAGATAGACCATTTAGAAAAGGGTGATTAAGAATGTAAACTTTTGGATTTCAGACAGCTGTCCCCTCCACTTTTAAAATGTCCACTCCTCCACATCTCTGATTGTGCAACAAGATTAAACGGTCAAATTAAATTGTTAAAATAAAGGAGAAGCAGATTGGGTTGGCTGTACAAGGGAAATACCTTCAAACTGCCACCTGTTCTAAATCATTTGCCGTCGGTACGCAGAGAGGCGCTCTGCTCTCAGGCTGCAGGGGAGGCTCGTTGAGAAGAGTAGAGATGGTACAGTAATGGACAAACGACAGTCTATAAAAATCGCCAGTAACACACAAAAAAAGTCGCTAGATTTGTCGCTAGTCGCTTTTTTGAAAATTTGTCGCTAAGTTGGCAACACTGGCGCAAACCGAAGAGCGGGGAGCGGGAGGAGTGAGCGGTTTGGGGAGATGGGGGCGCGCGAACTGTAGCGCGCGACCAGAAGAGCACAGGCACCAAGTTTCAGCCCGGACTGTACCAAAATGCTGAGGAGCGGGGGGTGGGGGAATTCCGGGAGTTTACCGGGAGACAGAACAATACGGGAGACGGGTCTGAAATACGGGAGACTCCCGGGAAAAACGGGAGTGTTGGCAGGTATGTACGTTCAGCGCAAAACAGAGTGAAATGCTCACCACGGCTTATCAACGATGTTGAAGTAGCCAGGGTACAGAGTATATGTGTGAGCCCAATGCAGGAGTGCATTAAAGTAATGCAGTTAAACACCAGCATATTGCTCTATTCTTAACCATATGTAACCCCCATAAATCAGTCTTTATGGTATGTTATTTTTACAATTACTCATTAATTTTATATTAATATTGTATTATATATTCATTTATTTTATTTTTCAAATCACAATGCTAGATGAAACCAAAATCTAGGAAATCTGCCTAGCAATTGTTGAGCAGGCATGATTAAAGAATTGTGATTGGTTAATTTTCAAGCTCCGCCCACTATGCTGAGGTAGGATGTCAGCGGGACTTTCAGTGCAGATGATTGAGATGAGATGGAGAGAAACAACTTTAGCTGCATAAACAAAGTGAAATATTCCATGTTAGTTAAGTGAAAGAGCATATTACCACAAAAAAGGGCAGAAGAATTGTTAATTGTGTGTTCTGTGATTTTGGAAATAGATATATTCATTGAATCTCGGTGAGTACTTATTTATAAATCATATACAATTGAAAACAAAGTTATTTCATGTGTATGCTTATTTAACAGTTCATAAGTATAATTACATGTTACATGTATGTTATTACTGATTAAAGATGTATTACTTTATGTGAATACATGTCAGTGGAAGATGCTAATCATTTATTTAATATTGCAATTGATATTTGATTATGTTTTATGGAAACCATAACAACTTATGATTAATTATCTATTATTTTGTTGACTGAACATACTGTATGCATGTGTATTATGTTTTATTTGCTAAGTGAATTATTTTTTATTATTATAATCAGGGCTTGACATTAACTTTTATGATGACCAGCCACTGTGGCTAGTAGTTTTCCAACATTACTAGCCACTCGCCATTTTCACTAGCCACAATTTTATTGTTGGGAAAATATATTTTATACACATAAATATGACTTTGACATGCTAAAATTACTTGATTTAGATGTTGCGTTTTCTCCACATGCCTCATTCATTTCACTTTTTGTGTGTCGTGTATGAGCTTGCTAAATGTTCATGAGCAAATGGGTCATGGTTTCATAGTATTACAATTAGTTTTTATTTCACATAATTTTCAGAGCTCAAAATGAAGGATTTACCAAATTTATCTCAGAACACACCAAACATAAACAATTAATTATTTCTTAGCCACAATTTTTAAATGTGTCAAAACAAGCATAATATAGCTGTTTACTATACTTTTTATTTAAGAAAACATATGCACAGTAATCTGTCCTGGCTAAAAGTCCCAGATCACCAGTTAACTACACATAAATGGGGAGTAATCTCCCATTAAAGCAATGTTATTGTAAAAAATGATAATTAAACCACATTACGCAAAAGAAAGCAGGTAATAAACATACTGTGTGATAATGAAAGGATTATAACTGTGGGTGCATGTTCATCACTTTTTGTCTAGTCTATTTGAAAGAGAACCGATCACATCAGCTGTGCTACAGTTGCTTCATGCAAGAAAATGAGAGCGCGCACGCGTTATAAACAGTCGCGCGCATCACCTCAGCTGCGAGAGATCATCCTTTCATTCGGTATTCATCTGCTTTTTTATTGCTCACGCGAACGTAATTATTTTTGTCAGTCGTGTTGCTTCTTAATTCTAAGATCGTCTTTGCATGCATATTGGACCATTCTTATTGTCGAATCCTGCTTTTATGAATTATTATCCGGGAAAGTTATTTTCAACCAGCCAAAATGGCTAGTGGGAGTGTCTGTCTTACCCGCCACCACTGAAATCTACCTGCATTTGGTGGGTTGGCGGGTGTTAATGTAAAGCCCTGATTATAATTCTGTATTAATGTGCCTGTTTTTATGCAGACCAGGTTTTTGGTTATCTGATTTTCTTCTGGATAGAAGATGGCAAGCCACCCAGCTTGAGTCAGTGATTTGCATTGGATTTTGGAAGTGTTTTGCTTCCAGCAATTCGGTAGGACTGTGCAAATCAGATTTTTTCCACTTGATACTTGACTAAAAAGTATTTCAATTCCTGTGAATGGGAACAATTGATCTGAGCTCAGCAACGTGAACTGAATGGACATAAAAAACTGGTGATTTCAAATTCATCAAGAAAATACACATACACTGATAATACACACACGTCACACACTTGTTTATTGTTTTGTTTTTACAATTACTGTTCAAAAAAAAAAAAAATAATAATACAAGCAATCATTTTTGTATGCAACTTGAGGTTTCAGATTTTATTTATTTACATTGAATAGTGGATATAGGACTTTCTGATAATTATATATATTTAATTAGCGAACCTAGTGTGTACTTACCTGTACCAGGGTTACACATAAGTAAAAACAACAACACACATTCAGTATTAATCCACACTGGCAAAACTTGACCACACTGCGCGTGTATAGGAACAGCTGATGGTGGCTATGGCAGAGGATCGCAAACTCACAATCGCATTTCAATCTGTAAAGAAACGGACACGTGACGCATTTTCAACGTGACTTTAGACGCAATATGTGAATATAAAGAGTTAACCAGATACAGAACAAGACGCGTGGAGCGATTACAAGTAACAAAACACAATTAAATACATATTTTGCAAGCTAGAGAAAACAAGGAGGCAAGCATTTTAATCACTCTTACTTACACTTGTGAACTAGAGGAAGAAACTGATCCATGAACTGTGTACAGATAAAGTTCCTGTCAAGCTTTGACAAAATCCCATGCATCAATAGTCTTTTCTGATCCTTCCTTTAACAAACGACCGACGAATCCCCTGTTGCAGGATAGATTATTGCATTAATCACCAGAACGTTCACTTGTTAATACTCATCTTCAGACATGATCAATCCCAGACACACCTGCACTCTGCTAGTGTTTGAAGGGAAAGGTGCGTTCATGTTTTACCGCATCCGGCACTTCAGAAGCAAGCAACTGTCATCTGTCAGTGGCCCATACTTGCTTATATAAAATATTTTGCCCTTAAAAACTGTAAAAGTAGTTTGGGTAACTGAATACAACCAGACAAAGTGTTTCACCGTATTGTTATCTATACTTTATTTTCAGGAGCTCAGGGACCCACCTTCTGGAAAAGAGGTAGAGGCTGGTAGTGGAACTGTTGCCACCTGGCAGTGATCCAGAGCAATGGATGCTGCACTCCAGGGACAGCTCTTAATAAAGGAGCCTGCCAATACAAGTGACTTGGTCACCTCACTATTCTCTGCCACATCTGAAGATGTCAAGATCAGCCAGTCACACAGGGCAGAGGTAGGAAGAGGTACAGGGCAGTCAGGCTCTTCTGGATATCATGAGTGGGCTCAGACATATACTATACCATGGCTGCTACTTCAACACTTTTAAACCCATGATGGGAGTTTAATTTCTGACACATGCTGATGGCAGTTGACCAATCACAACAGACTGGGTCATTGGACAAATCATCGCAGATAAGCATCACACAAAGGAGGGGTTTGAAAAAATAAATCTCTGAACAAACCATATGGGATTTAAAATAAATACATATTACATGACATTGAAAGTGTTTTTTGACCTTGCATCCATATAAGTCTGTTGTTGGGGATGCCCAAAACCAAAATATGACCTATAATGGGGCAATTTAAAGTAATTTAGTTCATTTTTAATTGTTCAAGGCAAGAAAAAAAACCATGGCATCAAATGAACACACATACTTGTATATCTCTATCTTACTATACAGTGTATGATTTAATCTGTTTTGAAATATTTGCTTTTTTGACAATTTGCTTTAGACACTGGTACTTTCTTCATTATATTTTTCTTAATTTAAGCACATTTGAACAAGGCAATTAGGGCTTACTCACACTATGCTATCCGAACAGTGCCCAGGCCCGTTTCCCGGATCGTTTAAGAAGTGGGCGTGCTCTGAATCGGGCTCAGGCACGGTACACTTGGGCGGCCCTGGTCCGGTTGGAAGAGGTGGGCCAGAGCGCGGTTCACTTGGGCTCAGGCGGGGTAAGCTTACAGTGTGAGTGCAAGCGTGCCTAAGCCCGAAACTGAAAGCGAGACGTGACTTTTAAGGGACTGTTTCATATGGATTAGTTAATCATTCGTACTGTTCAATGAATGCAAACTGTCGTAGATTATTAAAGACGCAAACCCCTCACTGCACCACAGCTGCAGCTTCAGCAAACCTTCTAATTCCTGCAGCACGAGGACTTTATGATTGTTTATGAGCGTCAGAAGTGGCTGATCTGTTCAGCGAAATATTAGACTGCGTGTCACCGCATATCAAACGACTTAAACGATATAACTAAAGAAATCTCCACTGTGCTGAGCGAGAGCGCTTACTGAGGAGCGCATAATCGATGACGTAAGCGCGGCCAGGCCCGAATCTGTGAGTGCGGGCCGTCGGGGGAGATGGGAGGGGGCACAAGCGGCCCGGTTCAAGGCAACTGTACATAGTGTGAGTACGGCCTTACATACAGCCTTGCCCTAAAACAACTAGAATAAAATCTCCTGAACAAGGTGGCTAGAGTATAATTGAAAAACTCTGGGGAGGTTTGAATGAGGTGAGAAGAAAACCATCAAACCAAGTAATATCCTAATTCATAATTCATTTACTCATTCATTCATTAATTTTCTGATGCTTTTCTGGGGCCGGGTCGCAGGGGCAGAAGTCTTAACTTCCCTCTCCCCAGAAACTTCCTCCAGCTCCTCCGGGGGGATCCTGAGGCGTTCCCAGGCTAGCCGAGAGACATAGACCCTCCAGCGTGTCCTGGGTCTTCCCCGAGGCCTCCTCCCGGTGGTACATGCCTGGAACACCTCCCTAGGTAGGCGTCCAGGAGGCATCCGAAACAGATGCCCGAGCCACCTCAGCTGACTTCTCTCGATGTGGAGGAGCAGCGGCTCTACTCCGAGCTCCTCCCGAGTGTCAGAGCTCCTCACCCTATCCTTAAGAGTGCGCCCTGCCACCCTTCGAAGGAAACTCATTTTGGCCGCTTGTATCCGAGATCTTGTCCTTTCGGTCATGACCCAAAGCTCATGACCATAGGTGAGAGTAGGAACGTAAATTAACCGGTAAATCGAAAGCTTTGCCTTTCGGCTCAGTTCCTTCTTTAACAAAATGGACCGGTACATCGACCGCATTACTGCTGCCGCTGCACCAATCCACCTGTCAATCTCATGTTCCATCCTTCCCTCACTCGTGAACAAAACCCAGAGATACTTAAACTCCACCTGGGGTAAGGACTTTCCTCCAACCTGATTCATAATGTGAAATTTATTAAAAACCAAATAGTATCTCCATCTTAAAACATGCATATATTGATGCATATGAGTCACAACACCTATATATATAGCCACAATAAACCTGTGGAGTGCACTTGTTTGAAAATGCCCATAATGTCTAGATGTAGTCATGTTCACCTGGCAAGTATGCAGTCCTTCAGGAGAAGAAAGCTGGGCTGCAACTCATCCACAGACCTGGTTCCCAGACAGGTTTCTTGCACCCACCTTTGTGTTTTAAGTGTCATCCTCGCTGTCATCTGGGATAAGGCTTTCCTTCATGTCTTTCACCTCCTCCAAGATGTCATCTGCTGCCACACAAATGTTGTGGAGGATGCAAAAACAACCAAAGGATGAACAAGGAATTGGATCTTTAGGTCCTTCAATAAATTTAACATGGCAAAAGGTGCTCATCGACCTAGCATGATGTCTGTTAATCAGAATCAAGTTACTGTAGCATATTAGTGATGCATTTCAAAGTCATTAAAACAACAATTCAGTGTATGTATCTCCTGCATGTGTGTTTAACAAGACCAAAAGTGTTCTTACTTGCAGCAAGCTTGTGTGTTGTCATGACATTAACAGGATGTTCATAATAGAACATACATAGTTTGTGTCATGACTAGGGCATCATGTACAGTTCCAGGAGTCATTGTATACGTATAATTTCAAATGACCTGCAGTATAACTGATGGGTTTTTGTAAAAGTCTGTGAGTTTTTAGGTTGAATAATTCTTATGTGGCACCTTTTAATAGCAAGTTTGCCTCAGTTATTTTCTAGTTTGTTGAACTTTTGTCTCCTCCTTGTTTTTCCTGCAAACTGTAGCTAGTGGTTTGTGAAACATTTTTCAAATAAGTCTTGACCTGACAATACTATCAGACAGTCTAATACAGTAGCAGAAGTCATCATGGAAAACAGCCTTGACAGATGGCAGCTTTCTGAAAGAAACTTGACAACCTTTTTTTGAGAAATAATTTGTTATTACAAATACAGTTATTAGTCAAGTCAAGTAACATTTATTTCTATAGCACTTTATACATTGTAGATTCAGTAACCCCAATCAAGCTAAAGGTGACATTGGCAAGGAACCAAAATTCACCAATTGACAGAATTTTTAAAATGTAATGATGTGAAGGGCTGAAATACAACATGGGTTCACTGAAATAATCTGGAGTAAAGTGATGTAGGGCTTTGTAAGTATAATGTGATTTCAACCCAGGCTCATTCTGAAAACGTACCTCTATATACATTTCTAGAGAATACAAAATACGTCCCAGGAGCTAAGTTTTTTGCAGTTATTGTTTTCGCAAGTCCACCAGAGGCCGTTTTGTGCCGCTTTTTCAGATCTCAAATTTCTTTTGCGAGAGCCATTTGCGCCTGCTCTTCTCGAGTAAATCCACCAGAGGCCACTGTTGACTAAATGTTTGACTGACTGAATGACTGACCGATCGACTGACCCACCCTCCTCCTTCCCTAAACCCAGCCAATAGTGTTTTCAAAAGCACCGATTGACCCGCCCACCCCCTTCCTTAACCCAACCAACAATTTTAAAAAGCAATCCAGAAAAGAAAAGCCCTCGCCTGATTTTTACCACATTTTCAGATTGTACCACATCCTCACCCTGTTATTCTCTTGTTTATTTTATTTTTTGGCTTCTGTTTTTGTCTTACCCGCTTTCTTGAACTGTTCTTTACTGGACTTGAACACCGTCATCGTGGTCAACCCCTCTTTGCACCTCAAGTCCACTGACATACATGGCGAGCTAACTGGACAAATTGGTAACAGTGGGAAAGCCGTCCATATGGAGATAAGCTGTCAGCTGGTAAGCGTGAAAAGGAACGGCATCATACCGCCCCATAGCATTCATTTTAAAAATTAAATGCAGCCTTACGTACTTCTGGCTACATAATTTGCGATCTCCAGAAATGTATATAGGGCTACATTTTTAGAATTAACCTATGTTGCATGATTTTTTCATTTACATGCCTATACTGTTCTCTTAATATGTTTGCTTTCAATCCAAACGGTTCAAGAGCCAGGATATGAGCACCTTGCTTCTGTAATAGTCCAATGTAGTTACATCAAACTCTGTCGCCACTGAACAGAGTAAAACTCTTAAGCAAAATAAAAGAAATCTATAAAATTTAAATTTCAATCCTAATTAATCATTCAAATATGTTGACAGTTTTAAAAATAAAATGTGCTTTGCTTGTGGAAACATGTAAAAATAAGGGTCCTTACAAAGGAACTTGCTAAATAGTGGCAGGCCACATGAAACTCATACATAACATCAAATAATCAATATCAAATCAAATAATAGGTTCCACAACTCATTGGTCAATATCTGGACTTGATTCCACTGCCATTTTAAGAGGTATTTTTCTGTGTAGTTCTGTTCAAGGTACTTCAGGCTTTTGGGTTAAGAGCATTGGTTAAGAGTAAGTATGCATGGAGAATTTGGATCTGTTTAGACAGGAACCAGAGGTCTACTACTGTATTTATGAATGCTGAAGGCTCTGCAAAGTTGTCGTTATGGGTCCTTGTCTTATCAGAGTAGGCTGATGGTTGGACTGGAGAACAGAAAATACAGGAGACACAGGTAACATCCAGGAGAGAAAAGGATATAGAAGGTGGGGTTCCAGGACAGGGTCTTCGGCTTGCCTTTAAGGAGGGAGGAAAACAGAATGAAGTTGAGAACGAATCTTTAGGAGAGGTTTGCAGATCCGAGGAAATGTTGGAGTTCTTTTACTTTGTTGGGTTGTTGCCAGTCTTGTATCCCCTTCATCCTTCCCTGGTCTATCTGTATTCTGAAAGGACTGATGATGTAGCCAAGAAACTGCACACAGGACTGATGGAATTCGCACTTCTCCAGCTTCAGGTAAAGATGGTGCTTTCTGAGTCTTTAATGGACTTGCTTGACATGGCTTGCAATGTTTGGCCAAGTTTCGTAAGTATATTAGGATTTTGTTAATGTAAACAATCACAAAATTATGTTGGAACTTCCAGAACCCCATGCCATGAAAAGTTGGAAGATGGCTGAAGAGATAGAGAGTCCATACACCATTACACAGTAATCGTAGTGGCCTGATGATGTAGCCAGGAAACTGCACACAGGACTGATGGAATTTGTACTTCTTCAGCTTCAGGTAAAGATGGTGCTCTGAGTCTTTAAAGGACTTGCGTGACATGGCTTGCAATGTTTGCCAAGTTTCGTAAGTATATTAGAATTTTGTTAATGTAAACAATAACAAAATTATGTTGCAACTTCCAGAACCCCATGCCATGAAAGTTGGAAGATGGCTGAAGAGATGGAGTCCATACACAATTACCCGGTAATCGTAGTGGCCTGATAATGTAGCCAGGAAACTGCACACAGGACTGATGGAATTCGCACTTCTCCAGCTTCAGGTAAAGGTGCTCTATGAGTCTTTGAAGGACATGCGTGACATGGCTTGCAATGTTTGGTCAAGTTTCGAGAGTATTTTAGGATTTTGTTAATGTAAACAATGACAAAATTATGTTAGAACTTCCAGAACCCTATGTCATAAAAAGTTGGAAGATGGCCATTGGAAGATGGAGAGTTCATATGCCATTACCCGGTATTCATAGTGGCCTGTTGTGCATGTGAACAAGGTTGTATGTGCTGTGCCATTCCAGCTTGGAGACGATACAGGCCTAGTGGAGTTTTTCCTGCTGCTAGAACCAGGAGAAGTGGGTAAGTTAGTTGCACAATCTATGAGTTCAGTGCACGGTAGTCAATGCAGAGTCTCCTCCTTCCAGTCCACAAAGAAGAAACTTAAAGCATCCAGTGAGGATATAAATAATAGAGTCAGTGTTGATCAAAGATGTTTGACGGAGATGGAAATGCTAGAGAGCATTTCGGATGGATTTAGCAAATAGCAGTGCTTTACCAGTGAACAGGGTGATTAGAAAATCTACCTTGGAGCACTCAGTGGGGAATTTAGCTGGTTGCATTTCAATGTATAGATTAACTCAGGCACCTCACAGGAATAGGAAGCAGGAAGTGCCATCAAAGTAAAGACCAGTTGGGTGAAAGGATCCAGTGGTGAAGGTGGCTGAGAATACATTATGTTTGGTGTACAACAGATGGGCAATCAGGTTATTTGTTTACAAGTTGTATATGAAGTGCAAAGTTGATAATGGTAGTTATTATTCTTTGTCTTATCTGAGGAGGCTGATGGTTGGATTGGAGAATTGAGAACACAGGTAACATCCAGGAGAGACAGGAATGCAGAGTGTGCAGGAATGAGTCAGGTGAGATCATATATGGTGAACATGTAGACCAGATGATGTGAACTGAGGAAATTTTATTCAGGGCTTGATGAGAAAGTGAACAGGTGAACGTGAGTAGTAATGTGAGAGGAATTTGGGGTGTTGTGATTCCAAGGGGGTTGTGGCTGGTGGCGGATTCCCAACACTAGGGCTGTTTCTCAATTCCAAGAACGCAGAGAATGGACGTTCTCGTGCAGAGCAGTCCTCGATATCAAAAACGCAACCGGATTCTTTCACACGTCCTCCGTTCTTGTGGCCTTGAGCATTGGAACTGAACTTTAGCGGTTGATGATAATGTTACATGAGAACACAAGGACGCAAGATCACTTAAGAACACAATTTTAGACACAGCAATCTATTGATTAGCAATAAATACTGTATATATATATATATATATATATATATATATATATATATATATATATATATATATATATATATATATATATATATATATATATAAAACATATATGCTTATTAATATCCTCCATCTGCTACAATTCATACAAATCCATTTTTATGAATATTTTAAATTACATTTTAGATGTTGGAGAGTTACAGTTTCTGTTTTTAATGCTCACTTTCACTGCGTGTGCATCTACAGCTTTGCCATTCTCTTTGTATTGTGTGTTTGTTTGTGTGTCTGTGTGTGTGTGTATGTGTCATTCCTCTGTTTCCCCTCAGGATCTCATGTATAATGCATGTGAGTTCTCATGAATATGCTAATTTGGCAGAATGCAGGGAGAGGTGAGAGGGCTTCCCCTGTTCTCTGCTTGCATCCGTCTGATGAGAGAAAAATGTGCATGAGAAAAAAACTGCTTCACATATACAAAGATGAGAAGAGTGCAAGAAGAACGGAAATGTGAGGATAGGTATAAAAGGGTAGATAGCTGCTCGACATAAATAAATTAGAAAACAGTATTAAGCAATGAAGGCAAATGAATAAATATGGAACTGTATTTATTCATTCATTAATTTTCATTTGGCTTAGTCGCTGATTTGTCAGGGGTCGCAACAGTGGAATCTTTCTTCTTTCATCTTTATTTTATTTGCATAGCGCTTATACAATGTAGATTGTGTCAAAGCAGCTTCACATGGAAGATTATAGTGAATTGAAACAGTGTCAGTTCAGTTTTCAGAGATTAAGTTCAGTTCAGTTTAGCTCAGTTCAGTGTGGGTTAATAATCACTACTGAGAGTCCAAACACTGAATAGCAAATCCATCGATGTGCAGCTCTACAGATCCCGAACCATGCAAGCCAGGTGAGGAAAAAACTTCACCAATTGGCGAAAGCGAAGATTTAAAAAACCTCGAGAGAAACCTGGCTCAGTTGGGCACGACCATTTCTCCTATGGCCAAACGTCTTGTGCAGAGCTGCAGTCTAGGCGCAGGAAGCTGGACCTCAGCGAAGACTCGTCTGTCCTTGGCGCATCGCAGGAGTCAGTCATGCTCTCACTCCATGATGACCACCACAGCAGCTGCTCAGGATATGGCCTGGTCCAGAAAACCTTGGGATCATCTCGTCGCTGGTCTCGGATCGCGTCAGTGGCACTGCATAGTCTGAGGGCCTCGAGATGAGTACCCTCATGATGGAAATACAGAATAAGGAGAATAATTAGCGTAGCTGCTGTTCATAGTGCATATAAACGAGAACCAAAATCATGTGTGGGGCACATCATGCGTCATACCGCTATGTACTGCACTGAGTGTATGCTTTGCTAAAAAGATAGGTCTTTAATCTAGTTTTGAAGAATGAACCGCCAACTTATCCACCATATGTTTTACACAGCAGATGCCCTTCCAGCCGCAACCCAGTACTGGGAAACACCTATACGCTCTCGCATTTACACACCACTCATACACTACGGCCAATTTAGTTAATCAAATTCACCTATAGCATATGCTTTGGACTGTGGGGAAAACTGGAGCACCCGGAGGAAATCCACTCCAACACAGGGAGAACATGCAAACTCCACACAGATATGTTACATGGTCCAGCCGGGACTTGAACCAGCGACCTTCTTGCTGTGAGGCGACAGCGCTAACCACTGAGCCACCATGCCATGCATATGGTATCTAAATAATGCTAAAAAAAGTATTCTAAATACAAGTAATAGCAACAGAGTGAAATTTAATTACCAAATAAACACATCTTATAGGTAGTTTTTATATAATTTGTGCTCACGTTCTTGGAGGCAGATTTATCTGTCAAGCCTATGTGTCTCACTTTTAAAAATCTGTAATAAAATGATATTTGTCATGTCAGAGCAATTCTCTGCAAGGAATCTTGATATATGAATGGCATATCTGATTAAATGGCACAGACTTTGCAACATTTTGGGCACAAAAAAGCCCACACACAACACAATGTATTGATCTTGAGATGACGCTCTAAATTTTGCATGACATGCTGCTTTGCTAAGGCTACATTTGGGATCGAATCACACAGCAATAATGGTAATTAGGTATTTTCTAATGTCATTTGAGATGTTGGGAACCAAAGGTTTAAATTTAACCAATAGAAACTGGATCTCCGGTATGGTAGGAGTAATTAGTGGGTATTGGCCAAGCGCTGCAACCAGTTCGTGACTGTTTTAAAAAATGAGTAAGAAATTAATGTGTATTTATATAGCCAGGGATGGTCCATAGAAGGCAAACTAGGCGACACCCCCCTCCCCCCAGTCCTCACTTTCATTTGCGACAACCACCCACCCCCGCCCGGTCATCAATTTCATTCGCGACCGGTCACTTTTGTTTTCACTTTCGGGTTGAGGGCGGCATGATCGTCCTTTGCCTAGAGCGCCAGTTCAGCCTGCTCCGGCCCTGTATATAGTGCATTTATTGTGTATGGCCATACACCCAAATCGCTTCACAATCATGAGAGGGGGGATTCCCCACTCCACCACCAGTGTGCAGCATCCACTTGGATGATGCAACGACAGCCACAGCACAACGCTCACCACACACCAGCAATAGATGGAGTGGAAAGACAGTGATAGAGCCAATTCAGTGTATGGGGAAAGTTGGGAGGCCATGATGGATAAGGGCCGATGGAGGGAGCCAGGACACCGGGGTTACACCCTACCCTTTACGAAAAGTGCTATGGGATCTTTAATGACCATAGAGAGTCAGGACCTCGGTTTAACGTCACGTCCGAAAGATGGCGCTCACTGACAGTATAGTGTCCCCTTCACTTTACTGGGGCATTACACAGACTGTAGGATTGAGCACCCCCCTGCTGGCCTCACTAACACCACTTCCAACAGCAACCTATTTTTCCCATGTGATCTCCCATCCAGTTACTAACCAGACTCAGCCCTGCTTAGCTTCAATGAGTAACCAGTCTTGGACTGCAGGGTGATATGGCTGTGGCTATGAGCACTTTTGAAATGAATTGATCACGCAGACTGACATCTGTTGCATTTTTGATTTGCCATAGAATACAGGTGCACAACTGATAGATCAGCATCTGTAGTCTGTAATTGTGTGATCTATTCTAATCGACTGTATCGAGGAAAAACAGAAAAAAACAACTATCAGACTGAAAACTATTCTGAAAATTGATAGCTGGGGAATTGATAGCTGAAAAAGAAAATAAGCAAGACACACATGCACGTTCACAAATGCACACACCTTCGGGCAAACATATCTGAGAGTCAAAGCATACAGTGTTTCTGGCTAAAGGTTGTTGGTGGCTGGCAGGCACTGAGAGTGACCTGGTACACGCTCGCTGATACACTACAGACGGGTTACTGCGGAGGCCGAGAGAGACAGTAGGATAAGTGACCTTCAAAGATGAAAAATCAGCGACCTCAGGCAAACGTGAAAGGACATTCGAAGTCTGCTCACATTGTAAAACATATTCTCTATACACACACATACGTGTGTGCTTTCATTCTAATCATTGTTTCACAGTATTGATGCATAAGGGTATTTAATATGAGAATAAAATGTCAGCTTTAACTGTTAATGGATGCGCATGTTTTCCTAACTACAGTATAAACTGATGGGTATGACATGCATCTCCACTTAAATAGCTATTATTATTAGTCACTGCATGCCTGCTGACGGATTGTAGATAATGTGACAGAACGTGGGAAATGTTGTTAATGTCAAATTAAATTATAATTCATTTTTAAATATGGGACTTTATGGATAAAAGCCTCAATACAACATTCTAGAATTCTCCATATTAACTGCTGTACCATTGCATTGATCTACAAAATGCAATTGCAGTTCTGTAAAGTATTAGACTATATATGATTCCATTTCATTGAATAAATGCCAGTTTAACAGCAATAAAGACTGAACCAAATCACAGATATGTAACAAAGGCACACTACTAAACCCAACATAGGCTCATTATGAAAATGTAGCCCCATATATATTTCTGGAGATTGCGAATTATGTAGCCAGAAGTACGTATGGCTGCATTTCATCTTTAAAACGAACGCTACAGTGCGGTATGACACCGTTCCTTTTTTGTGCTTACCGGCTAACAACTTACATCTGTATGAATGGCTTTCCCGCTGTTGTGCTGTGTTCACCCCAGACGCGGAATGCGCGGATAAATCACGCTATTCGCGCATAAATAGACCTGTGAACATTTTGAGTTTACTTGTTTCATTTGTGCGTCAAATTCACTGAGCAATAGACGTGGATTCACATGATGGGCAGGACTTCTGTCTGCCCGGTGACTGGACTCAAATTTGCAAAAACACATTCTCCATGACTAAAAATGCTAACTTACAACTTATACAGTATAAAGTACTTCACAGATCTCATTTAACTGGGCAGAAATTATTTAAAATGGGTTTCACTTCAGAAATATGTTCACATTGCACACAAAACACCCCAGACACTTATCTTCACGCCTTATGGCATTGCACTTCAATTAAATCATTTTGGGAAAAGGTTACTGACTCTCTTTCCAACTTAATGGGATGTCACATCCCACTGTTTCCCTCCATCTGCATATTAGGTGATACATCCACAATAGATATAAATAATACAAATGGTCAGTTACTGCTGGTGGCCCTAACTATCGCCAAGAAAACTATCCTCATGAACTGGAAATCAAGAAATACCATTCACATTTCATCCTGGAATAAGTTTCTATCAGAATACATCTCCATTGAAGATCCTCTTTGCCTGTAGCCACTCCCCAACAACACCTTCATCAATACACAGACAGCAGGGGGGGGGGATAGAGGTAAAAACTGTCTCTCATATTAAATCTAATTAAAAATAAAATAAATCAAAAAGAGATGAGAGAGAGAGAGAGAGAGAGAGAGAGAGAGAGAGAAAAAAACTATTTATTATAAATTTCATAAATACTTGCCCACATTATAATTCGGTCTCTACATACTTCTTTCCCTTTTGTACTATTTGTTTTCCTTTTTTGTCTCTCTCAAATTTATTTATTCATTTTATTATTATTATTATTATTATTAATCATTATTATTACTTATTTTATTTATTTATTTATTTATTTTTATTATTATTTTTTTCTCTCCCTCAAGAGGTGGGAGAGAAAGAGATCGGGGGGTGGGCGGGAGGTCGTGGTGACTCTGGTGTACTCGCGCTGATGATAATAATAATAATAATTCCCTGGCCGGTCCAACAACAGATAAAAAAATAAAAGTATTAAAAAAAAAAAAAAAAAAAAACACTCCTACTTACATATACTACATTCACAGGGTAACAGTGACGTGGGCATGGCAGCCTGGGCATTTCCACCGGACTGATCCATGCTGCGCGTCATACTTTTTTAATGCATCACAAAGCAACTTCACCTCCTTAAATTATTGTTAAAGCTGTTTTATTATTATTATATTTATTATTTTGTATTATTATTGTTGTTGTTGTTGTTATCAGCGTGAGTGTATTGCAGTTATCACGTATCCCTGCCCACCTCTTGATCTTTTATTATTATTATTATTATTATCACTATTATTATCATTATATTACTATTAATAATCCATCAAATTGTTAGTTAAATTCTTCTTTTTAATATTATTCATTAATTTTGGTTTTTATTATTTGTATATTTTCATTATTATAGTAACATTTCTTTTTTTTATATAATTCTCATTGTTTTGCTTGCAGCACTTTATTTTTCTACTTTTCTTTTCTTCCACTCCCCCCCTTGCCTTTTTTTTCTCTCCTCCCTCCTATTTCCTTTTCTTCTGCTTAATATTATTATTATTATTATTATTATTATTATTATAAATTTTTGTCCTCTTCCTGATTTCCCAACCTTCCCTCACCTACTCACTATTATCATCATTAGTTTTACTTTTACTTTTGTTACCATTAATATCATTACTATTCTGACTTGTTCTTCCTATATCTCCTCATTATCATTATTACAAACCATTGTCATTATTCAGGTTGCTGCAGTTGTTGTTATCGTAGTAGCAGTAGTAGTAGAAGTGGTAGCAGTAGTCATTGTAGTAGGTATGTTTGTATTTGTAGTTGGGATTGTTGAAGTAGTAGTTGTAGTTTTTTTTTATAGTAGTAGATGTCGTTGGTATAGTGGTACCAGAAGTAATAAAGGTGTTGGTGTAGTAGTACTAGTAGTAGTCTGTGTAGTAGTATCAGAAGTAGTAGATGTTGTTGATGTAGATGTTGTAGTAGGAGTGATTACTGTAGTAGTATCAGTAGTAGTAGGAGACGTTGTTGTAGTAGTTTCAGAAGTAGTAGATGTTGTTGATGTAGATGTTGTAGTAGTAGTGATTTCTGTAGTAGTATCAGTAGTAGTAGGAGACGTTGTTGTAGTAGTTTCAGAAGTAGTAGATGTTGTTGATGTAGATGTTGTAGTAGTAGTGATTTCTGTAGTAGTATCAGTAGTAGTAGGAGACGTTGTAGTAGTAGATGTTGTAGTAGTATCAGTATTAGTAGACGTAGTAGTAGTAGTTGTTGTTATGGCTGTAGTAGCAGCTGCAATAGTAGTTGTAATATTAGTAACTTTCTGTAGTAGCAGTTGGTGTGGTACTTGTGATTTACTATTATTGTTGTTGTCAGTTATTATTGTTGTCCTTCCTCTTTACTGTCATCATTACTATCATGTTGTTTTTATGTTTTATTTATTTTCTTTGTTTTTGTATGATCCCAATTTGTGTACTTTTTTGGATACTCTAAAAAAAAAAAAAAGAACAGGCGCTACTTCATAATCACGCCCCCACAACAAGAGCAAGCTCCTGATTGGTTAACGCGGCGCGAATGTCTCTTGAAGCTCAGATTTTCGAACTGGAACGATTTGCGTCAATCTCACAGGTCCATAATGTATTGAATAGAGATTATAAATGAATCTTTATTTTGGAGTTCACAGGGAATAGTTTCTTATTACAACTCCCAAAACTCTTTGAAGAAATATGGCTGACCTTGTTTAACATTGCATAGTCAACCATGAGTAATACAAAGCAATGCCTGTGTGCTGATCGCCTGTATCTCCACTTTCTTCAACTTCAGGATGCATCTTCTACAGTACCTGGGGGTCAATTTCCAGTGCCCTATGAGGTATCAGACTTTGATGGTCTGGTTGCAGGGGGCAGACTGTCACATCTTGAGCATCCAGACCATTGCTTTCACCTCTGTTACAAGACACTCTTCCTGGAAAAGGCCAAGATCCTAACAGTACCAACAGGACAGCTTAGTGGCAGCAGAAACCTTTAACTGCCAGTAAGATAGGGGGAAGGGGCTTTGCACAATAATGCTGAATTCACACTGCAGGATTTTAGCCTCCGTTATACTTTTCAACAGGGTTTGTGAAATCGTCAAAGAATGCCTGAAATTGTAGGCAAAGCGACACTTGTTCACATGAGTGTCAGTCACACAGTGTGAATTATCAAAGACATGATCAGAAAAAATTACCAATGTGTCGCTGATGCATGTGAAATAATTTGTATGTGCAATATCCAACATAGGCTCATTCCGAAAATGTAGCCCTATATACATTTCTGGAGATCGCGAAATATGAAGCCAGAAGTACGTATGGCTGCATTGTCTTTAAAACTAATGCTACCGGGCGGTATGATGCCATTTCTTTTCGTACTTACCAGCTGACTGCTTACCTCCGTATGGATGGCTTTCCTGCTGTTACCAGTTTGTCTAGTAGCTCGCCATGTATGTTGGCAGAGAGGGGTTGACCACGATGACGGGGTTTGAGTCTGGTGAAGAACAATTCCAAAAAGCAGGTAAGACAAAAACAGAAGTTGGTTGAGGGAAGTGGGTGGGCAGGTCAATCGTTGCTTTTGAAAACACTATTGGTTGGGTTTAGGGAAGGAGGAGGGTGGATCAGTCAGTCGGTCAGTTAGTCAACAGCAGACTCTGGCGGATTTATGTGAGAGAAATCTGAGATCTCAAAAAGTGTACACAGTGGCCTCTGGTGGATTCGCAAAAACAAAAACTGCAAATAAACATACCTCCTGGGATGTATTTGGCACTCTCCAGAAATGTATATAGCGGTACGTTTTTCAGAATGAGCCTGGGTTGTAAATATCTGGACCTGTCTGTGATTCAAAATACAGCTGTGTGAAATGTTTTCAGACCGAAAAACACAACAGCAATGACCCACAGCCAATGAGACAGATACAGGACAATGGGGAAGAGTTAATGACCAAAATATCAGAAAACATGGCTTTGAGTCTAAAAAAGACTTCTTCTCTGTCCATTTAGACCCAAGAAATGGAGGAATGTTTGGAAAAACTTTGTCAGGAGCCCCATGTCTTTTTGATCTTGCTTCTGAGCTGTAGACTACCACAACGAGGTACCATTTCTTCAAATCAAATCAAATCACTTTTATTGTCACATCATCAGCAGCACGTGTGCTATGATGAGTGAAAAGCTTAGGTGCTGGCTCCAGACAGTGCAAAATACAGACAGTGTAAATACAACGACAGTGCAAAATACAGACAGTGTAAATACAATGACAGTGCAAAATACAGACAGTGCAAATACAATGACCGTGCAAAATACAGACAGTGCAAAGTACAGACAGTGCAAAAATACAGACAGTGCAGGATACAGACAGTGCAGTATACAACAACATACTCACAAAAAAACAAGACAATGTAAAATTGGCAATGTTGACAGCGATACGTAGGCAGTATTGTTTTAAGTATGGATTTGTTAAAGTGCAGTGCATGCTACATCTTAACGGTGTGCAGTGCGGGGTATGGAAGAGTTTGTGTGGGGTGTGTTAAGTGTTCATCAGCCTGATAGTCTGAGGGAAGAAACTTTCCTTCAGTCGGCTGGTGCGTGACCGGATGCTGCGGAACCGTCTGCCTGAGGGTAGCAGAGAGAAAAGTCTATGGCTTGGGTGGCTGGAGTCGCTGATGATTCTCTTGGCTTTCCTCATGCACCTCCTGGTATAGATGTCCTGGAGGGAGGGAAGCTCACCTCCTACTACACGTCCAGCAGTACGTGGTGAAGTTCTGGTGAAGTTCTTGTTCAAGAACTCTTAATTTTCCATGTGATCTTGCGTTATTTACTCATGTGCATTTGGTTGTGAAATGTAGGTTTTGAACCAGACATAGTTGTTGGAGATACTTTCTGAAGTAAAGTCGTGGTTTCCTCCAAAATCACATATACTTCCATACTATATACTACGCTTAAAACAGTATGTGAGCTGAGTAGTGTCCGAATTCATAGAATGCAAAAAACTATGTGAGAAGTACCCGGATGACCTACTACTTTCAGCGAGATTCTGAAGTGCTCATCCGATGGACACTACGCTATCCCATGATGCACCACGAGAGAATTCATGAATGGGAGTGAAGTGACACAACTGATGCAGGTAGGTCACTGAGGTCCAGCTTCCTGCGCCTAGACTGCAGCTCTGCACAAGACGTTTGGCCATAGGGGAAATGGTCATGCCCAACTAAGCCTGGTTTCTCTCGAGGTTTTTTAAATCTTCACTTTCGCCAATTGGTGAAGTTTTTTTCCTCGCCGCTGTCGCCACTGGCTTGCATGGTTCGGGATCTGTAGAGCTGCGCATCGATGGATTTGCTCTTCAGTGTTTGGACTCTCAGTAGTGAATATTAACCCACACTGACCTGAGCTAAACTGAACTGAACTTAATCTCTGAAAACTGAACTGACACTGTTTCAATTCACTATAATCTTCCATGTGAAGCTGCTTTGACACAATCTACATTGTATAAGCGCTATACAAATAAAGATGAATTGAATTGAATAGGTCACGTGATGATGACAAGATGGCGGATGTAGTACGTCCGAGTTCAATTTATACTACTCACATTAATACTGTATAGAATGTACTTTTCTATCGGTCAAGTAGTACATTTAAATTCAAATCCAGTACCTACTGAGTAGTAGGCGATTTCCGACACAGCCATGCAGTTTGTAAGCTACTGTCACCAATCCGTTGTGCAATGTGAACACAGCATCTGAATGCTACCCCTGACAGCCATACTGTTATAAATGTGTGGACAACAGAGGTATAGTTCCAAATGCAGCTTTATTTAAGCAATGGGATGGTCAGACAAGGGGTAATCCAATAGAGTAATCCAGAAGACAGGCAATGGTCAGGCGCAGGCGGAAAACACGTAAAAAATCCCCAAACAGTAAATACAAAACAGCAACAGGAGAAAAAAAAAAAACGCTGAATGATGCACACTACCAGTGATACAAAAGTGTGACTGAGATGCTAATACAGTATGTGTGTGAAGATTGGCTACAAGTGCTGTGAAATCAGAGTCCAGTTCATATGAATCAGCTGAGGTGCAAAACATTGTGGAACATGTAGTCTGGGAGAGTGGCTTTTGTGAGAAATAAAGTACCCTCTAGACCAGTGGTCTCAAACTCAATTCCTGGAGGGTCACAGATCTGCATAGTTTAGCTCCAACCGCCTCCAACTCACACATGCTTAATAGTCTCTTGTAGTCTTGAACACCTTGGTTAGTTGGATCAGCTGTGTTTGATTAGGGTTGTGTCCAGGATTTGAATTTGTGACCCATGCTCTAGAGCAGTGGTTCTCAAAGTGGGGGTCGGGGACAATGAAGGGGGGGTTGCCTGGTGATTTCCAAAAATCTATTTATTTTTTATTAAACCATAAGAATGACCATATTTTATCCATAACCTATTGAAGAGAAAAAATAGTAGTTTATAGTTACTATAAGTTACTAGTTCTATTGGATTGCGACCCCTGGGGTAATTACATTATATTAAAGACACAGCAATAGCGTCAGATGCAGCAGATATATTTTATAACACCAGGTTAAACTTTCTGGCACATTTACAGCACTGACATACATAAAAAATAGACTTGGGTCTATTGGTGTGTGTGCGCCATTGCATGCAAGGTTTCTGTATTTATAACCACCTCAGAGGATATTGGGGGTCGCTCTAGAGCAGGGGTGCCCACACTTGGTACTGTAGGGCTGGTGTCCTGTAGACGTTAGCTCCAACTTGCCTCAACACACCTGCATGGATGTTTCTAGAAAGCCTAGTAAGAGCTTGATTAGCTAGCCCAGGTGTGTCTGATTGGGGTTGGAACTAAACCGGCCCTCCAGGACTGAGTTTGGGCACTCCTTCTATAGAGTCTAGTGGGCACTCAACTTGGGTTATATACTGCTTTTGAATTTCCATTCTCATAGTTTTGTGAACTGAGTATTTTGGCTTTCCAGAGGATCATGTTTCATTGATTTTATGTATTACCATATAGCCTAGCCATCAAACTTGCTCTTTATGTTAAAAGAGTGGGTATTGTAGACATAAAATTACTTCTACGCAGATGTTTTGAAACTGTTTTGTGAAACTTGACTTGACAGAGTGGGTTTGTGAGCACATCAGTGATAACACATTATCTACCAAATGAAAAAAAGAAAGTGACGCTTTGATCACTTAGCCTTTAGTTCTTTCTTTGTAATACTTGCAAAACCATTTCAACTGCTGAAAGTGCTGGGAAACAGATGATGAAAAGACAATAATGTCATCCATATTAGATAACACTGAGTGCCAACTTTGATCTCCAAAATAAGCTCCATTAACTGCTGAAAAGTAGCAGGTGCATTACAAAGGGCAAATGACATACTGCAATTCAAAGGAAGCCAAATACTATCCAGCCGTATCTATTTCCGTCACTGAAATTTAGTACTATTTATTTGCCAGATCTAGTTCCGAAATCTGTCCTGGCTTTGTTTTTATACTAAATCTTTAGATTCTTTTTTATCATCAATATAGTTCACTACGAACGGCAAGGTGGCTGAGTGGTTAGCACTGTCGCCTTACAGCAAGAAGGTCATTGGTTCGAGTCCTGGTTGGACCAGTTGGTATTTCTGTGTGGAGTTTACATGTTCTCCCCGTGTTGGTATGGGTTTCCTCCAGGTGCCATTTTTAAAGAGGTATGTTTAATCTTAATCTACATGCGGTGCTGCTCATCAATATCAGTTCTAAAGGAGTGGACCAATCGGAAAAAACTCAGAAGTGGAGCAAGCTTCTATTTACAGTAGCAAGTTGGCATGACAATTGTTTTATTTGGTGCCAACAATGTGTTGGAGACATTTTTTTTAAATTAAATCCTGAGCAATTTTCTGTCTCTCTTTTTAGAATCAATGACACGTTCTGTCCATTAACATTGCATCACTTTTGCGTTGATCCCAAATATTTGAGGGGACGCCAACCTGTTTTCACCAAGTAGGACCTGTTCCAGATCCTGAAACAACATTCCCATCAGCCAATTAGAATTAAGGGATACATTTACTGTCACGGCCACACAAGGAAGACAAAGGAGGTTAAATCTTTAAGGTATTTATTCAAGAGGAGCAACAGCAGCAGAGGGTGAAGCAGGTGAGTGGTGAGGCAGTGAGAGAGATCACAAACACAGTTCAAGCGGTAAGTTCAGTTCTTCTGTAACACTAACACACACACTATAAACACTTCCCTTGAGCAGGTTGCTTTGTATCCACAGGAGAACGGGGACATCCACGGAAGAGCACAGGAGAGATCAGGGGAGCCGATGAGGAAGACCATCTGACGTTGACTCCAGCTGGTGAGTGACTGAGTGAGGTGGGTCTTTATAGTGTGCTGGTGATTGTGGGTGCAGGTGCGGATTGTTAGAATTCA
Organism: Danio kyathit; assembly: GCA_903798195.1. NCBI lineage: Eukaryota > Metazoa > Chordata > Actinopteri > Cypriniformes > Danionidae > Danio > Danio kyathit. Next base: position 12,311,154 of record LR812534.1, read on the forward strand.
GGTGATGGTTCTCGTGTGTGTTGTGACTGGTGATTGACTGTGGTGACTGGGACTGCAGGAACGAGCCAAGGGTGTGATGTTTACAGTTTATGTTAAAGGCGCAGTATGTAAGTTTGACACCCAGTGGTTGAACTAGGTATTGCAGTCCTGGATCAAAATAGACGCAAACGCGGGATGCCAGATTGAGTACAGGAGCGAGTGATTTAAAACTGTGTTCTAAATAAAAGCAACGACACGCAACAGAGGGAATATTTTTCATATTAAAAGTAGTTTTGGTTCTAACCAACACCTCGAATTGATATATATGAAATGGCTTCTATTTCTCACAGCTCAACATGTGAAACCTATGACAGTGATCACCTCAGGTAAATCTTGTGTGCTTTATTCAATGCTAACCCAGATAGCAAAATGACATCATTTCAACCTAAAATCAACGTTTCTTTTGACATCGATTCAACATCGTTTTGCTCATCGGGGTAATGTTGAAACGACGTCAGGCACTCCATTCAAATCTAACCTGAAATCGACACAATTGGTTACTTACCCAACGTTGAATCGATGTTGATATTCAGTCGATCGAAACGACGTTATAGAATCCACACATTTTCAACATGTAATCAACCTAATTGGTTTGTCCACCTGACGTTGAAATGATGTTGATTTATAGTTGATTGGAACAACGTGGAATCCACACATTTTCAACATATAATCGACCTAATTGGTTTGTCTATCTGATGTTGAAATGATGTTGATTTATAGTTGATTGGAACAACGTAGAATCCACACATATTCAACATATAATCGACCTAATTAGTTTGTCTGTCTAATGTTGAAACGATGTTGATTTTAAGTCGATTGGAACAACATAGAATCCACACATATTCAACATAAAATCTATCTAAATGATTTAACGTTTAAATGAATGCTTAAACAACATTTTCAACATTAAACCCATCCATATGACCTAATCACCATTTTTTTACAAGAATACATAATATAATTTATTCTGTATATATAACAAAACACACCACAATCTGTCATCATTTTTTATTGATAAAAACACACAGCTGTGAATATCCGTTAAGAGCATGAATTCATTCAAACCTTCTACACTTAAACAGAGAACATTTAAATTACTGACTAAAATAGTCAAAACCATTTACTCAAAGTAAAACTGTAGAATATTAAATACATTTGTCTATTTGTGTTCTATTTCAACATGTATTTTTCATTAGAGTAAAAAATGCATTTTATTTCAGATGTGCATAATAACAAAATTAACAAAACGCAGGTTTAAATCACAATGTTTAAACTGTTTAAAGAACAACATTTATTTAATGAATTTAGAAAGATACAATCACAGAAACAAATTCAGATGCAACCATAGAAAAAAATATTCTTGCTGGATTAGCAAGGTCAATAAATAAAAACAAATTATTTTAGGTTGTGTGAAACTATCGGGAAGCCTTTCGTCTACAGTGCCACCATTTACTAGAATTCCATCTCGGATTTTCCAGAAATACGAAGTATTAGTGACCCAGACACTTGTCTGAGAACAAGCTTCAAATATTACAACAACCGGTAAGAATTGCAAGCTTGTTTATTAATTACAATTATTATTTTTTTTTTTTCAAAATATCATTGTTTAATGACTAAATGCAATAAATAAAATACAGCGCTGCGACCAAAGAATGTAACGTATACTGCATAATCATATGCAATGCACATGATCCTATTATAACGATCACTGCGAACAATAAGCTAAGCATTCATTTTATATACAAACTGTAAATATAAAAACATTAAAATATTTTAAAGCAATGAAAATCTATATGTAAAAAAACAAAACTACTTTAAACTATATCTCGTCAGAGCTGAGCATACATTTTATTTCAGTAAAAAACGGTCCTCTTCATAATATTTCTATTTATTTCTTCTTTGTAATATGGTATGAATTTAAAAAATACGGACTTTCCTTTACGGCTCCTATTCAGTTTTTTTACTTCCTGCTCTCCATCTTGATTTCAAATTTAAATTCCACACCAGGCCAGTAAAAATTTTTTTTTTTTTTTTAAAGTGTTGAGCCCTGTTGGGTAATTCTCCTTCTCATTAAAACTCAAATGTGCATTGTGTTGTGACAATTACTTAAGATTTTTGTAACAATAAAGATGCATTTAATACAACCATAAAAACGCTAAAAGATTGTCAGTACACTGTACTATAGGCACAACCAGTCGTTTGGTGTGTTTGTGTGAGAGAGGAAAAAAAAACATTTGCAACTTGTTAAAAAAAAAAAAAAACTTTCTCAGACTTCAAATATACTGGTCACTAACAGAAACTTCAGTCATGGGTGCTGTTCCTTCGCTCCAGTAATACCTTCAGAGAACATAATAGTCAGTGATCCATACATAGGCAGAGAGATTAGTGTGGTGTAGGCAGAACTGGAATAGACGTCTGTCCAGGCACAGGTTACAGATCTTGATGTCTTCAACTGGAGATTTCAGAGAAACTGCCATTAAAAAAAATTGTAAGAAAAAAAAACATGTTACTCAGTAGGAAAATCTCACCAGGTACAGTATCTACTATTACAAAGTACAATTCCAAGGTAAATTTTCAGTTCAACCCACAGTATTGGTACCATAAAATTGCCACAATTTTTGACTCCTCCTCACACAGAATATTAAGTTAACATGGTATTTTGTTAGAAATTAAATGATCTTGGATTTCATTTTCTTGTGAAATTCTAAAAAGCTTAATGATATTAAATATTTTTCAAAATAAATGCGTTTACAAACATTTGTTTAGATACTTGTACAAGTAAACTGCAGTAACCTCAAGAGAAAAGCATTTAGACAAAATAAATTTTAATAAACAGGAAAATAAAAAAAAATGCACACCAGAACATAGCACTACAATCAGAAAAAAAACAGACAAGCATGGTTTGTGAACAATTGAGGTAAAGTTGGTTTTATATTCGGATATTCAGACATTCTCCTCAATAATATAATGTCAGAAAAGTATTCTTTGCAAATTCTAAATAGTGAAATCATATTAGCAGCAAATGACTATCAAAGTACAACATTGTTTACAGTCAAATAAACAGTGTTTATGTTGTTTTGAAGTCACACTTGCATGCTAACTTCGATCGAATATTCAAAGTAACATGGTAAACAATATAGAGACTTCTAAATGAACGAATGTGCGAATATAAAACCAACTTTACCTCTATAAGCTTTTCCCATTCAATGCTGTGGACCGTCTCTGGCGAAGAGTTCGTCACTAAATGTAGAAAAAAATAGAGCAACAAAACAGTAAACTGACAGCGATTCACTTCGCTAGCGTAATAACGTGTTAAAAAATCTCGTTTAACGTTAGCTCGATGATAAGTAATGTTATTTGTGAACCGTTTCTCATAACTTAGCCTATACGTTAGCTCGAGCAACATTAACTTACATTTGTGTTTTATGCTCATTCCAAATCGATTTGACAGATCATCTTATATTTTACACAGGTTAAAAAGCATTGAAGTCATATAGTGAAGTTAATCGTGTTGAAATCGAAAATTAAATAACCAAAACAGCTTTTCATTTACCTTAACGTTACCTTTATAGATCAGCTGCAGTTAATAGCCTGGGTACGCACAGGGCGACATGGGCTTACTAAAAAACGTATAGGAAGTGGTAAAGTGTTAATTTACCCATCTAAAAAGTTACATTTTGACATAAATTCTTGGGAAAACGACAAATAAAACATGTGAAACGTCGAATACAACGTGCTTACCTTACAGTTCCGTCCGCTGCCTTCGGTTTGTTAGTTGATTCAAATGATGAGCAGCACCTGCGCCTCACGCTGACTCGCGCAGAAGAACCGACTCCGAGTCCACCAATCAAGTTTCAACATCGAACCAGTGTTATGATATCGACCAGATGCGTCGGGTAGCCTATATGTTGAAGAGTCAACTTCATTTCGACATTGAATCAATGTTATGATTTCGACCAGATGCGTCGGGTAGCCTATATGTTGAAGAGTCAACTTCATTTCGACATTGAATCAATGTTTTATTCTCGATGTAATAACCTTCCGACGTACCGACCAAATAAAGAACGTTGATTCAATGTCGAAATTTGATCGACGACTGATACTGACGCTTATAACCAATAATCGACATTGATTCAATGTCGGCTTGCTATCTGGGAAATGCTAACAATGTGAGTTTGAATAGATTCTAAACCTTATCGTTTCATGAGTGAGTGCTTATTCTGTGCTTCTGAATGGCTGTATTTACATTTCTGCCGTGTTTCGTCTGGTGCAAACAGCCAAACTGCTCATTACTGTGTATCTCGTCACAAAGCATGTTATTAGGACACAGGGTTACAATGTAACCTGCTCACCTAATGTTTACATTCACAATATTTATATCATTTGCTAATTAATAACCTCATGTGGAACTGAATCTGTCTAATTTCGATGTCTGATACTGTCCATTTTGCTCACGGACGCATGCTTTCAGAGCCTTTCTGAATGAATGAATGAATGAATGAAATACGCTGTTTTCCAACAAGGCAACTCGGAGTGCTGAAATGTAATTGGCTAAACTGGCATTGTGCAGGTTGAATTTACCTAAACAAAGACAGAGTTCCGGCACGGAAAAACCATTTTCAAAGCAGAATATCTGACTTCAGCAATGTTTTTCAGTTAAGCAAGTATGTTTACTTGGGATGTTTCTTAAATATCTGCACACATATTATGGTATTTTTATGCTTCAGAAGAGTCAAAAACTTACATACAGCACCTTTAAGTTTAGGCTTACAGTTGGGTTTATGCACTTCTACATGATTGTTATCCAACTATTATTCCCCTCTGATTTTGGGTTATGATTGGGTTTAGGGATAGGGAATAGGTATTACATTTTCCAACAAAAATGACTTCAGGGGACTTGTTTGTACTGCTTTTTATGGTCAGTTTTTTGCAATAAATTCACATGACTATTTATTTATTATCTGCACTCAGTCTACAGCAAGCAGTGTTAAACCAAAACCAGGAAAATCATGAAGGATGTCAGAGACCCCAATAATGGTCTGTTCTCACCGATGAGGTCAGGTAAGTGTTTTTGTTTACTGATGGTCAACAATGAGAGACTGAAGAGGGGGCTATACGGTTTATCAGTCAGAACAACACTTGACTAAGCACTTAACACTTTGCACATTTACAGAGGCTGTGTTCGAAATCACATACTTCCATACTATATAGCTCACTAAAAACAGACCGAGCCGAGTGGTATGTCCGAATTCATAGTATTCGAAAAACAGTATGCGAGAAGTACCCTGATGACTTACTATTTCCAATGAGATTCTGAAGTGTGCATCCCATGCATGCGGCACTATCCCATGATGCTCCGCGAAAGAATTCATGAATGGGAGTGAAGCGACACAAGTCACTCGAGTAGGTCATGTGATCATAACAAAATGGTGGATGTAGCACGTTCGAGTTGCATTCATACTGCTCACATTCATACTGTAGAGAACGTACTTTTCTAACGGTCGAGTAGTACATTTAAATTCAAATGCAGTACCTACTGAGTAGTAGACAGTTTTAGACGCAGCCCTACACTTATAGACATTGCACATCTGTATATTCAGTTCAATTCATCTTTATTTCTATAGGGCTTTTACAATGTGGATTGTGTCAAAGCAGCTTCACATAGAAGATTATAGCGAATTGAAAATGTCAGTTCAGTTTAGTTCGGTTCAGTGTGGTTTAATATTCACTGCTGAGAGTCTAAATACTGAAGAGCAATCCATTGATGTGCAGCTGTGCAGATGTGAAGTCCCGAACCATGCAAGCCAGTGGCGAAAGCAGCTTTTGACAAGCATCTTTTGACAAGAATTTTCAGGTTTATTTGGCTTGGAAAACATTTGTTAAAGTGTAATATCATATTTGGTGGATCGCGTTTGGTTTTCTCTTATATTCTGTTATTAATGACACATGGCTTTCATATAATCATGTTTTTGAGCATATGATTTTGTAATTATTATCTTTCAAAGCTCTAAAATAGCATAATAGTGGCTTGGAAAACATCTGTTAATGTGTAAGATCCTATTTGGTTGATCACGTTTGGTTTTCTTTTATATTGTGTTAGTAATGTCTAGTGGTGGATCTGGGGGTGGGGGGGGTAGAGTCACAGAGAAGTGATATCAGCCATTGGCGGCAAACTGCGGAGACTGGGGCCTCTTTGGCGCACTCGCTCTCGCGTGCACTCTCTCTCTCTCTCTCTCTCTCTCTCTCTCTCTCTCTCTCTCTCTCTCTCTCTCTGTTATCGCGCGCTCTCTCTGTCAGTGACGGTGCTGCGCGCATCAGTTCCCCTCATTCCTCAGAAGTTAACCCCCAAATTGACACAGGTAATAAAAAGATTCAGTCATGATCATGTTGTGAAACTATCAAAATGTGCACTGTTGATTATATTAGACTTTTGTTTTCAATAGCAATTTTAAACCTTTTAATAAAAGAAGTCCTCGGCTATGCAGAGGCTTAATTAGAAATTGAGTGTACATATATAGTTTTACGTTAGGAAATGCAGTCTTGAATTTAAAAACAGTCGGCAAGTACCGGATGTAACACATTGATCAAATTTAGTTTTCAGTCTCGTTGAAAAGTACAAGTGGCCCCTGCCCGGCCCCCCCAGTTACTCTGGTTTAGAACCGCCACTGTTAATGACTCATGCCTTTTATAAAATCATGTTTTTCAGCATATGATTTTGTAATTATGAGCTGTCAAAGCTCCAAGATACTATAATGGTGGACTCAATACTCTAGTTAGTTTTTGACACTCAGATATTTACAACATGAGTACAAGGGTACATGTTGTATATTGAGTAATTTGAGTATATTGTTGGTTTTCATAATTTAGGAGTAATACGTTATTTTCCATCATGATTTTCAATACTTGGAGAAAAGGTCACATTTTGACAAAAGTCTGTTTCTGAAAATATTTATACTTACATGAAAAGGAAAAGAATTAAATGTACCATGTACCAAAGTTGTTTCTCCAGCCCTGATGCACAACTGCCATTCACTACACAGGGGTTACAGAATCAGTGAACGTGTGAGCAATTTCAGACACAGCAACAGATTTATAAATGAGAGTCAATTCCTCTGCTGGAGTCGACTCCTGCTCCAGGGCTATTCCGAGTCGAGGAATCAACTTGTACACAATCAACTTTTGGAATTGACTCCTCATCAGAGATTCAGCTAGGTCAGAATCTATTATAACTATCATCTCAGCTAGGTCAGAATCTATTATAACTATCGTCTCAACTCTCATCATCTGACTCTTCCCTGCCCCCAGCCATCACTTCCTAGAGTTCCCTATTTCTCCGTTAGCTTTGAGAGCAATGTGCACTGGCAGCTGTGTGGAGAAGGAGACTAATGAGACGTCTACCGCTTCAGTCTAGACTGCAACTTTCAGTTCAGGCCATTTACTGCAAGAGAGCACAGTCACACCTTGGGAATTCATGAGAGCCCGGCAATGGAAATGACATTTGGGCTGGAGTGTGTGTATGGGTGTGTGTGTGGCAGAAGATAGTGAGAGTGTTCTGTATGTATGTTTACTCTGGGTAGAGAGATGTGAACAGAGTGTTAACGTTTCTTAAGGACTCTGATGCCTTCACAGCACAGTTACTGTAGATGTCTGGGATTCTCGAAGCTGTCCTGGAGGTCTCCTTGCACTTCATATTTTGTCTTCCTGCCTTATCAGGAAACACCCAGGACAGGTCTCGCACACCCAGCTCAGCACCATTTCTCAATACAAAATGTGCAATGTTCAGACAAAGGAAATAGTCACATACAGTTGAAGTCATAAGTTTACATACACCTTGTGGATTCTTACATTCATACAAAATTTTTTTTGACCTGACCTATGGTGCATTTCCGAAAACCACCGTTAGCCCACTAAGGTCGCAAGGTCCTTTGTCACAATTGTAGTAACTCAGCCATGTTTCTAAGCGGAGTTAAAATTTAGCAGTCAGAGAAGATTCTTGCTCTCCCTCGTCTCCGTCTCTTTAATTAAGTATCGCCCGAAGCTTAATTCCAATACACACTCTTCTTCCCCGTTTAAAACAAAGAACGTGTTGTCACCCAAAGTTACTAAGTAATGACCCATCAGGAAATTCTGGTCGCATGACCACTGAATTGCCCCTCCCTGGGCGTGAACCACCAGGGAGAAGAGAGGCATGGCCTCGCTCAGGAGCCACGGCTATTGGACAATCACGGAGTAGGCTGGCTTAAGTCCTGCCCACTATAAAACCCCCAAACTTGCAAACTTTTACGCTTTCGTTTGGTTTCACGAGGGTTTTCCACGCACATGAACTCAGTCTGACCCTGTCCTGCTCGTATAACTGCTTTCCCGTGAACACTCAGACGACGTCTCATCCAGCAGTACGGTCAGTCATTCAACCTCTCTGAACTCTGATTTCCTAAGTCTCGTCATTCTGCCGAGGAGCAAGCCACTGGAGGAATCCCCTTTCAGCAAACTTCCCGCTTGCTGACGTCAAACTCTCCGTCACCGGGACAACGAGTCCCACGCTCCAGAAGACGAAGGAAAATCCCTCTCCAACAAAGAACATCCCAACGACGTCAACGCACGGCAACCAATCGGCTTCGCCGGAGTTCGCCTCAACCAGCTGATGAGTTTGACTGGTCATCAAAACGCAAGTAAACACAAACAAACCTTTCACTCCTTGCTGAAGCTGGTGTTAATTAAGTTTAACAGTAAATCCCTAGTCAGATTCTCTGCTTGGTGGTTTTCTCAGGTTGCAATGCTAAGAACTTAGCACGTGCGAGACGTTTGGGACTCTTCGTTGTCCATTCTCAGTCATTCAACTCATTCCAGAACTGTGTGTGTGCATCTTTGTGTTTGTCTGTTTTACATAGAGTAGTTTACTGTGTGTGTAGCTTAATAAACTTGTGTTTCATTTTAAGATCCTTGTCAGAGTTTTTATGTGTTTCTAAGTTACTGCCTCAGCTATATGGTCTTGCTACCTTGCTTGTGAAACTCTGTTTATATTGTTATTTTGGCCAAGTAATAATATAACATAGATTTACTAAAGATAAAGTTACAATGCTTACTTCTATTAGGGTGGACCAATAGATGACATAAGTGTGGTAACCTAATTTTGACTGTGAGCCAGTCATTCGAATCTTTTGATTCAATCCCCGAGAATTAATATAAATTAATTCGAACTTATGAGCTAATTCTTATAGTACCAGACATATTAGATGGTCCAGGCGCTACACAATTATAGTTCAGCGATTTGGCATTTAGCAAATCTGACGTTCCAACAAACATTCGCAAATGGCGTTGCAAACGTGTGCATTTGCAACTACTCCTCTAGAGCTGTATTTGGAAGCATAGTTCCTGCCTGTGTTCTATTCACAACTACCCCCCCTCCCTCTATTCCCTATTCTTTTCAAATGTTACAACATCCACTTTTGAATGATTGATAAAAAAAAAACGTAAAGATATCTCTCTCACGTGTAATATGCTTTCAAATGTATTTTTTACAGTTCAGTTTTAGCCATTTCAGATTGATTTGTGCTAGACATTTATGCTAATTTGAATGCAGCCATGGCTCATAACAAAAGCTATGCACCTTATTCTTTGCGTACAAGCGGGCCATTTGAATCTTTTTGGCTCGAGACTTCCAGTCTCTTTCACTACCATTCATTTTTAGACGTTAAAAACAGCTTGTTATCCTGCTTGATGTTGCAAACTTCATATTTTCTTCTTATATTATTCTACTTGGTCTATATAGTCATGCAAACACTTGTTTGTAGAGCTAGTAGTTTGACTGTTTTCTGACGTTAATTATTCCTAGTCATTTCTCCCATAGGCAACTGAATCGAAAGTCCCAAAAATGAGCGCACTTCTGCATTGAAGAATAAGGTCAATAGATGACCTTTGATTTACAAGTGGAAATCTTCAAAGCTTGTGAAAACTAAAAATATAGGATACGTAATATGGTCTTAATTTATAGTAGCCTATCTGTATATGGATCTGCGACAGAGCAACTACAGTTTTGTCACTACATCGTTCATTTCCCAAACGATGCATCGTACTATGTTAGTTCAGCCGCAAGTTACGTTGTTGTTTGGGAAACGCATCCCTGAATAAGATATTTCACATAGATACCTACATAAATTTCACAAGATAAAATAAAACATTTACATACAGTTGTCTCATTGGGGGTGAGATAAAAAGAGTATATGCAGTATTATATTTCATTTGGAGTATTATTATTTCATTTGGAGTTCTAGACAAGTGGTTATTCAGTCAAAATTGCTAAATCGATGCAATAAACATAAATTAAACATAAAATTATGAAACTTAATTTTGTGCTCGGGCAACGCAGTGGCGCAGTAGGTAGTGCTGTTGCCTCACAGCAAGAACGTCGTTGGGTCGCAGGTTCGAACCTCGGCTGGACTGGGTCAGTTGGCGTTTCTGTGTGGAGTTTGCATGTTCTCCCTGCGTTTGCGTGGGTTTCCTCCGGGTGCTCTGGTTTCCCCCACAGTCCAAAGACATGCAGCACAGGTGAATTGGGTAAGCTAAATTGTCCATAGTGTATGAGTGTGAATGTGTGTGTGGAAGTTCCCAGAGATGGGTTGTGGCTGGAAGGGCATCCGCTGCGTAAAATTGTGCTGGATAAGTTGGCGGTTCATTCCGCTGTGGTGACCCCGCAAGGGACAAAGCCGACAAGAAAATGAATGAATGAATGAATTTTGTGCTCAAAATATTATTCCTTGTTTGGTGTGATAATTATAAAGTACATTCTTGACAAAAAAAAATTATTTTATGTATGTATGTATATATATATATATATATATATACACAGTTGAAGTCAGAATTATTAGCCCCACTTAAAATGTTTTTGTTTTTTTTCTTTTTTAAATATTTCCCAAATGATGTTTAACAGAGCAAGAAAATTTTCACAGAATGTCTGATAATATTTTTTCTTCTGGAGAAAGTCTTATTTGTTTTATTTCAGCTAGAATAAAAGCAGTTTAAAATTTTTTAAACATCATTTTAAGGTCAAAATTATTAGCCCCTTTAAGCAATATTTTTTATTCAATAGTCTACAGAACAAACCATCATTATACAATAACTTGCCTAATTACCCTAACCTGCCTAGTTAACCTAATTGACCTAGTTAAGCCTTTAAATGTCTCTTTAAGCTGTATAGAAGTGTCTTGAAAAATATCTAGTCAAATATTATTTACTGTCATCATGACAAAGATAAAATAAATCAGTTATTAGAAATGAGTTATTAAAACTATTATGTTTAGAAATGTGTTGAAAAAGTCTTCTCTCCATTAAACAGAAATTGGGGAAAAAATAAACAGGGGGGCTAATAATTAAGGGGGGCTAATAATTCTGACTTCAACTGTATATATATATATATATATATATATATATATATACACTGTATATACTGTATATATAGGCTTTGCCTTATCCGCGTCTGGTGTAAACCCAGGTGTATTGGCCAATCAGAATGGAGAAAACATTGTGCACACTGACATCATGAGGTGAAAACTCCCCAGCAGGCACAGGACATCAACATGAAGTCAGATTGACGTTTTACTCCAATGTCGTGGGGACGTTGCACTTTGTTCAGAAATGAAAATCGGTTTGACGTCAGAACCCAACACCAGCCGATGTCAATGTCCAACGTCCAACCTAAAACCAACCAAATATCAACGTCTAATGATGTTACAGCTTAACGTTGTGTGGACGTTACCATTATGATATCTATCAGATGTTGGATTTTGGTTGCCATACCTGACGAATAAATGTCAGTATTTGATATCAATATGACATTGGTTTAAGATGTTGGATTTTGGTCACTTTCCAACATGTTATTGGACGTCAAAGTAACTTTGTCCTTAGATGCTGGCTAGACATTGAATTTTGGTCACCTGATGTCACAACCTAAATCTAACCTAACATTAATGTCTTATGACGTTGTGTGCCTGCTGAGTCCAGTTATAGTGTCAACATGATCCCACTCTACCCGGAATATTAGAAAATCTTTACCTTGGCCAAAGTTTCAGTCACCTGATTTCACGTTTTTGTGTGGACAAACAGCAAAACCGTGTAAAAAAAAGTGCAGTTTTGAAAATACCCATGTTCGTGTGGAGCGGGCCTTAGGGCGTACTCACACAATGTACAGTTGCGTTGAACCGGGCCAAAGCACGCTTGTCCCCCCTCCCGTCTCCCCCGACGGCCCGCACTCACATTACATTCGGGCCTGGGCACGCTTACGTCATCGATGATGCGCTGTTCAGTTTAGGAAGAGAAGCGCTCTCGCTCAGCATAGTGGAGATTTCTTTAGTTATATCGTTTAAGTCGTTTGATATGCGGTGACACGCAGTCAAGTATTTTGCCGAACAGATCAGCCACTTTTGATGCTCATAAAGTCCTCGTGCTGCAGGAATTAGGAGGTTTGCTGAAGGTGCAGCTGTCGTGCAGTGAGGGGTTTGCGTCTTTAATAATCTACGACAGTTTGCATTCATTGAACAGTACGAATGATTAATAAATCCATATGATACAGTCCCTTAAAAGTCACGTCTCGCTTTCAGTTTCGGGCTTAGGCATGCTTGAACTCATACTGCAAGCGTACCGCACCTGAGCCCAAGTGAACCGCGCTCAGGCCCACCTCTTCCAACCGGGCCAGGGCCGGCCAAGTGAACCGTGCTTGAGCCCGGTTCAGAGCACTCACAATTCTCAAAGGATCCGGGAAACGGGCCTGGTCACGGTTCAGATAGCATAGTGTGAGTACGCCCTTAAAGGCAAGTGCAGACAACAACACATTGAGAGACAGCTCAGATCTACTTATGAGCTGGTGAGTTGAATCAGGTGTGCTTGATGAGGCAGACAAAAGCTGCTTTCATGCTGTGCCGTAATTACATCAATTTCGAGCTGACAGCGAATGATGTTCTACTCTCAGCTTTTCTCATCCCAGAATTATATATATTTTTGACAACACTATCAGCACCTAAACATTAAACTTCAATGAAGATGCAGCAGGTGGTGCAGTGGTCATGAGGTAGTTCTCAGAAAAATCCCAGTTTACAAGTTGCAATTAGAAGTTCTTCAAGGATGTGAATGCTTTTTACTAGTCAGAATCTTATAATTACAGTAATTTTGATGATGTGAATGCACTTATAAAACATATTCAGTGCTGTGGGATCCTCCAGGACAGGTATGAAAATCCCTTTTCTAAACTTTCATGGTATATTAAAATTTAAGTTCACAGATTTCCATCCCACTTGGTACTGAATTGTATATGTACAGTCACTGGCCACTTTATTAGGTGCACCTATCCAACTGCTCGTTAACGCAAATTTCTAATCAGCCAATCACATGGCAGCAACTCAATGCATTTAGGCATGTAGACATGGTCAAGACGATCTGCTGCAGTTCATATCAAACATCAGAATGGGGAAGAAAGGTGAGTTAAGTAACTTTGAACGTGGCATGGTTGTTGGTGCCAGACGGGCTGGTCTGAGTATTTCAGAAACTGCTGATCTACTGGGATTTTCACGCAAAACCATCTCTAGGGTTTACAGAGAATGGTCTGAAAAAGAGAAAATATCCAGTGAGTGGCAGTTCTGTGGGCACAAATGCCTTGTTGATGCCAGAGGTCGGAGCAGAATGGCCAGACTGTTTCGAGCCGATAGAAAGACAACAGTAACTCAAATAACCACTGCAACTGAGGTATGCAGAAGAGCATCTCTGAACGCACAACACGTCCACCCTACAGCTACAGCAGTAGAAGACCACATCAGGTGCCGCTCCTGTCAGCTAAGAACAGGAAACTGAGGCTACAATTGCACAGGCTCACCAAAATTGGACAATAGAAGATTGAAAAAACGTTGCCTTGTCGGATGTTCGGGTCAGAATTTGGCATCAACAACATGAAAGCATGGATCCATCCTGCCTTGTTTCAACGGTTCAGGCTGGTGGTGGTGGTGTAATGGTGTGGGGGATATTTTCTTGGCACACTTTGGGCCCATTAGTACCAATTGAGCATTGTGTCAACGCTAAAGCCTACCTGAGTATTGTTGTTGAGTATGGTGTCCATCCCTTTATGACCACAGTCTTCTGATGGCTACTTCCAGCAGAATGATGCGCCATGTCATAAAACGCGAATCATCTCAGACTGGTTTCTTGAACATGACAATGATTTCATCGTACTCAAATGGCCTCCACAGTCACCAGAATTCAATCCAATAGAGCACCTTTGGGATGTGGTGGAATGGGACATTAGCATTATGGATGTGCAGCCGACAAATCTGCAGCAACTGCGTGATGCTATCATGTCAATATGGACCAAAATCTCTGAGGAATATTTCCAGTATGTTGTTGAATCTATACCATGAAGGATTAAGGCAGTTCTGAAGGCAAAAGGGGGTCCAACCTGGTACTAGTAAGGTGTACCTGATAAAGTGGCCAGTGAGTGCACATGAACAAGGTTTACTTTTAAAGCAAAATGGTTACAATGGATTTTGTAATGGAGCGTCATTTATGTGACTGCACAGAAAATAAATCAGACTCTATGTGTTATGTTCTACATATGTAAATAGTGTGTGGAGGAAAGCCTGCTGACTGCAGACCTGCTCAGTATTCACTGCGGACATATTTGCTGCTTATTTTCTGCTTTTAATCAGAATCTGTTATACACAGTCATTCAAAGCCTTCTCTTCTAATCTAGCGGTGGTGATTGTAAACACTCAAAGGTGATTAAGGAGCCTGGAGGAATAAAGACTGAGCCATGAACCATGGAAGGAGAAATAATGAGGGGGTGAAAAAAGATTGAGAGGATAAACCAAAAATGTACCAAAAATGGTACTAAAAATATCGGTACCCATTGAGTATGTGATACGTACTATGATCTGAAACTATCACAAAGAGTATTTTTTTCAGCTAAAAGAATAAGAAAGGCATGCTGCTTTAAACATAGTGATGCACCTCCTAAAATCAAAAGATTATTTTAAATGTTTCCTTATAAATCCATTCAGGTCATTAGCCAATTTATTTATCTATTTCTTTGGAGACTGTGATCCGTAAACTACATTTTATGACCTCCCCATTGGTAGCTGCAAGCAGACAATCTGTTAATCAGAAACTAAATTACATGCATCAGAAGGAAGACCCGCATCCCGCATGATTAAACAAGATAAAACAAAATGAAAGCATCTTCACTGAAGATTAGAAATGACATTAGCATACAAATGGTGATGTAATAAAAAGAAACACCAAGGCAAATAGGACAGAACTAGTCAAGTTAAAACACATTGTAGTCGAGTATACAGTGCCACATTACAATTGATCAGATTTCAGGCATCTGGCCAGCAATAGTCTTAACTGAATATTATTTTAACTGATGTTTAAGGGTATGAATAGATCACTTTTGTTCAAGACGAATTTCTTAAATGAACATTTTAAAAGTCTGAGATCCAATCAAAGTAGGAATGTTATAATGATTCACTTACATTCCTGCGACTTGCTCCCTTCTTTATCAGGAGTTGACAGATAGGAATGAACTACCAACCAATTTGGCACGTGCCCATCTAACCACAACCCAGCCATGAGAATGCAATAACTCATGCAGCCCCTAGTGCTGGAAAACACCAAAACCTTTTTAATTCAGTGGACAATTCATATTAAAGGCACGTGTGCATCGGAAGTTCCAGTTTCCCATTAGGAACCGACTACGACCAAACGTTGCGACCAAACACTGAAAACAGACTACTGCCTCCTGTGGCGTGTAAAGACACCTCCTCCCATGCAGGTGCACAACGCTTGTTTCAGTTGGAGTTCGTCCGTTTGGTGTGTTCAGGTGGAGCTTTTTGGTCCAGACAAACCAGACGTGAGCTGACACAAGGAAGACAACACAGTTGGGTTTTGTCCATCCTAGTTGTTTGATGCTGGCTTAAAGCTTGTTCTCTGTGGCTCTAAAAAAAAAATAATTCTAATAAATAATTTTTATATAAACCTTTTTGCTTTGAAGAAATTTCTTTGTTTAAAGGTTATAAACAATAAAATAATTTCAAGTAGATTTAAAGTGGATAAACATTTTAAGTAACAAGGTTAAAGGTATAGTTCACTAAAATAAAAATTCTGTCATCTTTTACTCACCCTTCACTTGTTCCAAACCTGTTTCAGGTTTTTGTGTTTTGAGCACAAAGATACACTGAAGAATGTTAGAAACCTGTAACCATTGACTTCCATAGTATTTGTTTTTCCTACTACGTCATCTCAATTCAAATTATGATAGAGCCTCTCTGTAACCAGGGATGTGGCACTGACAACAAGGGTGCAGATCCAAATGCAGGTTTATTAGCGAGGTCAGGTAAGCAATGGTTAACAAAGGCAAACAGATATATGCAGGCAATCCAGAAACGTAGTCAAAGTAACAGGCGAGTGGTCAGAAGGCAAGCGGCAGACAGGGCTAAACAGATTAACAAGGCGAGGATCAAAATACGGCAAAGCAAGACAAAGGAAACGCGTTGTAATGTCACTTAACAGACAACAATTCTCAGCCACATTGAATGTGTTTGTGCTGCTTATGTAGTGCAGTAATCAGTCCCAAAAGCAGAATCAACTGTGAAAGTCTAATCAGAAGAGACTTGGAGCAGGTGTGTGTGTGTGTGTTACATGACTAAATATGTAGTCCATAACATGGTGGATTTGTTGTTCGTGTGAAAGTGAGTGTTTACCAGTGATCTCTTGACGTTATATTGCTGGTGATCGTGACATAGCCCCCCCTCTAAGCAGCGGATTCCAGACGCTCCGAACACAGCCCAGATAGCAAGCCGACATTGAATCAATGTCGATTATTGTTTATAAGCGTCAGTATCAGTCGTCGATCAAATTTCGACATTGAATCAACGTTCTTTATTTGGTCGGTACGTCGGAAGGTTATTACATCGAGAATAAAACATTGATCCAATGTCGAAATGAAGTTGACTCTTCAACATAGGCTACCCGACGCATCTGGTCGAAATCATAACATTGATTCAATGTCTAAATGAAGTTGACTCTTCAACATATAGGCTACCCGACGCATCTGGTCGAAATCATAACATTGGTTCGATGTCGAAATGAAGTTGACTCTTCAACATATAGGCTACCCGACGCATCTGGTCGAAATCATAACACTGGTTCGATGTTGAAACTTGATTGGTGGACTCGGAGTCGGTTCTTCTGCGCGAGTCAGCGTGAGGCGCAGGTGCTGCTCATCATTTGAATCAACTAACAAACCGAAGGCAGCGGACGGAACTGTAAGGTAAGCACGTTGTATTCGACGTTTCACATGTTTTATTTGTCGTTTTCCCAAGAATTTATGTCAAAATGTAACTTTTAGATGTGTAAATTAACACTTTACCACTTCCTATACGTTTTTTAGTAAGCCCATGTCGCCCTGTGCGTACCCAGGCTATTAACTGCAGCTGATCTATAAAGGTAACGTTAAGGTAAATGAAAAGCTGTTTTGGTTATTTAATTTTCGATTTCAACACGATTAACTTCACTTTATGACATTAATGCTTTTTAACCTGTGTAAAAATATAAGATGATCTGTCAAATCGATTCTGAATGAGCATAAAACACATAAGTTAATGTTGCTCTAGCTAACGTATAGGCTAAGTTATGAGAAACGTTTCGCAAATAACATTACGTATCATCGAGCTAACGTTAAACGAGATTTTTTAACACGTTATTACGCTAGCGAAGTGAATCGCTGTCAGTTTACGGTTTTGTTGCTCTATTTTTTTCTACATTTAGTGACGAACTCCTCGCCAGAGACGCTCCACAGCATTGAATGGGAAAAGCTTATAGAGGTAAAGTTGGTTTTATATTCGCACATTCGTTCATTTAGAAGTCTCTATATTGTTTACCATGTTACTTTGAATATTCGATCGAAATTAGCATGCAAGTATGACTTCAAAACAACATAAACACTGTTTAGTTGACTGTAAAAAATGTTGTACTTTGATAGTCATTTGCTGCTAATATGATTTCCCTATTTAGAATTTGCAAAGAATACTTTTCTGACATATTATTGAGGAGAATGTCTGAATATCCGAATATAAAACCAACTTTACCTCAATTGTTCACAAACCATGCTTGTCTGTTTTTTTTTTCTGATTGTAGTGCTATGTTCTGGTGTGCATTTTTTTTATTTTCCTGTTTATTAAAATTTATTTTGTCTACATGCTTTTCTCTTGAGGTTACTGCAGTTTACTTGTACAAGTATCTAAACAAATGTTTAAATGCATTTATTTTGAAAATATTTAATATCATTAAGCTTTTTAGAATTTCACAAGAAAATGAAATCCAAGATCATTTAATTTCTCACAAAATACCATGTTAACTTAATAATATGCGTGAGGAGTCAAAAATTGTGGCAATTTTATGGTACCAATACTGTGGGTTGAACTGAAAATTTACCTTGGAATTGTACTTTGTAATAGTAGATACTGTACCTGGTGAGATTTTCCTACTGAGTAACATGTTTTTTTTCTTACAATTTTTTTTAATGGCAGTTTCTCTGAAATCTCCAGTTGAAGACATCAAGATCTGTAACCTGTGCCTGGACGGACGTCTATTCCAGTTCTGCCTACACCACACTAATCTCTCTGCCTATGTATGGATCACTGACTATTATGTTCTCTGAAGGTATTACTGGAGCAAAGAACAGCACCCATGACTGAAGTTTCTGTTAGTGACCAGTATATTTGAAGTCTGAGAAAGTTTTTTTTTTTTTTAACAAGTTGCAAATGTTTTTTTTTTTTCCTCTCTCACACAAACAGACCAAACGACTGGTTGTGCCTATAGTACAGTGTACTGACAATCTTTTAGCGTTTTTATGGTTGTATTAAATGCATCTTTATTGTTACAAAAATCTTAAGTAATTGTCACAACACAATGCACATTTGAGTTTTAATGAGAAGGAGAATTACTCAACAGGGCTCAACACTTAGGATTTTTTTACTGGCCTGGTGTGGAATTTAAAATTGAAATTAAGATGGAGAGCAGGAAGTAAAAAAACTGAATAGGAGACGTAAAGGAAAGTCCGTATTTTTTAAATTCATACCATATTACAAAGAAGAAATAAATAGAAATATTATGAAGAGGACCGTTTTTTACTGAAATAAAACATATGCTCAGCTCTGACGAGACGCAGTTTAAAGTAGTTTTGTTTTTTTACATATAGATTTTCATTGCTTTAAATTATTTTAATGTTTTTATATTTACAGTTTGTATATAAAATGAATGCTTAGCTTATTGTTCGCAGTGATTGTTATAATAGGATCATGTGCATGGCATATGATTATTCAGTATACGTTACATTCTTTGGTCGCAGCACTGTATTTTATTTATTGCATTTAGTCATTAAACAATGATATTTTGAAAAAAAAAAAATTGTAATTAATAAACAAGCTTGCAATTCTTACCGGTTGTTGTAATATTTGAAGCTTGTTCTCAGACAAGTGTCTGGGTCACTAATACTTCGTATTTCTGGAAAATCCGGGATGGAATTCTAGTAAATGGTGGCACTGTAGACGAATAGCTTGCCGATAGTTTCACAGAACCTAAAATAATTTGTTTTTATTTATTTATTTATTGACCTTGTTAATCCAGCAATAATATTTTTTCTATGGTTGCATCTGAATTTTAGTTTCTGTGATTGTATCTTTCTAAATTAATTAAATAAATGTTGTTCTTTAAACAGTTTAAACATTGTGATTTATACCTGTGTTTTGACCCTAATAGTTAATTTTGTTATTATGCACATCTGAAATAAAATGCATTTTTTACTCTAATGAAAAATACATGTTGAAATAGAACACAAATAGACAAATGTATTTAATATTCTACAGTTTTACTTTGAGTAAATGGTTTTGACTATTTTAGTCAGTAATTTAAATATTCTCTGTTTGTTTGTGTAGAAGGTTTGAATGAATTCATGCTCTTAAAAGATATTCACAGCTGTGTGTTTGTATCAATAAAAAATGATGACAGATTGTGGTGTGTTTTGTCATATATACAGAATAAATTATATTATGTAGGCTATTCTTGTAAAAAAAATGGTGATTAGGTCATATGGATTGGTTTAATGTTGAAAATGTTGTTTAAGCATTCATTACAACGTTAAATCATTTAGATAGATTTTATGTTGAATATGTGTGGATTCTATGTTGTTCCAATCGACTTAAAATCAACATAATTTCAACATTAGATAGACAAACTAATTAGGTCGATTATATGTTGAATATGTGTGGATTCTACGTTGTTCCAATCGAT
Source organism: Danio kyathit (assembly GCA_903798195.1). Classification (NCBI taxonomy): domain Eukaryota; kingdom Metazoa; phylum Chordata; class Actinopteri; order Cypriniformes; family Danionidae; genus Danio; species Danio kyathit. The sequence goes on from LR812534.1 coordinate 12,331,518, forward strand.
TATAAATCAACATCGTTTCAACATTAGATAGACAAACTAATTAGGTCGATTATATGTTGAATATGTGTGGATTCTACGTTGTTCCAATCGATTATAAATCAACATCGTTTCAACATTAGATAGACAAACTAATTAGGTCGATTATATGTTGAATATGTGTGGATTCTACGTTGTTCCAATCGATTATAAATCAACATCATTTCAACATCAGATAGACAAACCAATTAGGTCGATTATATGTTGAAAATGTGTGGATTCTACGTTGTTCCAATCAACTATAAATCAACATCATTTCAACATCAGATAGACAAACCAATTAGGTCGATTATATGTTGAAAATGTGTGGATTCTACGTTGTTCCAATCAACTATAAATCAACATCATTTCAACGTCAGGTGGACAAACCAATTAGGTTGATTACATATTGAAAATGTGTGGATTCTATAACGTCGTTTCGATCGACTGAATATCAACATCGATTCAACGTTGGGTAAGTAACCAATTGTGTCGATTTCAGGTTAGATTTGAATGAAGTGCCTGACGTCGTTTCAACATTACCCCGATGAGCAAAACGATGTTGAATCGATGTCAAAAGAAACGTTGATTTTAGGTTGAAATGATGTCATTTTGCTATCTGGGAGTTCAGGTGGGAGGTGGAGCGGAGGCGGAACAGGGGGAGGGATGGAGGTCCAGAACCATGCATTGGAGGTGTACCTGGAGCTAGATCTTTGGAGGACCTGGAGCATGGAGCTGCGGAGGGCCTGGAGCGTGGAGCTGCGGAGAGCGTGGAGCTGCAGAGGGCCTGGAACGTGGAGCTGCGGAGGGCCTGGTATGTGGAGGTGCGGGGGGCCACTTTGTGAGCTGGAGGACTGGAGGTGGCCATCTTGTGAGCTGGTAGACTGGAGGTGGCTATTTTATGGACTAAAGCACTGACGGTGGCCATCTTGTGCTTGGGTGTACTGGCAGTAGCCATCTTGTGCTTGAGAGGTTTGTTGGCGGCCATTTTGTCAACTGGCTGTGGTCTAGGCTGGTGAACAGGAGACAGGAGTACAGGTGATGCCAGCATAATGTTGTGACTGGGTTGGGCAGCAAGCCCCCATTCGCCAGCGGGTCTGGCTGTTCATTGCCCACCCCCACCCCCACCCAAAAAAAAAAAAAAAAACATTTAGGGGTCTCCTCCACCTAGCCCACAGTGAAGGGGGAACCAGACATTCTTAAGGCCAAATCAATATAAAGTTCTAATGTCTCATGGGGTTCGTGCAATCACATTGTTGAGTATAATGCACCTTGCATTTTTGCCATTGCGCTCTGTGCGCCTGCAGTTGGAAAAAGTAAACTCTGAGCAGAAAAAGTATGCAACATTAGTTGTGTCTTCTTTATTCTACAATCAACTGAAAGCAGTGTTTGTGTTGTGAAGATGACTATGTAGACCAGGGGCCCTCCAGAACTGAGTTTGGACACTCCTGATGTAGACTTTTAAAGATGGAGGAGAGACTAGTGGTCACTATGTCGAGTTATCTGGAGCTGTATGACTTCACAATTCTTGAATATCACAAATCTATTAACGATATTTAGAAAAAAAAAGAACCTTCTTGTTTATCTGAAAAACAATGCTGAAGTCAGATATTCTGCTTTGAAAATGTGCTTTCCGTGCTGGAACGTCTGTCTTTGTTTTGGTCCCTTTAACCCGCCCAATGCCAGTTTAGCCAATTATATTTTAGCACCTGAGTTGCTTTGTTAGAAAACAGCATATTTCATTCATTCAGTCATGAAGGCTCTCAACCTATGTGTCCGCAACTGAAAATGCAACCTCCAGTGGACAGTAGCAGCCCCCAAAATGAGATGCGGATTCAGAGTTCCACATGAGGTTATTAATTAGCAAATAATATAAATATTACGAACATAAACATTAGATAAGTTATAACAACCCCAAGTCTCAACGACACGCTACTTGATGAAATTTGCAGTGTTAACAATATGGCAGTTTGCATCAGACGAAACACAACAAAAATTTAAATACAGCCATTCAGAAGCACAGAATAGTGCACTTACTGCACTCCAACAAAATGGTAAGGTTTATAATCTAATTAATACATAATAAACCTCTTTAACATTATTAAATGTTCATGATGAATCCCTGATATTTGTTGGCTTCCAATGAGTCACAGTTCTAAAGTTCAATTTCAAAATTTATTTTATTTTTTTATTTAATTTTTTTATTTTACTGATATTCTGCTGCTGCTTTCAGTAGTATGGCAATAAATGTCATTGAAAATGGCATTCAAACTCACATCATTTAACACTGAATAAAGCACATGAGGTGTACCTGAGGTGATCATCGTCAGTTTATCCTTTTGTTCAGCTGTGAGAAATAGAAGCCGTTTCTAAAATATACATTTCAGGTGTTGGTTAGAACAAAAACTCCTTTAAATGAGGTAAATATTCCTTCTATCGCGTGCCGTTGCTTTTATTTAGAACACGAATCAGCCTTAAATCAGCCTTGATAGTCAAGCACAATTCTGATAATCCTCAATCTGGCAACCTGAGCTTGCGTGTGTTTTGAACAAGGAATGCAATACCTACCACTGGGTGTCAAACTTACATACTGCAGCCTTAAATATTAAATGTATAACAATATCAACAGCAATGCTCACGCACAATACGCACCTAAACATAACATAAAAAGCGAAGCACACTTTTTTTTTCTTGTCAAATATGCAGTGCAGTCCACCTTGCGTTCTCAGAACAGAAAAGATCATTCGGTGTGATCGGCCCCATATTTATAATATTTTAAATACTTATAATTTTTAGCTGCAGTGTTTTTAATTTTCTGATCACCTGACTCTTAGTCCTGTGGTTAGTTATTAAACTTGACATACTTGACCATCACTAACTGTTCTTCTTCTTAATAATATAATAAAATATTAATATTATAATATTTATATTATAATATTATATATAAAAATAATAATAATAATAATAATTCCTTACATTTATATAGCGCTTTTCTGGGCACTCAAAGCGCTTCACACATTTGGGGGGGGGGGGGGGGGGGGTCTCTTCATCCACCACTAGTGTGCAGCATCCACCTGGATGACACGACGGCAGCCATATTGCGCCAGACCACACACCACACACCAGCTGAATGGTGAAGAGGAGAAGCCAATTATGGTATGGGGATGGTTAGGAGGCCATGATGGACAGAGGCCAGTGGGCAGATTTGGCCAGGATGCCGGGGTTAAACCCCTACTCTTTCTTGAAGGACATCCTGGGATTTTTAATGACCTCGGTTTAACGTCTTATTCGAAAGATGGCAAACACTGAGCAGTATAGAGTCCCCGTCACTATACTGGAGCATTAGGACCCACACAGACCACAGGTTGCGCACCCCCTACTGGTCTCACTAACACCACTTCCGGCAGCAACCTAGCCTTCCCATGTGGTCTCCCATCCAGGTACTGATCGGGCGCAGCTCTGCTTAGCTTCAGTGGGCGACCATGTGAGAGTTGCAGAGAGCTAGCTGCCGGCGATTAAGTTATACTCTTCATCGGTCCGATAAAGAAAAGGGTTTTAATTTCATTGTCCTTCCAGCTGGATGGTATTTTCTTTTATTTTTTGTAAACAGCGTTACGTGAATGCGTCATCAATGTTCTGATTGGCCAAGAGTAGACGTATAAGATCAGTGTGTTCTGAACTCGTATGTGCTCAAACCAGCTAAAATCATGGATTTAAATCTAAATGGCTTTTTCCTCAGTGCATACTATAAGCAGCTATGGAAATTTTTTAAAATCTTAATATTTATGGGGGGGGGGCACTTGAAAGTTCTGTTTCTGTAAATATTAGAATTATTTGGTATTTGTTTGTTTTAATCTGTATAATATTTGATATTTCTTCTAAATTAAAACATTTTCATTTCGTGTAGAAACTGACAGATGTTCAGAATAACAAATGTTTTTATTATATTTTATTGTGACTGAAAATCAGGGTTATTCCACCAAATATTGCTTTCTTAATTCTTCTGAAGTTAAACTGTATGATATGGAAGCCAGAATGATAACTAAGCAGAAGCTTCTCTCCTATCTGTTTCCCAGCATGTCCCATTTTCCTGTAAATCGGAGTCCTTTTCTCTCTTTGCTAGTGAGAGACTGACAGCATCGAGTCAATTAAAAGCACACATCTCTGGAAAAGAGGGAGGGACCGAAGTTCCCTAGTGAGAAGACAATATGGCTGTACTGAGAGACACACTCCCTCTGTGACTCCCTCAGATGGGAGTACGACAGCTGCGACCAAACTCCAGCTTCAGTGGAGATAACAAGCCTTATTAGATGCTCAGCACCCCACCCCCATCAGCACTGTCTTTCAGCCACACACAAACACACACATGTTGGGCTGCTATGTTGTTTTGGGACTTTTTATAGACATAAGGATTTTTATACCTTGCAAAGTGTATATTTCATCACTTAACCCTAACTATACAGTGTATCCAGAAAGTATTCATAGCGCTTCACTTTTTCCACATTTTTTAATGTTACAGCCTTATTCCAAAATGGATTAAATTCATTTATTTCCTCAACATTCTCCACACAATACCCCATAATGACAATGTGAAAAAAAGAGTTTTTGAAATTGTTGTAAATTTATTAAAAATAAAAAAGCTGAAAAATCGCATGTACATAAGTATTTACAGCCTTTGCTCAATACTTAGCAATCACAGCCTCAAGTCTTTTTGAATATGAAGCCACAAGCTTGGCACACCTGTCTTTGGGAATCTTTGCCAATTCCTCTTTGCAGTACCTCTCAAGCTCTATCAGGTTGGATGGGGAGTGACGGTGTACAGCCATTTTCAGATCTCTCCAGAGATGTTCAATAGGATTTAGGTCTGGGCTCTGGCTGGGCCACTCAAGGACATTCACTGAGTTGTTGTGAAGCCAATCCATTGATATTTTGGCGGTGTGCTTTGGGTCATTCATTCCTTCCTGCTGGAAGATAAACGATCGCCCCAGTTTGAGGTCAAGAGCACTCTGAAGCAGGTTTTCATTCAGGATGTCTCTGTACATTGCTGCATTAATCTTTCCCACTATCCTGACTAGTCTTCCAGTTCCTGCTGCTGAAAAACATCCCCACAGCATGATGCTGCCACCACCATGGCTCACTGTAGCAATGGTATTAGCCTGGTGAAGAGCGGTGCCTGGTTTTCTCCAAACGTAACGCCTGGCATTCAATCCAAAGAGTTCAATTTTAGTCTCATCAGACCAGAGAATTTAGTTTCTTATGGTTTGAGAGTCCTTCAGATGCCTTTTGGCAAATTCCAGGCGGGGAGTGGCTTCTGTCTGGCCACTCTACCATACAGGCCTGATTGGTGGATTGCTGCACAGATGGTTGTCTTTCTGTAAGTTTCTCCTCTCTCCACAGAAAAACGCCTCCCTGACTAAGGCCCTTCTCCCTCGATCACTCAGCTTAGATGGCCGGCCAGCTCTAGGAAGAGTCCTAGTGGTTCCAAACATCTTCCACTTACCGATGACGGAGGCCACTGTGCTCATTGGAACTTTCAGAGCAGCAGAAATTTTTCTGTAACCTTCCCCAGCCTTGTGCCTTGAGACAATCCTGTCTCTGAGGTCTACAGACAATTCCTTTGTCTTCTTGCTTGGTTTGTGCTTTGACATGCCCTGTCAACCCTGGGACCTTATATAGACAGGTGTATGCCTTTTCAAATCATGTCCAATCAACTGTATTTACCACAGGTGAACTCCAATTAAGCTGCTGAAACATCTCAAGAATTATCAGTGGAAACAGAATTTAGATTTCAATTTAGAGCTTCACGGCAAAGGCTGTGAATACTTATTAATTAAATTTACAACAATTGTCATTATGGGGTATTGTGTGTAGAATTTTAAGAAAATAAATGAATTTAATCCATTTTGGAATAAGGCTGTAACATAAAAAAATGTGGAAAAAGTGAAGCGCTAAGAATATTTTCCGGATGCACTGTATCTTTAAACACAGTTCTAACAATGCAATCTCATGGCAATTCGTAATATTTTGATTAAGTGGCTAATTTGTACAATAGCATTTGTACATTTTAGTATGATTTGCTCATCCCAATGTCAAAACCAATGAGGGGTAGGTTTACGGTTGGGTTTTGGACATGTCTCCTTTTAATAATTGTACATTTTCATAAGAATGAAGTCATACAAATTAGCCACTTTTCTGAAAACACGTAAAGTTTCATTGTGAAATTGGGCTGGTTCTTACAGATATTATTCACCTTTAATGCAGGATATACCCGAAATGCCAACACAATCTCATGCTAATTTGTGAGTTTTTGTTTTAGAGGCTAATTCATATGAATTTGTACTGTCATTCGTACATTTTTGTCTGATTTGCTTATTCCCCACTGACAGCTGGATTCTGGGTTTGGGTAAGGGGCCATGCCTCCTTTTAAAAATCAACCATTTTAAACCCAGGATTATTCTGAAAACGTACCGGTATATACATTTCAGGAGAGCGCCAAATACGTCCCAGGAGCTACGTTTTTTTGTAGTTTTTGTTTTTGCGAATTCACCAGAGGCCGCTGTGTACGCTTTTTGAGATCTCAAATTTCTTTCATGAGTGTCATTTACATCTGCTGCTCTCGCATAAATCTACCAGAGGCTGCAGTTGACTGAATGAATGACTGACTGACTGAGTGATTGACTGACCCACTCCTTCCCAAAACCCAACCAATAGTGTTTTCAGAAGCACTGATTGACCAGCGCCCACCCACTTCCCTAAGTCCAGCCGACATTGTTCTCAATAGCGATACAGAAAAAGAAAAGCCCCCTGATTTTTACTACGTTTTCAGATTTTACCACATTCTCACCCTGTTATTTACTTGTATATTTTATTTTTTGCCTTCTGATTTTGTCTTACTGCTTTCTGGAACCGTTCTTCGTTGGACTCCAACCCCATCATCGTGGTCAACTCTGTGCGTCTCAAGTCCATCGACGTACATGGCGAGCCACTGGACAAACCGGTAACAGCAGGAAAGCTGACCATACGCAGTTAAGCGGTCAGTTGGTTAGCGTGAAAAGGAACGGCGTCATACCGCCTTATAGCATTCGTTTTAAAGACTAAATGCAGTCATACATACTTCTGGCTACATAATTCGCGATCTCCAGAAATATATATACGGCTACGTTTTCAGAATGAGCCTATGTTGAACATTTTTGTACAAAATGAATTGCTACATTCTTACAAATTAGCAACTTTTCAGACAATACATAAAATAGTTACATTTCCTCATAAGATCATGTTAAAAACACAATTATTCATTATTCATGTTTTTTTAATGCCAGAAATCATTGGAATATTTAGTAAAGATTTCCTTCCATATATTTGTCAAAACATTATTTTAACATGCATTACTCAGAATTTAATTTAGACAACTTTGAAGTTGCTTTTCACAATATTTTGTTTCTTTTTACACCCTCAGATTCCAGATTTTACGATTTTCTTGGCCAAATATTGTCCAAACCTAACAAACCATAAATCATTGGAAAGCTTGTTTATTCAAAGCACTGAACCTTATGACTGGTTTTGTTGCCCAGGTTCACATATTGTACACATATCCATAAATTCAACACAGGCTCATTCTGAAAATGTAGCCCTGTATACATTTCTGGAGAGCACGAATTATGTAGCCAGAGAAATGTATGGATCCATTTCGACTTTAAAACAAATGCTACAGGGCGGTATGATGCCGTTCCTTTTCACGCTTACCAGCTGTCTGCTTACCTCCATGTGGACGACTTTCCCCGCTGTTAGCAGTTTGTCCAGTGGCTCGCCGCCTAGATCAGTGGACTTGTGATGTGGATCAGAGTCGACCGCGACAACGGGGTTTGAGTCCAGCGAAGAACGGTTTCAGAAAACAAGACAAAAACAGAAGCCAAAAAATAAAATAAACAAGTAATTAACAGGGTGAGAATGTGGTAAAAATCAGGCTGCTGCGAGGGCTTTTCTTATTGTCTGGATTGCTTTTGAAAACACTATCGGTTAGGTTTAGGGAATTGGGTGCGGGTCAATCGCTGCTTTTGAAATCACTATCGGTTGGGTTTAGGGAAGGAGGAGGGTGGGTCAATCGATCGCTCAGGCAATAAGTCAGTCAGTCAGTCGACAGCAGCCTCTTGTGGATTTACTCGAGAACAGCAGGCGTAAATGGCACTTGCAAGAGAAATTTGAGATCTCAAAAAGCGTACACAGCGTCCTCTGGTGGATTCGCGAAAACAAAATCTGCAAAAAACTTAGCTCCTTGGATGTATTTGGCGCTCTCTGGAAATGTATATAGGGCTACGTTTTCAGAATGAGCCTGGGTTGCATAAATAAGTTTTCCGTATCTTGTGATTCATGTTTTTATTTTTTATTTTTCCTGGTTTATTTATGCTTTTTGGAATGCATTATGGGACCTTGATCTTTCTCCCAGCAACTTTTAACCTTAAAGGTTCAAGAAACCCTGGAGTACTTTTCTTGAGATGTTAATAGATTTGTGTGTTGAGCATCAGTTAAGACAACGTTAGCACCTGTCAGCTTTAATTGTGGGAAAAACTGGATAATTTTTAGCTTTTGTCAGCTAATTTCTTCTTCGGGGTATAAAATAATTTTTGGGGCGGGATCAAAATTGGTGACGTAGCGCAAAACTGCTAGTGAAGTGATGACGTGTTAGTTTCTCATTATTATTCATAGCTGAGTTTTCTTATCCTATGAGAAGACCCTGCTTCTTAATTATTCATGACTGCACGTGCTTTCCGAAGGCAAAGCAGACCTGCCAAGCTGGGAGACCCAATGACTGAGTAAGACCGCGGTCATATGTGTTTGTTTCCATGATTCATGGGGTTTGTTGCATGTTTTCCCCCGCGATGCTGTCCGGGCCAATACAGCAAAGCTGTTGGTTTGCAGCAAGCATGTTTGTCGGGAGAGCTGTACGAGAATTGGAGAATGGTGGACTTTGTCATTTATCAGTGGAGTTCGTTACCATCAGGTTAGCATTCAGAAACATCGCCTTTATCCGTGCTGCTGTGTTCGTACATGTTTAAAATCCTCCAGATTACCGGCAGGGTTAATGGCTGGAATAGACAGAGCAAGAGACTGCATTGCTATTCAGAGTGTCAGCATTCAGACCGGGAGATGTCCTCCTCATTTATAGTGTTTATATGAACATGATTGTCTTTATAATGATAGAACAATTTGTAGTTATGTGTATATGAAATTATGAATGACAAATGTAGCAGGGCATTACATTACTTACTGTTTATTTCTTTACATTTTAACTTTGTAAACTTTAAAATCAGTCTCTTCACGGTTTGTGTCTCATTTTGTAAGCCAACTGACAGTTTGCTCCATTCTTTTTCCCCTGCACTGTCGGGCACGCCCACTCCACCCTCTGCTCACAGCGCTGCTCCACGACCATCTCTGAGCATTTTTTAAAAAAATTTCTGAGGTAGACTTGAACTGAAAAAGGGGGGTTTCATGGCCCTTTAAAAAGTTAAAAAAAGTGACTTTTATTATTATTTTTAATAGTTTAAAGTGATATATCTGGGTTGGTGTTGTATATTACAATACAAATCCTTGTCATAAAATTACAAAAATGTCAATAAAAATAACTTTGTTAAACTGTAGAGTTGAATTTTCAACATCTAAAGTCGACAGAGCAGAGATCAAGCTTCCATAATGCAAGTCACAACTGTAAATAAACAGTAAACACTTCACAAAATACAGAAACTGTTAATATATATTTTTTTACAGTGTATCTATTACATTAATCATCTCCATTAAAATATGTACAATAACCTCTTTACAGTAACACAAAAAAGAGAGCTAATTCAGCCCAATTACAGCATTATCTTCTCATTTATTTAGCAGTCAACAAATGATGAAAACATTCTCTTAAAAAAAAAAAGCAATGAAATCAATAAACATTTTAAAGTCTTAGAAACTATATTACAATATCCTTAATATATTCATTTGGTTTGTACAAACAAAAGAGAAAAACAATGACAAACAATATTTCCATTTTAACCACAGAAAGCAACATAAAGTATCAAGACACAGACACAAAGAACCAGAAAGAAATTGTATCTCTGATACAATATGTCAGACTTTTCTTACCAGTAAAGTTTACGGACCTTACAGATGTGTTTCTTTTAATCATTCTGTAATGGAGTGAGCTAATTAGAGCAACTCTGCAGTTATAAAGAACGAACAGCATATGGTCTACGCTTGTGGGTTTTAAATCACAAGGACAATTAGCTTTCTTTTCTCACCAAAGTGAGTAAACCTGTTACTTTAAACGTGACAAGTTGACTTTACTCAGGAAAGTGAGGAAACCCATTGTAACTTGGAAGTGTTAATTTGACTTGACTTTCGTTAATTCACTCATTTTCCTTCGGCTTTGTCTCTATTTCAGAGGTCGCCACAGTGGAATGAACCGCCAACTATTCCACTATATGTTTTTTGCAGCGGATGTCCTTCCAGAAGCAACCCAGTATTGGGAAACACCAATACACACTCATTCAAACACACTCATACACTATGGACAATTTAGTTTATTCAATTCACCTATACCGCATGTCTTTGGACTCCTGTGTACCCGGAGGAAACCCACACGAACACGGAGAGAACATGCAAACTCCACACAGAAATGGCAACTGGCCCAGCCGGGACTTGAACCAGCGACCTTCTTGCTGTGAGGCGACCATGCTAACCACTGAGCCACCGTGCCGCCCTTGACTTAACTTAATTTCTATAATTATGCACATAGTTCCATTACTTGAAATGTTAGTTTACCCAAAAAAGAAATTATGTCATTATTAATTCCTCATAATTGCCCTCATATCGTTCCAAACCCCTGAAACCTTTTAAAATGGACTATATGCACAGCTTTTGCAGCCAATGATGAATTTCCGGTGACAGCTTTATGTGACTATTTTCAATTTCATAAGGTTCCTTTTACAGTAGGGGTGTCCAAACTCGGTCCTGGAGGGCCAGTGTCCTACATATTTTAGTTCCAACCCCAATTAAACCCACCTGAACCAGCGAATCAAGCTCTCTCTAGGTTTACTAGAAATTTCCAGGCAGGTGTTTTGAAGCAAATTGGAGCTAAACTATTCAGGACACCGGCCCTCCAGGACCGAGTCTGGACATCCCTGTTTACAGCATTGATGTTGTAATGTAATTCAAATATAATCAGTTAAATAGACTTAAGCATCTATTTGGTTGTAAAAGAGTAAAAAATACTGGGGTAAAATTAATTTCCATATTTTAAAGACATGGCGCAGAAAAATATAATTTAATGCAGTGCTTCTTGTTTGGTCTAATACCCACTGTATATCGTAACTCAGCCAGTCAGTGAAGATTGCTGTTTTCTTAAAGAAATAAGATCTTAAATATGGCGATTTTGTATGGTATGACAATTAACCGGAAGCCCTGGGGCTGGCTAACTGAAATGAAAAGTCCGTGTGCATATACCTCATTAAATTAAAATGTTTTGATGAAATCTGAGAGCTCTCTCATCCTCCATTGACAACAATTTTCCTGGGTCATTCAAAGTCCAGAAAGATGCCAAAAAACATCCTCAAAACGGACCATATGCCTTCAGTGATTAAATGTGAATGTTTTCAAGCTACGAGAATACTTTTGTGTCCACAGTTAACAAAAACAACGACTTTATTCAACTGTTTCTTCTCCAGGTTCAAACCAAATGTGGAATTAAGTATTCACACAAGTAAATTACATGCAAAAACAATGCAAGTTTGCGAACAGAGAAGAATCGGTGTTCAGTACGAATGAAATGGAATGGTTGTTGTATTTGGTGCAATTGTGCAAAATTGGCCTTAATCATGCCTTCATACAAGTTCAAATTGTGTTACATCATTGCTTGTGGATGTGCGCAATATACTGACACTGAGGAGAGAAAACTGTTCAATAAAGTGTTTTCTTATCAAGTAAATTAAGTCAACTAATCACTTTAAAAGCAGCGGCGTCACAGTGGCGCAGTGGGTAGCACGATCACCTCACAGCAAGAAGGTCGCTGGTTCCAGCTTCGGCTGTGTCAGTTGTCATTTCTGTGTGGAGTTTGCGTGGGTTTCCTCCGGGTGCTCCGGTTTCCCCTACAGTTAAAACACATGCGCTATAGGTGAATTAGGTAAGCTAAATTGTTCGTAGTGTATGAGTGTGAATGAGTGTGTATGGATGATTCCCAGTGATGGGTTGCAGCTGGAAGGGCATCTGCTGTGCAAAACATACGCTGGATAAGTTGGCGGTTCATTCCGCTGTGGCGACCCCAGATTAATAAAGGGACTAAGCCGAAAAGAAAATGAATGAATGATTGAATGATCACTTTAAAAGCAGATTTACTCTAGATTTACTTAGATTTAACTAATCTCCTATAATGCAAAAAATAAGGTTTTGTTCATTAACGCAAGCTTCCATCCAGATATGCAAATAAGATATATGCGCAAAACTGAATTATCGCATAAATCATTTAAAAATAAATCATTTTTTAATATCCAATGAGTCAAAGAAAACAAAATCGTCACTTCCTGATAAACTAGCGCCCAATTTAAAATTAAATAATTGGGATTTGCTGTGGGAGGAGAAGCCATTGTGGGCCTTCTTCTTCTATAATCAATTACTTGCAACACAGGCTCACTGTGGATACGTACCTCTGTCTACATTTCTGGAGAGCGCAAAATTACTGTATGTAGCCAGAGGTACATCTGGCTGCATTTCGTCTTTTAAACGAACGATACGGGTGGTATGATGCCGCCAACGGCTCCTTTTCATTTAAGCGCTACCAGCTGACAGCTTACCTCCTTACAAACGGCTGTTCTGGTGTTACCAGTTTGCCCAGTAGCTCACCACCTACGTCTGCGGACTTGGGATGCGGTGCGGAGTTGACCGCGATGATGGGGTTCGAGTCCGGCGAAGAATGGTTCCAGAAACCAAGTAAAACAAATTATCACTACACTACAACACTTTCAGTTGGGTTTAGGGAAGGGGTTGGGTTGGGCGGGTCAGTCATTCAGTCGACAGCAAGCTGGCCTGGGGTGCGTTTCCGAAAACCATCATTAGCCAACTAAGGTCGCAAGTTCCGTCGTTACAAACATAGTTCGTTGATTTGGCTTTTCCCAAATCCATCGTTCCAATAAACATTCGCAAACTGTGTCGCAAACTTATATGCTTGCAACTACACCTCTGGAGCTGTAGTTGGAAACATAGTTCCTGGCTGTGTCCTATTCCCAGTTATCCCCCCTATGCTCTATTCCTTTAGAACATTCTGACATTTAAACTTGGTATTATTAAAATAAAGCATTAACGTCATCTCTCTTAGGTGTAATTTGCTTTCAAAGTATTTTTTCAGTTCAGTTTTAGCAATCTTCATGTTTCCAATGGCGTTCCCTTCGCAGTGCACTTTGAAAACATTGGTGTCATTTTGAACACAGCCGTGGCTCATGATGAAAGTTATAGGTGACCTATTATTTAAAAGCAGAATTTACGTTACGTTTCTAAAGCTTGTGAAAACAAAAAACATAGCATACGTTAATGCTTTTAATTTATAGTGGGTTATTTATTAAGTATCTGTACTGTATATGACATGGGCCTGTTAGTTAGAACATTTCTGCAGTGGTTTATTCATTCATTCATTTTCTTGTCGGCTTTGTCCCTTGCGGGGTCGCCACAGCGGAATGAACCGCCAACTTATCCAGCACAATTTTACGCAGCGGATGCCCTTCCAGCCGCAACCCATCTCTGGGAACTTCCACACACACACACACATTCACACTCATACACTATGGACAATTTAGCCTACCCAATTCACCTGTACTGCATGTCTTTGGACTGTGGGGGAAACCGGAGCACCCGGAGGAAACCCACGCGAACGCAGGGAGAACATGCAAACTCCACACAGAAACGCCAACTGACCCAGCCCAGCCGAGGTTCGAACCTGCGACCCAGCGACGTTCTTGCTGTGAGGCAACAGCACTACCTACTGCGCCACTGCGTTGCCTGCAGTGGTTTACATGTGTCAAATTGTAAAAGTAGACTTTTCAAAAAATAAAAAATAAATAAACAATATCTGACTTAATAATAATAACAATAATCATCATCATCATTAATATTATTAATATTATAATTAAAGTATGATTTTATTAATTTCCTAATAAATAATAAATATTAAATTTAATTTCTTAATAAATAGCCTCATTATTTATTTATTTATTTATATGATTTATATATATGAGATTAGAATATGTGTTAATTTTAGTAAGTGGTTTTATGTTTTAGAATAGAATATGTAATGTTCTTAATAATATTTGTAAAGGAAACACTAGCCCTATACAGTATGTGCCATTTACATATATTTCAATTAATATGGAAAACGAGTGCATGTTTTCACCAAAACTAATATTGTTTTTTAAATGCGTGTTTGTGTAAAACAATATAATTTGCACAAAGAAATGATGGGGTTCTTCTCTAAAGAAGTTGTTACCACCCCGTTTAGAGCATTATTATGGGTCTTTTACGTTATAACTAACGTGGTTCAAACGATGGATCTGCGACAGAAAAACTAGGGGTTTTAGGAAACACTCGTCACTACATCATTCTTTTCCCAAACGATGCATCATACTATAGTTCAGCCGCGAGTTATGTTGTTGTTTGGGAAACGCACCCTTGGTCGGCTGAAGTGTATACTGCACTCTCTGGTGGATTTACGTGAGGTACGTATTTGCAATGAGCCTGGCTTGATTACTTGCGTCTCAGAAGACAAAATGCAATGAGTGCACAAAGGCTTTTGGAGGTGCAAGACCATTCATGGAGGTAATAATACTGAACCACTTTGAAGACAGACTTTGGCAGAGAGATTTAAGAATGACCAAAACAACAGTTCAGATGTTTTATAATGTGGTCGATCCACTGGTTTGTCCATTAGGGTCGTCCTATTGCACCTATTACATAATCTGCTCAACAAATTCACATGACTTTTTTGATATGCATGCTGGAATGTGCTTCCATCATAGTTTTTTTCGCATATTTTCCCATCGGATTAAAAGTTTATCCAATTTCTCAGTTGTGCGCATAAGCTTTTTATGCACATCTTGGTGTCTATTTATGTGATATTCCAAAATGTGCATAAAAATAGGTGGATGGAAACTTAGCTATAGGTAGGCCCACACGGAATCTGCGCGCGCAGAATTCCGCAGATTTTCTGCAGATTTTCCGCAGATTTTTAGCCCATTATTAATTCTGTTTATTTACTTAAAATTAACTATTTACAGTTAATCTAATTGGATTTGCATTTTAAACATTAAATACAAGTTAAAAAGATATAATTTTTTATTTAACATATTAAGGTTTTAGTTATGATACTCCCAAAATAATTCCGCAGAAATCCGCAGATTTTTACCAAAATTCTCCGCAGAAATAGCAAAAAACGTCCGCAGATTCCGTCTGGCCCTGGCTATAGGTACAGAAACACTCAGATCTGTAGATCATTTTTGTTTTAGCCAGGAATTTTGAACTTATCCTTTGCCACTGCATTTGTTTTCTAAGGTGGTCGAGTGTTTCCCAACCCTGTTCCTGGAGGCACACCAACAGTACATATTTTGGATGTCGCACTTATCTTCAGGTTTTAGAGTCTCTTATAATGTTCTGAAGTGTTGGTTCAGTTTGATTAGGAAGAGGTTGAAAATGTGTACTGTTGGCGTGCCTTCAGGTACAGGGTTGGGAAACACTGGCCCAATTGAACTGGTCATGAAAAGTTCATCCTACCATGTGAAGGTGGAATTATGAATATAAATGTGTCCAATGTATGTAGTGTACAAGTGTTTTTTGACTGAAGCATAAAACAATGTTGTGTAACCCTAGCTTAGATTGTCATCATGGCTCACTCAATAGACCAAAGGCGGTTCACACACAGCAGAATGTGAAGGGACGTTGTCATTTTTCAATACATTGACACAACACAGAACATGGATATACAAGCAGGAACAAACAGACAACATAAATCTAAAGAGATTCCCATGTTGATTTGATTTCAGTGTCAGCACAGTGTATTCACCCTGAATTGTGGTGGAGCGTTGGAACTCCACTGCTGGCTGGCATGTAGGTAGTCATGTTTCCAGGAAGATAAAGTGAAGATTTAGTGACATTTATCCAGGAACCCAGCTCTGTTTGCTGTGACTCTGCGGTGTGCCTGTAAATCCAAATCCCACGCCCATTCCTTGTGTCAGTGAGGAATCAAAATTGAAATCGATTTCCTCTCCAGAGTCCATAATATCATGTAGGAGTATAGACTCCATGTCGCAGTCCAGGCTGCTGTAGAATACATCCATATCCAGGTCTGCTGGCAGGCGCTCGTGTGGGTAGAGCTGATGGGGGTGGTGGTAGTTGTGGTAACCTGTCCCTGTCCCCTGAGGCTGGCGGTAGAGTCCGTATGCCAAACTGTGTTCGTGTGGATCAGTGTAAATGTAGGAATGTGGTTGTTGATATGGGGCTGTAGCAAGGTGGCAAGTGTCTTGAGAGATTCCCTGTATGCCTGCAGGGTTGAGTGTGGAGGAGGCTGGAAGATGCACAGTTACTGGGGGGCTGTATAGATAGGGGGATTTATGCATGTATGACTGCATGTGTCCGTCGGTGGGTTGAGAGTGGACCGATGTAGGCCGATGGTCCTGACTCAAGCTTTGAATGATATTGTGAAAAGGTTTGGAGGAAGTGTTTGCATTACTGGGATGGAGACTTTGAGCGACCATCATGGAGTGCACCTCGTTCTCCTTCCCAAGCATCATTTCCTTGACGAACTGCTGGGGTCCTGTGGTCAACAAATTCTGGATGGTGCTTGCACCCTGCATACTACCGGAGTTGTCCTCAGTAGCTTGTATGGAGGAATGGTGCATGCCCACATCTGGCAGGCCATAAACTGTCTGAGTCTCGCAACTGGAGCCTTGGCTCTTTATGTCACTGGCGTAGTGGTAATGAGGGTTTTTATGACATGGCGATTGATGCTGCTGATAGCCAATAGTTGCTCTGAGATCTGTAGGACAGTGGGATGCAGGGGAGTGGGCACTGGAGGGGCTAGGAAAGAGCCGTGGAGATGCTGAGCAGGATTTCCTCCGTTCTTCAGGCTCTCCCAATTCCCCCTCTCCTAGGATGGGTGATAGATGACCACTAAGTGTCGAAGCGGAAGAGCTGCCAAGTGAATGGAGATCCGTCCATGTCTCAAACTCGTCCTTAACCACGACTCTACTTGTTCCAGAGTCTGGAGAGCTACAAAACTCCAGTAGTGTCTCTGTACTCTGCTCTCTTTTCCCAGCTGTCTTCTTACGGTTGGTTCGACCTTTACTCTTCAGTGGCTTAGTGCCATTGTCCATGGAGACAGCTCGGCGGCGTTGAGATTTTCCCAGCTTTCCGCCATCAGGATTCAGCATCCACCAGGAGCTCTTGCCAGTTCCCTCATTCTGCACACGGATGAAACGCGTATGCAGGGACAGATTGTGTCGGATGGAGTTCTAGAGAGAAAAAAAGTAATGGTTTTGGGTTAATTGGTTAACAATATATTTATAACAGACATACAAGCTACTATGTAGCGCAGTGTTAAAGCTTCTGTGAAGCATTTTTTGTTTGATGTATGACATCATTTGAACAGAAACATGAAGACAGAGTAGGACATTTATTAGCTCCTCCCCTTTTTAAATAACACAGCCAATATCATTTTATTTTTACTACAGTTCTGCTAGTGTAAGTGCTTGTGCTCAAGCGGATATAGCAATAGCTTCAATACGCTTATTTCATGTGGCCGCAATTTTTTTTAAACGAAAGCGAGGCTGCGATGGGAAGAAACCCGGAAGTAGAGGACCAGCCCTGTAAACATTGCAACAACATGCTGTGGACTAGAGCTAAAGATCTTTGCCCGAACCCGACGAGTTCCCTGACAGGGAAGATGATTAGGTCACTCGCTACATTGAAACTGCTGTCATGGAAAATTAAACAGATGTTCTTGGCTGGTAGAAGATGAACAAACAATCCTACCCAAAACTTGCAAAATTAGCCAGATCAGAACTATGCATCTCGCCCTGTAGCAGCAGCAGTGAAAGGGTGTTTGGTGCTGCTGGACGCACCATCCTGAGCGCAGGACTGCGCTAAAGCCGTTTACAGTGGATTCAATAATGTTCGTCCACAAAAACACGTAGCCTAATCTTGGTGAGTAAAGGGTTTTTAAATTATAAATAAATATTAATTAAACCATAAAATCATAATGTAGACAGAGTATACAGGCTAATGTTGGCATTAGGCTATTCTTTTAATATTCAGCTTCACCGTCGCCTTAAGGCCACATGGTGAAGAGAAGTGGCAAAACAAATCCCGCAGAGCCTTTATCTTAATTTCGTTATTGCCAAATACCCGTCATCATTTAGAATTTATTTTAATTGAATTTGTTAAGAATGACTTCTTTTTATCGGTGTGTTGGCCAGTTTTAAGGCTAAGTGTATGTACCTAGGCCTATTTAGAGTGCTGAGATGTTACAATGTTACAGAGGACTTATTTTATTTTTTTGTTCCAACTTCCAAGTGGTCTATAGCCTATGTTTGTTACGAATAAATTATGTTAAAACATATAAATGACTCATTCTTGAAAAGAGGCAAAAGAGCTGTGTGCATGTGCACATTTGAATGTCGGGTTATAAACGGGTTCAGGCTTTATAAAGCTGTCAATCAAAATGTACTGTACCTGTCGGGCTCGGGCTGAATTCTGTTGGGCTCGGGCCTAATTTTTATGGCCCAATTACAGCTCTACTGTGGACTACAAACCTTCAGCTGTTGCCGCGATTTCAAAGTGCAGATGTGGTGTAAACATCACTTTAATATCATTCTGTTAAGTTTAATTGAATCAATTAAAGGCATATTAGGCATAAAAACAAAATCATAATCTCTTTAAGAGTAATAATGCTTAAGTGTACTCCTAGGCTTCAGTTCATGGCACCAGGTAAACACTGTGGGGACGCTTCCCTGCTTCAGCCTATGTAACCTGGTGAGCAATAAAACAATGCAGTACTGTAAGTAAAATGTTTGAAGCACACCCTTGTGTTGTCTGCAATAGTGTTGGCATGATACTTAAATTTCAAAAACGTCCATTTCCTACATTTAATAGTATTCATAAACACAGCTGATTTGCCAATGTGTTCACCAGTGCTCAACAGAAATGACTGTTATTGGCCGTAAAGGTCATCAGTTCACCGAGTGCAAACACAGATACGGGGACATTGGAGAGTTTTAAAGCAGTGAAGATCAGTCGATTCATTAGCTGATCGACCGTTTGTGTTTGCACTCGGTAAACATCGATGAAGTCAGTTAAACTGATGATGTTCAATGCAATCACTGTCATTTCTGTTGAGCACTGGTAAATACTTTGGCAAATCAGCTGTGTTTAAAAACGCACTCCACAGAGCTTAAATGTTAGCGGGAAATTTACTTTTTTTTTTTACATTTCCGTCTAATATAGTGAAAGAATCAGTTCATTAACTTGAGTTTGATAAATGGCATCTAAAACGTGTGTTTGGGAAAGATAACGTTAGCTAACTAGTGCCATTTCCCTTAACTTGAGGTCTAAAAATGAGGTCCGATATCCCTTTTTATTTTCACTATCCATTCAGAACAGACCTTCGGGTCACTCGAAAAGCAGTGAAATGCTAAATTTGTGTCCCTTTCTTTTTTATGATAAGATATACAGCCAGGTACACAACAATACACCATCGCACACTGTTCCTGTGTGATTCCAGGCGATACCATTTCTTCCCACCGCAGCCTCACTTTCGCTTTTAAAATGGCGACGGCGTGAAATCAGTCTATATAAACTGTAGAAGTGATGTCCAAAAATTGATGATTCATTTAGGTAGAAGTCACAAAATCCAAGCTTTGAATGTTTATAACGTCTTAATGCCAATATCCTTAAGATTAACATACTAATACTAACATCTAAAAACTTCTGTTTTGATTTCACAGGGACTTCATCTTTTAAATCACTTTGGCAGATTTAGAGAAACTGAAACAAGATTGAAAACTGAACACAAAGATAATGCATGGAACTACTGGCATAATCAGCTTTCCTAAATGTAACCCCTCGGATTGTACTGGCTGTGGTCCAAGTGGGATTCCACCTGCAGTCTTTGGCATTGGAGGTGCACAGTGTAATAATGACGCTAACATCAGTTGCTAGTGTGACTCATGAAGCCAGGCAGGGAGGTTTGTAAGCTGACCTGTTACATTAGCAAACCTGATCAGACAGACAACACACTACACTCACAATATATTCATGCAGCCACAACATGTGATCCTGGATCAGAAAACCTTGTCTTATGTTCCATATATATATATATATATATATATATATATATATATATATATATATATATATATATATATATATATATATATATATATATATATATATATATATATATATGTACTGTATATATATATATATATATATATATATATATATATATATATATATATATATATATATATATATATATATATATATATATATATATATATATCTGTAGAGTAGTTGGTAGCTAAGGTTTCTATATGTATGACATTTTACAGCCAGGGTGTCCAAACTCAGTCCTGGAGGGCCAGTGTCCTGCAGAGTTTAGCTTCAACTTGCTTCAACACACCAGCTGGGAAGTTTCTAGTACATCTAGAAAGAGCATGATTAGCTAGTTCAGGTGTGTTTGATTAAGGTTGGAGCTAAACTCTCCAGGACACTGACCCTCCAGGACCGAGTTTGGACACCCCTGATTTACAGTATGCCTACACCTTTATGAATAACTCAGTGAAGTATACTTCAAGCTTGTTAATTTAAGTAGAAGGGTATTTTCAAAGTACTGCCTGGAGTTAGTTTATTAAAATCTTCTTTTAAATACTTCTTACTACTAAACTGGCCAAATATGCTTTTAAGGGTGATTCAACTGTACCAGAAACTTGTTGACGTTGCAAACGTCAGCAATAATTCGAGCTACATTAGTTTCACAGTTTTTGCTGCATGCTTAAAGTGAACTTATAGGTGAAATGTTAATTTACTAAGCCTTATGTCTAGCTTGCTTAAATCACTGCATTATTAGATTTTTTATACTACAAATTCTATTTTGCTAATATCATAAAAATAGTTTAATATTTATATATTACTTGTTTTGTTATTCAATATACTTTAAGTTTCTATTCAGGCATAAATACTTAAAATACATTTTGTTTTGGTTTATGCCAGTGTTTTATCTATTGCACACAAAAACTTGGTCTGTTTGCTGTTGTTGTTGACGAGAAACTTATTATTACATTAATTGCTTATAGTAGAGGTCAGAAAGTACAAGTACTCACACCCAGGAGAAAATGGTCAAATGTTTGATAATCTGTTTCTCTCCTGGCTACAGTTAATAGCATCAAGTTCACCACAGGAGAATTTATCTAAGCGGTTCTAAAGATGAATTGTTCCTCTAAATACTAACTTGTTCTTAGGATTTTGGGCTCTATCATACACCTGGCGCAATAAGGTGCAAGACAAGTTTGACGTGATTTGTTGCTATTTTCAGACCAGCGCAACACTGTAATTTTCACGTTTTGTGCCACATTGTTTAAGTGAAGTTTATTTATAAACTAATTTCGAGAGGATCATGTGCTTATGATTGCTTGCGGCTGGTTCCGCATTATCCAAATTATGATTCACCAATCAGACGATTCCTAAGCCACTATAAATACCCTAAATTCCATATCACAGCCATCTACGTTTTGAAGAATCACCCCTACTCCTTTCCTAGATGGGTGGCACGGTGGCCCAGTGGTTAGCACTGTTGCCTCACAGCAAGAACGTCACTGGTTCTAGTCCTTATCAAGCCAGTCGACATTTCTGTGCGGAGTTTACACGTTTTCCCCGTGCTCACGTGGGTTTCCCCCGGGTTCCCCGGTTTCCCCCCACCGTCCAAAACATGCAACTTAAGTTAATTGACTAATCCAAATCGGCACAATAGACATGCTCCTAGTAAGTAGTTATCTCTTAAGAGCAATCACTATCTGTTCATTAGCTACTACTCTCGAGTTCTCCAGGTCTACCTGAGCTCAAACTCCCCTCTCGCCTTGCAAACGGGAGGGAGCCCCGGGTTTGAGGATCTTATGAGCTCAGAGCTCTCTCCCGGGACAGCACGCCAAACAAGCTTTATAATCAATCATCAGCTAAGTGTGATGGGTGTCACGGGTGCCACGGGCATCATGGGTGTGCTGGTCTAAAAAAAGGGGTGTGTTAAGGCGCATTGTTGGTGTGTTGCTATTTTGAGGAACTGAAATAGACCGCGCCATTGACCAACTAAAAGGTTTAAAGTCCAGCGCAAAGCGAGTTAGTTATGCGCCTATGCAGGTCAAAACACTATCTGCATTCCTTCTTCATCCTGGGGTACTTTTTTCAGTTTATTCATGCCAATTTGCATTTGTGTAATGTTATTATTATTAGCAGTATTATTTATTATATGCATATTTATATTTGTTTTGATAAAAACATGTTTAGATTTGTCCATCTGTCGGGATTTGGAGATATATGTGGCACCATATGGGGCATAAGAATAGGATGTGTGTTTGGATTTAACTCAGTTCATTTATTAATTTGCTGGAGATTAGAACTGAATTTAGAAAAAGTTTTGAAACATCTTTGCGCCTAAACTAAATTAAATATGTAGACTAATGGATGTCTTCAGTGAAGTGCGTACAACACCGTTTCCTTATCCACGAAAGTAAAGGAGTAAAGAGTAAAAGTAAAGTAAAGAAAGTGAAGAGGTCGAATGGAGGAGGCTCGTTCTTTATCCTCACGTTGCAGATGGCCTGTTTATCTGTTTTTCTTGCTAGTGAACCATTCAAGTTTTTGGCAGTTGGCAGTAGGTTTTTATGTTCCACTTTGTTTCTTCGTTGGTGTTTTTTCTGAATGCTACAAGTAGCTAAATCTTGCTCATTCAGAGGCGGGAACCATCGGACGTGCAACAACATTAATCATAAGGTAAACACAAAGCAAAAGTTTCCATCTGGAGCTCCTTCATGGGACTCGACACATTGGGCTCCATTGGGCTTGCGGCTCTCAGCACCGCCCACGCTCATCACCGCTACCAAGCTGACCAATCACAGAGCTTGCGATACATGTCGTTGCGACGTGTAGTTACATTTTTTGAGAGGTGCGCTTCAGCGTCAGCCAGGACGAGAGCTATGCGACCACGCGAAGGCTGCATCGGAGCATACGCTTGTGCTTGACACAGAAGTATAAATTGGCCTTTAGACTTTGCGCCTAGATCGTTAAAATAGAGCCCATTAAGTTTATTATATAGACTGCAAAACATGTGCATAAAATAAAATAAAGTATTAAATAAAAACGAAATAAAATATAATTAATAAAATAATAATTAATTACAAAAATGAAACAATTACAAAAAATGTTATTAAATAAAAACTTATTTAAATAAAATAAATTTAATAAAATAAAAAAATAAAATAAATGTAAATAAAATCAAAATAAATAAGACAATGCAGCCATTAAATTGCAGTGATTTTCTGCTATCTGTGAATGGGTGGAAGTTGACTAATCTCTGGCTCATAGCTTTGGGCTCTTTCCAGCCAGAGTTAAGAAATGTATCATTTCCAAGCTCACATTTATAAATCTCAAATATTTATTTTAACGTTCATTCATCTCCTTCCTTTTCCCTCCAGGGACAAATCAAACTGATAAGGCCTAATACACACTTCACACTCACTGTCAGTCGAGTATTAGTAATGTTCAGTGGACATCTCATATTCTTAAGCAGTCTTAGTAAATCTTTCCTGTCATCTTAATAAGTCCAGCTGAATGCAGATACCAAAGCATTTTGAGATAAAAGTGTGTAATTTAGTGGCGCCAGCAGCAAAAATCACAACTGGAAAAGAGAACAGGTTCAAACAGGTTTTTCTTCCTTCACTGGTCAGATGAACAGACATATATTATTCATGGAGTCACTCAGGGTATAGTAGTTTAGAATTAAAACAATTCAAAAGTTGCATTATGCATTCCAGGGCTGGGTTTTTGCCAATAACAATGTATCTAAGCTCTTAAAAGCATTCTCTGTGTGCAAGGTTATGGATGTTCATTGCAATTTCATGTGCGTTTCCTAAACATACATGTAAACTGAATGTGCTAGAATGCATTCTACATGCTACTTACGGGTCACTGTCCTTTTGTGAAGTGATGAAATATAACCATATGGAATTACACTCACCTGTCCAACTGCTCATTAACACAAATTTCTAATCAGCCAATCACATGGCAGCAACCAAATGCATTTAGGCATGTATGGTCAAGACGACCTGCTGCAGTTCAAATCGAGCATCAAAATGGGGAAGAAAATTGGTTTAAGTGACATTGAACGTGGCATGGTTGTTGATGCCAGACGGGCTGGTCTGAGTATTTCAAAAACTGCTGATCTACTGGGATTTCCCGCACAACCATCTCTAGGGTTTACAGAGAATGGTCCAAAAAAGAGAAAATATCTAGTGAGCGGCAGTTCTGTGGGCGTAAATGCACCCGGTGCCACTCCTGTCAGCTAAGAACAGGAAAGTAAGGATACGTTTTGCACAGGCTCACCAAATTTGGACAATAGAAGATTGGTAAAACATTGCCTGATCTGATGAGTCTCGATTTCTGCTGCGACATCTGGATGGTAGGGTCAGAATTTGGCATCAACAACATGAAAGCATGTATCCATCCTGCCTTGTATCAACCGTTCAGGCTGGTGGTGGTGGTGTAATGGTGTGGGGGATATTCTCTTGGCAGTCTTTGGGCCCATTAGTACCAATTGAGCATTGTGTCAACGTCACAGCCTACCTGAGTATTGTTGCTGATCATGTCCATCCCTTTATGACCACAGCGTACCCATCATCTGATGGCTACTTCCAGTAGGATAATGCGCCATGTGATAAAGCGTGAATCATCTCAGACTGGTTTCTTGAACATGACAATAAGTTCACTGTACTAAAATGGCCTCCACAGTCACCAGATCGTAATCTAATGGAGCATCTTTGGGATGTGGTGGAATGGGAAATTCACATCATGGATGTGCAGCCAACAAATCTGCAGCAACTGTGTGATTGCTATCATGTCAATATGGACTAAAATAAGGAATATTTCCAGTCCCTTGTTGAATGTATGCCACAAAGGATTAAGGCCGTTCTGAAGGCAAAAAGGGGGTCCAACATAGTACCAGTAAGGTGTACCTAATAAAGTGTATCCCCCCCCCCCCCCCCCCCAATAAAAAAAATATCTGTCATCATTTGTGTTTTACTGTTAAAAACAAAAGAAGATATATTGAAGAATGCTGACAACCATAGTATTTGTTTTTCCTATAGATGTCAATGGTTACTGGTTTTTGACATTTTTCAAAATATCTTTTATCATCTTTTATTCTACAAGGGGTTATGTACACTTACGAGCAGAACTACTGTAGTGCTGTCTACATTAAATAAATGAAATTAAAATTCAAAAGTAATTACTTTGGTCATCTAAAATACTTTTTGAACGTAACTGTAATTCCATTGCAACCCATGTAAAGGGATAGTTTTACCCCAAAATGAAAGTTCTGTCATCATTTACTCTCTCTACAGTATACTTCTTCCATATCAGTTTAAGCTTTGTTTTTGTTGAGCACAAAAGAAAGTATTTTGAAAAATGTTGGAAACCTGTAACTAATGACTTCCATAGTAGGAAAGACATTCTATCTATCTATCTATCTATCTATCTATCTATCTATCTATCTATCTATCTATCTATCTATCTATCTATCTATCTATCTATCTATCTATCTATCTATCTATCTATCTATCTATCTATCTATCTATCATCTATCTATCTGTCTGTCTGTCTGTCTGTCTGTCTGTCTGTCTGTCTGTCTATCTATCTGCCTTACAAACATACAGTATTAGCTGCAATGACTTATAGGACTGAACGACTGATGAGAAATGCACCCAGGTTCTATCATGGGTCTATTGTTCTTGAGGTCTTGAGTATTTGAATTGAACTTTGGTGGTTGAAGATGACGTTACACAAGGACGCAAGATTGCTTAAGAACACATATTGAGAAACTGCCATGGTCTGATGGTCTTCTCTACGTACATCAACCCGTGTAGTTGTTCCTCTGCTCATATTACGTTTGTATAATAAACGTGTTTCAGTGTTTCTACTCTGTTCCCTGACAGCAGTGCTATACAAACAACAAAATCATTTCTCCAGCATTTTCAAAGGTGGCAACACAAAGATACTAAATCACACTTATTTTTTTAAATCGTATTTTCCAATGTTATAACCAACTGTTTTCAAGATAGTCATGTTTAACAAATCTTTGATAAGAGGGCTTAACATCAAGAGCTTCTCCACAATGTTGTCTGTAGCTTTAAATTGTGCGAGCCCTTTATATTTCAATGGATTCTGATGGGCTGCCAGTGTTTCATTGTTTATTAGCTGAGAAAAAAAATGGTCTGAAAGTGACCCCAAATACAGTAGTCAGCATCTGAAATGGATCAAAAATGAGACAAGAATGGGTGTAGTTCAATAGTTTTAGGACAACTGATAAATGATAATGATCCACTTCAATTGCTGACTACTATACACTACCTGACAAAAGTCTTGTCATCGATCCAAGTTGTAAGAGCAACAAATAATAACTTGATTTCTAGTTGATTATTTAGAAAAGTGGCAGATTTTTCTGATGAATCATCTGTTGAACTGCATCCCAATCATCACAAATACTGCAGAAGACCTACTGGAGCCCGCATGGACCCAAGATTCTCATAGAAATCAGTCAAGTTTGGTGAAGGAAGAATCATGGTTTGGGGTTGCATTCAGTATGGGGAAATCAAAACCGCCCAATCTGGCAACACTGTTCGTGATGTGTGTGTGTGTGTGTGCATATGCGCGGTCCTTTACTGACGGTGTGTGCATCTTGTCGCAAAATGCCAACCGTATCTGAATGCAGCGAAAAGTCCTACATGGCAGTAATAGTGTGATTGCGGTGTTTACTTCAATAATGCCACTAATATATGCATACTCCACGTCTTAATTCCATTTCTGTTTAGTTCAGTTATGACTTTAGTCGGATTAAGGTCATCAAAAATCACTGTTTACATAATAGACTTTTAATCAGAGTATTGTCTTAATCATATTAAAATCATATTAAAGTATTGTTGCCCATGTAAACATACTTTTCGAACCAGCATTTTCTGTTTGTACATACATCAAAAGCAAGTAGACTATGTCTCACGCTTATTGACAGCGGAAGATGATTTACGGTTAGTCGCGTCAGTAATCAAACCACGGATTAGCATGTTGTCCTCACAGAAAAAGGCTCAGCCATTACACTGAATCAGGTAAGCTGTATATGTATGTTTTAATGTGATTAATGCTACACACTTTAAACGCAGCAAGTAATATGTGAATGATGTTTGTGGGGAGGGGGGGCGCGAGTGAAATTGGACAAACTTTGGGGGTGGGGGTTGTCCTAAAAGTTTGGAAACCCCTGGTGTATAGCATTACCTACATCTTTATCATTATAGTGATCTGAACTCTGCTGTAGTTTCACATTCAGAATGACTTTAAGGACTCCATCTTTATCGTTATCATGCTTATAGTGTGAACGGGCCTCTTTGCCAATGCAAATAGTTCACGTATTAGCGGTGTTCTACTCTGACAATGACTTTGATTATGTGTTATGTTATTAATTGGTGGTTAACACATTGCTCAGTAATGAGATGTATTGAATGTTCATTTAGACAACATCAGCACAGCCCAGAGGTAAATCTAAGATATCACGCAGTGTCTCTCCAAAGGCATTTCACGTCTTGTATAATTTTCTCCCGCCCCACCATTTCCCTGTCCAGTAGGGCTGAGCTGCTGGGAAAGTTAACTGGCATTGACACCATGTCTGCTCCTGTTAAACAAGAGAAGAGAGGCTGCGTCAAAGGCTATAAAGTCACTTTCTGCAGCTCAACTAAAACACTTCCCGGGACTTTTAATTAACCACAGACTCCAGTCAAGTTCATAGTACGCCCTGTCAGTGAAAATGAGCAAAATACATTCTTTTTGTCAAGGTAAAATGCTGCATTACAGAGTCCATTACTCATTTATTACTGAAAATTTTTATTTATTTTGTTACATTTTTTTCTACTAGTCTTTTATGATACCTCTTGTGTTTAATTTTGATTAAGAGTTTAATATCCTTAGTTGTGATATCCTTCATTTCCCAGTGCTTTTCAAGAGAATATTCTTAAACAGGACGCACACTGTCTTTACATTGTTTTCTATATGTTGCTAAACAATGCAAACAGATGCTGAATGGATACCCTTATAGGAAACAATGTTTACAATTGTGCGAACCCGCTCTTTCATGCTGCATTCCCACCAGACGTGGATGAAGCGTCAAGCGCAAGTGATTTACATGTTAAGTCAATGCAAAGATGAGAATAGACATCCTGCGACGCGAATCGCTCGAGTAGGAAAATCTGAACTTCAGCAGACATTTGTGCCGCGTTAACCAATCATGAGCTTGCTCTTGTAGGGGTGTGATTATGACATAGTGCCCATAGTGCATAGCGGTTGTTGGTGTCCCGATGGGAAATCCTCTTGCCGACAACGCACAACAGTTCATCAAACTGGGTTTGGCTCAGTTTGAAGCACCTCTGAAAGCTTCCATCTTCCAGGTATAGTTTATGGAGGAATTGATGAACTCACAGAGCTGGGTGCACCTCTGAAAAGATCTAGTGGACTCAGACACGGCGCCGAATGAATCTACGCTGTTTTTCAGCCTTCCTAAAGCACATAAGCACAGCCATTCCCTCAATAAAATCAATGTTAGCCATTTAGCAACAAAGCTAGAGTCACCGGGCAGACAGAAACCCTGCGCATTCTTTTGCCAAGGTAAAATGCTGCATTACAGAGCCTGTTACTCATTTATTACTAAAATTTTTAATTTATTTTGATAGATGTTTTTCTACTAGTCTTTTATGATACCCCTTGTGTTTGATTTGATTAAGAGTTTAATATCTCCTCATTCATGATATCCTTAATCTCCCAGTGCTTTACAAGAGCATATTCTTAAATGGGTCGCACACCATCTTTACATTGTTTTCTATATGTTGCTAAACAATGCAAACAGATGCTAAATGGATAGCTGGCTTTGGCTCAGTCTGAAGCACCACTGAAAGCTTCCATCTTCCAGGTATAGTTTATGGAGGAATTGATGAACTCACAGAGCTGGGTGCACCTCTGAAAGGATCTAGTGGACTCAGACACGGCGCCGAATGAATCTATGCTGTTTTTCAGCCTTCCTAAAGCACATAAGCACAGCTATTCCCTTAATAAAATCAATGTTTGCCATTTAGCAGCAAAGCTAGAGTCACCGGGCAGACAGAAACCCTGCGCATTCTTTTTGCCAAGGTAAAATGCTGCATTACAGAGCCCGTTACTCATTTATTACTGAAATTTTTTATTTATTTTGATAGATGTTTTTCTACTAGTCTTTTATGATACCCCTTGTGTTGTAAATCAACCACAACCCTAGAGCAGGTAATATTTGAGGATTCATTTAATTCAAGTAAATGACTTTTAGTTTGAGGATCAGCACGACAGCACAGACTGAACTCAATATTCCATTTATAAAGTCATAAGATGACAACGTTTATTATATTTAATCTCTCACACACTGTTGATATACAGCTGAAGTCAAAATTATTAGCCCTCCTGTAAATTTCATTTTCTTTTCCCCAAATGATGTTTAACAGAGCTAGGAGATATTTACAGTAAGTCCTATAATATTTTTTCTTCTGGAGAAAGTCTTAATTTGTTTCATTTCGGCTAGAATAAAAGCAGTTTTTATTTTTTAAAACCATTTTAAGGTCAATATTATTAGCTCCCTTAAGCAATATTTTTTTGATTGTCTATAAAACAAATCATCGTTATACAATGATTTGCCTAATTACCCTAACTTGCCTAATTAAGCCTAATTAAATTACACTAAGCTGAATATTAGTACCTTAAAAATATCTAGTAAATATTATGTGCTGTCATCATAGCAAAGAGTAAATAAATCAGTTATTATAAAAGAAATGAGATATTAAAACTATCATGTTTAGAAATGTGTTGAAAAAATCTTCTTTACGTTAAACAGAAATCAGGCTAATAATTCTGACTTCAAATGTACATGCATTCTAAACCTCATTACAAGACATTGGCAAAAAAAATGCACAGCCATATTATATTTGGAAAGGAAGACTAGTTTATAATCCTTATTCACAGCCATTAAACTACAAGTTCTGCATCACTGAAGTATGATGCACTTTCACTCGGCATTCGTTTCCATGGTGACGGTTGGTTTTGGGGCGCTGCTGAAAATATTGTCTGTGGTCAGTGTTCACATGCAAACCTCAAAACCCTTTTCTGGAACTGATCTACAATTCCGTCTACAATATGTTTGTGTGCTTAAATTAATTCCAGGGGAATAAATGTATGATTTAATTACTTAATTACTTAAGTCCAAGGGTGATATCATGGTAAGATCCTTTCTGCAATATTCTCATTTTAATGAAGGTTTCTTTTATTTTTTTTTGCTTGGGGGATAAAAACACACACCCTTGAGAAAGACATGAAGCCCAGGATAAAGCAGTAATGTCCAGTCCTGCTCCTCTAGGGAAGAGTTTAAATAAAAACAAACCTCCAGGATAAACTTTCAAGTGTTTTGAACAAAATTCAAAGCTAAATGTTGCAGGATTTGACACTTTTCTATAGAAATTGGACAAAACTTAATAATAAAAATGACCTTTCTCCCAACACATCCTATAATTACAATCAGTTACGGTTCATTCTACATGAGTTTTTATGCTATGCACTCATTGAATCATGTGCTTTTGACTTGCTTTAGACTTTGCTTTTGACTTTGCTTTTGTTGTTGAAAGTGGATGAACTCAAAACATTTTAGACCCCTTTTACACTTTTATTTAGTGTCATCCACTTGAGGTGATTGGCAAATTTCAAACTCAATAATCGAAATTATATAAAGACAAAACATTGATGAATTATGAAGAACGATAGGCCTAATCATTTCCCATCTTATGTCTTAGACAAAACACATCCAAACAACGTCCAAACGACATCTGTTACACTGACAGACGCAATATAGATATGATATGCACGTCCGTCAGACGTCTAAAGTTTAGTGGGATCATACACTTGGCGCAATGTGCAACACAACTGTTTTCTTGTTAGTTTCAACCCAGTGCAGGTAGCAACTTTACAAATGAATACTTATGGTTCTTGAATCGTAACTGTTGTGATCAGCAGCAGTGTTGCCATCGCAAACTACAAATCCCATCATAGCTTGCATTCACACACCAGTTTCAAATTCACCCTGATTACACACACAGCTGAAGGACATTATCATTAATTACTTGGATTATAGATACCCAATTCACACACACATCTGTTGCTGAGTCTTGTCTAGCTGTTGCTGTCATTACCAAGCGGTTTCCTCTGTTTTTGCCTTGCCTGTGTTTTTGACGCTTTGAACTGATTTGTCCGTTTTGCCTGTTTAACGGATTACACTTTGGATTATCTGTGTATGACCGTCTACTTGCCTGCCTGACTACTCGCCTGCCTGACTACACTTATAATAAACAGCATTTTGATCCAACACCTGTCTTCATATCAACATATTCATGTCAACATATTTAATAAAAAGTGCATTTTTCAGTCATGGTGTGACTTGCAAAAGATCCATAAAAAAAGCACAAAAATGCATTAGTAAATTATAAAGACTTTTTTTGCATTCAAATATTTAGATTTTACTTGATTGTGATTTTTTTTCTTTATATTGTGCATTTTTTAAGACATGGCTAAGGTTTGGTTTAAACAATATGTAGTGCTCTGCATGTCGTTCCTAAAAGTTACACATTTCAAGTTTGGGTAAAGGATTAAGTAATCTATTCATTCATTCATTTTTTTTTTGGCTTTGTCCCTTTATTAATTATGTTTTACACAGCGGATGCCCTCCGCTGCGTAAAATCGTGCTGGATAAGTTGGCGGTTCATTCCGCTGTGGCGACCCCGCAAGGGACAAAGCCGACAAGAAAATGAATGAATGAACAGCGGATGCCCTTCCAGCTGCAACCCATCACTGGGAAACACCCATACACTCTCATTCACACACATACTGTACACTACAAACAATTTAGCTTAATTCACCTATAGCGCATGTCTTTGGACTGTAGGGGAAACCGGAGCACTCGGAGGAAACCCACGCCAACACGGGGAGAACATGCAAACTCCACACAGAAATGCCAACTGTGAGGCAACATCACTACCCATGGCGCCTATGGATTAAGTAATCTAAAAATCGAAATAATGGATTGATAAAACATTAAACATGCCTCTATATAGAAGTATCTTCAGGTAAGGCTGGGTGAGTAATCGGATTTCAATTGCAAACGCGATTAAGCAAAGCTGCAATTGTCTTAAGAAAGCACGAAGGGATTTGTACACTAAAAAATGTAATGACAAAAAGTCAAGACAACAAATATTTTTTGTTGATTTAACTCATTTTATTAAGTTAATCAAGTTTAACTCAATATTTTAAGTTATACCAAGTTTAACTTCAAAATTTTAGTCAGTTTGATTGATGCAAGTTAAGATGACTAGAAAAGTTTATTTGAATCAACTAAAAAAACAACGTTTTTATCTTTGTTATTCCAGCAGACCACCAGCATGCAACTCAAAAATCACTGTAATACCGACAGCGTTTTTAGAATGGTCGGCTTACCACTTGTGTGCCGACGGTGGTCCGATCATATATCGATTTGTGCCACCTAAAAATGCTGGTGTTCATTGTTTGCTGCCTAAAGGCTTGTACACACCAGGACTCTATTCGTTTGCGTTTATCGTCAGCGTTTTTCAAGACGTTTTTCCGGATTCAAACCCAATCGATTTTCACAGGCGTTGAGCAGAAGAGCATGCAAAATCACTCCATGACGTTAGATGGCGCTACACAACTTTAAGCTTCTGACACCCGCTTGTAACACAGAAGAAGAAGACAAAGTTGACACGCTTGTTGCTATGAATGGTTCAAGCAGCAGCTCCAGCTCTAGCAATGAAGAAATGATTATTGTTCACCAGTGCAATAAGCAGCTCCATGTTCATATCTCCTCTGGGCATCTTCTTCAATGTGCGCTCGCATTGACAGTTTTGCGCTTGAGCGCCTCCGAGTGCTGTTTACTGTAACTTCAGCAGCTCTGTGCATGTGAACAAACGTGCCAATCTGATTGGTGGAGAAGATTTTGATGTGGCGCGTCAAAACAAAAAAACGAGCATGAGGCGTTTTTTTTTTTAAATGACGCTTTTGCGCCTGCTGTTTTGCTCGTTGGTGTGCACGATTACATTGACGCCCTTTATTTAGTCATGAGGATAAACGTCGACGAAAAAAGCGAGCAAAAAACGTCTCGATGTGCACGGGCCTTAAGTATGTTATTGATATCTTTTTTCTTTTTGCACCGATCAAAACATACAAAAAATTTACATTTGGCTGTATTGACTTTATTCTTTAACGCGGAAGTGCGCTTGTTTTTGTGATCGTTTAAGTACTTCTGATTCAGTTGCCAATGGGAGAAATTACTAGAAAACTGTCGCTCTATAAACAAGTGTGTTCATGACTAAACATAAATAGAAGAATAATGTAATAATGAAATGTCAGTTTGCAACATGAAGCAGTCTTTAATCTAGTTTAAAACACTCTGTCAGTTTAAAACTAGATTAAAGACGCATCTCTTTGCATTAGCATACACAAAACACAAATTCCTGAAGACCCCAGTGATAGACGAGTCTCCGCATTGATCCCGTGGGCCAGCCTGAACACCCGCCGGTGACCTACACACACCTGTAGCTTCTCCACAATGGACATCCAGCGTTCTCCAGCCTCCAGCGCCTAGACTGCAGCTTTGCACAATAAGTTTGGCCGATGGAGAAATGGTTGTGCCCAACTGAGCCTGGATTCTTTCAAGGTTTTTACTTCTCTTTCATCGATGGATTCGCTCTTCAGTGTTTGGACTTTCAGCAGTGAATATTAAACCACACTGAACTGAACTAAACTGAACTTCAACTCCGAAAACCGGACTGACACTGTTTCAATTTACTAGAACTTCTATGTGAAGCTGCTTTGACACATTCTACATTGTAAAAGCGCTATAGAAATAAAGATGAAATGAATAACGAGCTGTTTTAACGTCTAAAACTCAATGGAAATGAGAGACCGAAAGTCTTGAGCCAAAAAGATTCCAATAGCTGCGCCCGCTCGTATGTGAAGAATAAGGTAAATGAATGACGAGAGCAGGCTGGAATGTTTCAGAATGGTTGAGTCCCCACTTGTTCATCTTCAGTTTTGTAGGGAATAGGAAAGCTGGTTGATGCTAAAATGTAAAAAAAAAAAATCTCATTCTCTCCTCTCTCTGTGTGTTAAATGGGTATCCATAGCCAGGACAGCTGGAGCTCTTTTCTCTGCTCTTAATTGCTGATGAATCTCTGTTTCTGCTCCTCCTCTCTTTGCTCCAGGGAATGTGTCCCAGAGGTGCCGATACTTACGAGCACCACCATGAGACCCTGCCATCCTGACACCATTTGCTACCCATCTGTCTGCTCCTGCCACACCTGGTCCCATGTTTACAGGGCTGATCCCTTGATGCTGCAGACCTCACTGACCTGCTCACTAGACTTTTCAACCATTACAGAAACACAAGTGACTCAGCTCTACCGTCTTCTTATTTCAGATGTGAAGTGTGTTTTTGAACTTCAGACTCTGAACTCAATAACACCTCCACTCTGCTTCGCTTTAAATATTTAATCTTCTAGGTTGATCTGATGGGTACTGGTGTAGACTATTAGTCTAGACGTCTGAGCAGGGTAAAAATGTTCTGCTAGCTAAAACATAATGGAAATAATCTGTAGATAAAATAAAGAGTTCTAAATGTAAATAAAGTTCACATACAAATATATATCAAGAGATTATTTTCCTTTATAAAAATTAATAAACCCATTGTCCATTGAGTGGTATGGTACAGTACAGGTTGGTACGGATCACCTTTATCAGGCTTGCGCTTTCACTGCCAAAAGGGTACCAATGGTCTCTCACAAAATAGATGCTTTATACACATAAATACTTGTGTATAAATGTTCATTACTAGCCTTTCTATGAACATGATTTGATTATAACTGCAGATCAATGATATGCAAAATAGCCTACTGTAACGTCTGCGATAATATAAAATAAATAAATAAATAAAGGCAACATATATAAATACATACAGCCTCTTACAGTCTCCGATACGTTACCAATTACAGATAAACTACACACAGCATACATTTAGTCCTTATTTGGGTACAAAAACAACACATAACCTATAGCCCACAGTCAGTGCAAACCTCTCGTCTGTATCTTTAATCTTCACCAGCACATGTAACCTCTGCTCTGTTAGAGAGTAATTCTGTCATTCCGAGTTCATAATAGTCCAAAAGGTGATGATAATAGTTAAACATGGCCGTTTGTTCATGATTCAGGTTGCTGAAAGAATCATTTGCTTCTTTGTTTTTTCATGTTTCACTCTCACGTTTGTCCGTTTCTGAAAAGATGTGATGTCAGAAGCACTTCAATAATCATGCGCACGTTATTACCATGTAGATATAGATGCAATATAGACGCGTGGCGAGCGATCGTGAGCTCTCTGGAGGAAGTGAAACCGCTTGCGCTTTAGACGGCCTCGTAAACAAAAAAAGGACAACCAGTTTATCTTTTTGGCTTTGTGACTTTTCATCAAGACGACGACAAGGTTTGTTTGAGCTCGGTTCGACCAAGGCTCATTATTATGTGTATATATTATTACGATGTAATGTCTCGGTTGTGTATTTAACAATGGCGCTTCCTTTGTTTTCATTCTCCTGGCTTGTACACGCACTAGTGACATTTGTCTGTACACCAATAGAGTTCAGCTGTGCGTCTTGTTCCACATTTTTGTATCTAAAAAAAAGGGTACCTAAAAGTGGTAGGGTACAGTTCACTTTTAGGTACCTTTTGACAGTGGAAACGGCCATAAAAGCATACTGTACCGTACCGTACCATACCACTCAGTGGAAACGGGCCATTATAAGCATCAGGTTGACTTCAGTTCAAAATGAGTAAGCCGCTTTGTAATTTGGAACTATTAAGTTGACTTAACTTATTTCTTTATAATTTTGCACATGGTTCATTTGCTTTACTCACTTTTTAAAAGTAAATTTAACTTATTTTTATTTATTTATTTTATTATACGTATATATATATATATATATATATATATATATATATATATATATATATATATATATATATATACATATATATATATATATATATGTATATATATATATATATATATATATATATATATATATATATATATATATATACTGTATATATATATATACAAAACTTATTAGTTATATATATATATATATATATATATATACTTATATATATATTAGTGCTAAGCAAAGATTAATCACATCCAAAATAAAAGGTTGTTTGGCATAATATATGTGTTTAATATATTGATATATGTGTTTAATAAGTAAATATATGTGTTAAATACATTAATGTTACAATTCCAGTATTCATAAGTATTCATTTGTATACTTGTTGCTGCTACTGCTGTGGGATTAATCTTTGCCCAGTACTTATATATACAGTGGGTAAAATAATGATTTAACCAAAGATGCTGTTGACCTAAAATTAAAAAAAAGAAATTTACAATAAAACAATTAAACAAACAAAGAAACAAAGAACACAAAACTTACTAGTTTCAAAGTTAAGTTATGTATAATAAACTCAAACAACACAGGGAAATGTATTGAACACATGAAGAAAGGAAGGTGTAAAAAGGCATGGAATTCTCAGACAGCAGCTGAAATCTCTCAGCATCCTGTCTCTCGTCAGTGTAAACTAATATTAGCTGCTTCAGTCCCAACAACTACATTACCAGGAGAATGAAGATGAAACCAGGGTGGACATTTTGGTCCTAAAACTATTTCATAACACCCATTCTTGTCTTTTTTTTTTCCTTAAACCATGCAATATTTTCAAATGAATTATTTATAATTTGTTGTTGAGTTCACAGTTAGACAAGAGAAAAACATCCCGCACAACAACAGCATGTTACCAACATACACTGGAGAATCGAGTAGGAGAGCTGGTACAGATATATCCGCACCTGTACTTAGGATCGCTGAGAAACTTTAAAACCGCATCAAGCCACGTTTGATTAACTTCTAAACATTGATCTATGGAATGGAGAATGCTGGAGAATCACTGTTAATCTCTCACAGCCGCCATAATTGTTGTGTTTAGGAGTCCACTTGAGCGGCGTGACACATTTACAACCCAGCCCACTGCAGGTTTGAAAACCGCATCTCACAATCACACAGCCTTTATCGAAATGATTTTTGCCCTCAAACAAAGGAAGAAAAAGAACTTTGTTTGCCTTAATAGCTTACTCTTGTTGCTAGTAGATGTTGCAGCACAGTCACTATAATGCCTAAAGTGGACCGTCAAACGAAAGAGCATCTAGTATGTAACATTTTAATAGGTCTATAAAAAGTATCCAGTGTCCCTGTCATGAAAGACACTAATAAACTAGTGTGGTTAAAGATCTGGTGCCGAATGCACACAAAATAACCACATAAAATCTACAAACCTTGTAAAAATGCATGAAAGCATAATAATATCACCAGACCTAAAAGGAGAAATGTGCTCAGTCCAGACTCTGCTGAAGGGCTAATGAAAGTGGTGGGTGATTCTTGGCTTGCTGTGTGTTAATTGCCACGAGCAGCCTGTGTTTCCCGCAGGATCTGTGGGTGTGGGTGCTAGTCAGCGTGGGTTAGGCGGTTATAAATAGCATCTCCATATTAGCTGAGCATCTGAGGAGCAGACAGGAGATCGGAAAAATCCAGAATCCTCTGCCAGTTTGGCTCAGCCTTATGGATGCAGCCTGGGATCCCCCTGTCCGTAATCCACCCAAAATCAGCTCAAAATAAAACACGTCACAGCCATGTCACCGGGATATCTCCTTCCACTTTATTGAAGGACACAAGTAACAGTTAAAAACCAGTGCAGGCAGTGTCCTCTTTGCATAATCTCGTTCACAGCAATAAGAAATCTCATTCGCTTCACTGTAAAGGTCAGTGCTCTTCTAAT
The DNA here is from genome assembly GCA_903798195.1 of Danio kyathit. Taxonomy (NCBI): domain Eukaryota; kingdom Metazoa; phylum Chordata; class Actinopteri; order Cypriniformes; family Danionidae; genus Danio; species Danio kyathit. The sequence continues at coordinate 12,369,855 of LR812534.1, forward strand.
CACAATTTAACACACATAATTGTCCATTTCATTTTGTAAAATTAAATAAGTGAGCTGTGTGTGTGTGTGTGTTTAGCATGAAATACTCTTATTTAGTATTGTTATTTGGACTACTTTCTAAGTGTAAACGTTTTGAATTCTGCACACATATACAGTACACTATCAAGTTCTCTTAAAGGGTCAGTTCACTCATCACTTTTTCTTCCTCATGTGGTTTTAAACTGTTAGAGGAGATTTATTTTCTGTTGAACGCAGAAGATATTTAGAAAAATGGTGCCAGCTACCAGCATTCTTCAAAATATCTTCTTTTGTGTTCAACATCTTACACAAGAAAATGACAAAATGTAAATTTTGATAAACGATTCCTTTAAAAATGTAAGTAGTCATACTTAAAGTGTACTGGCAGCAAATAAACACTACTGAGTGTCACTTTATTTTGATAGCCCTATTAGACATTCTACTGAGTAGTAGCCTACTCATTAGAACATTAGTATACTGTCTGCTAGGGGTGTGAACCTACACTGGTCTCACGGTTCAGTTCGGTTACGATTATCATGCCATCCATTCGGTTCAATTCGATATCTCGGTGCATCCCGGTGCATTGATGATGCTTTCCATACATGATTAGATTTTTTTTTACCAACAAGAATTTTTTTTAAATTAAAATCTGTAAATATATTAATATTTATATGATATTTGTAATACAATTTTGTCCTTTAATACAAGCAGTCAGATTTATGAACTGTACCTTTAATTTGACCTGCTCAAAGAAAACACTCTTTTAAAATGTATCAAACAAAACTCCAACACATGCACAGAAGACAGCATGAGCATGTATAGCAAATAAACTAATGTAAATATTATCCCGCTTGCTTTTTGAGCGCTGTCAAGCGAGGTCTTACACCCCTATGATTGGTCATTGTCTTCACCCGCTCAACAGAAAGGGCTGCGATTGGCTTTAGAAATGAAAGCGATGTTCATCGATGAGTGACGCGGGAAGAACAGCCGCGGTCGCAGTCTATATGTGCATAATACAGGGTAATCACAGGTAATCCATAATAGACACAGTGGAGAAAACTCGCACCTCAACCACGCTCGTGTGTGGATCCACAAGTATCGCTTTAACAGCCAAGAGGAGATGATAAGTTACCTCACGAACACGCCAGCGGGTCAAATGTCTAAAGTGAGAGAGAGAGAGAGGCAGAGATGGATGTTTACAGTATTTCTAGTCGTGAAATAGCGGCTCGTATGCTGTGCCTTCTTCAGTGTCAATGAAAGACTTACCAGCAAACTCACAAGCAGTTGAATTGTGCATTTTAAGTAGTAGGAGAGTTTTATTTACTCGCCCTCGCCTCCTTCGCTATAGTATTCTACTCGCGCATAGGAGATAAATGACGTCAGTACGTAATAACCGGTTATGCTCTATTACTGAACCGATATCGAATTAGCCCCGTCTGCATCGCGGTGCACCAGCCTGATCTCACGAGGAAACTTAAGTATTTTACGTTTTGTCAGTTTAGTGGCTAATTCGTACGAATTCGTACGAGTTCAGTCGTACGAAAATGTATGATTTTAAAAAGGAGGCGTGGCACCTAACCCCACCCCTAGCCCCTACCGTCATTGGGTGATGAGCAAAATATTAGTAATTTGTACGAATTAGATCATACGAATTCATACGAATTAGCAACTAAATCAAAAAGTTACGAATTGCCGTGAGATTGCATTGGGTGCACCGAAGAAACTAATTTTGACACCCCTACTGTCTGCATAATATATAACACTTTAATTTGATGGGCTCTCAAAACACAGTAAGGCAGATTCTATTGACTAAAAGTAACTTTGCAAGTACATGTCAACTTACTTTTATACCAGGATTCCCTGGAAGAAGAGATAAATGTTAATCTCAATGGGACCTTCAAGGGCAAAATAAAGGAAATGAAATGAAATTCTGGAAACGCAGTGGCGCAGTAGGTAGTGCTGTCGCCTCACAGCAAGAAGGTCGCTGGTTTGAGCCTTGGCTGGGTCAGTTGGCGTTTCTGTGTGGAGTTTGCATGTTCTCCCTGCGTTCGCGTGGGTTTCCTCCTGGTGCTCTGGTTTCCCCCACAGTCCAAAGACATGTGGTACAGGTGAATTGGGTAGGCTAAATTGTCCATAGTGTTTGAGTGTGAATGAGTGTGCGTGGATGTTTCCCAGAGATGGGTTGCGGCTGGAAGGGCATCCGCTGCGAAACAACGTGCTGGATAAGTTGGCGGTTCATTCTGCTGTGGCGACCCCGGATTAATAAAGGGACTAAGCCGAAAAGAAAATTAATGAAATTCAATTCTTTAATATTAAAACTGTCTTACAGTGTTTTAGCATTATTGTGAAATAGTAATAATAATAATAATAGCAATAAAAATATTTAATTTCTCCTTATACAACCTCAAATCAGAAAAAGTTGGGACAGAATGGAAAATGCAAATAAATAAAGTGGTGATTTCTAAATTTACTTTGACTTGTATTTTATTGCAGACAATATGAACACAAAATATTTCATGTTTTCTCTTGTCAACTTCATTTCATTTGTAAATATACATCCTTTCCTGTCATTCAGACCTGCAGCACATTCCAAACAAAGTTGAGAGCAATTTAGGGCTAGTAATCAGGTAAACTGGTTAAATAATGATGTGATTTGAAACAGGTGACGTCAACAGGTGATTGCAATTATGATTTGGTACAAAAGCAGCATCCAAGAAAGGTCATTTAGGAGCAAAAATGGGCTGAGGATTGCAAGTTTGCCAACAAATACATAAAGAACAATGTTTCCCAAAGAAAATAGGAAGACATTTGGATATTTTAAGAAATCTGGAGGAATTTCAGTGCGTAAATCTCCGATCCCTCAGGTGGCACTGCATCAATAATCATCATTCATCTATAAGCGATATCACCACATGGCCTCAGGACTACTTTGGCAAACCATTGTCAAGTACCACAATACATTGTTACATCCACAAATACCAGTAAAAACTGTACTGTGCCAAAAGAAAGCCCTATGTTAACAGTGTCCAGAAGCACCGTCAACTTCTCTGGACTCCGAAGCATCTGGGATGGACCATCACAACGTGGAAACGTACTGGTCAGATGAATCAGTATTTCAGGTATTTTTGGGAAGAAATAGATGCCGTGTACTCTAGACCAAAGAAGAAAAGGTTCATTCAGACTGTTACCAGCAACAAGTCCAAAAGCCAGGGTCTGTCATGGTATGGGGTTGCATTATAGCTTAAAAGTACAGAAATTTTGGAGCACAATATGCCGCCTTATTTTCTAGGGATGCCCATGCATATGTCAAGAAGAGGATACAGGTACTCAACTGGCCTGTCTGCAGTCCCGACCTGTTTCCAATAGAGAATGTGTGATGCATTTTGAAGTGCAAAATGCGACAACAAAGACCCCGTACTGTTACCCAACTTAAGACTTGTTTGCAGGAAGAATGGGACAAAATTACACTTGAAACACTTCATCACTTGGTGTCTACAGTCCCTAAACATCTTTTAAGTTTTGTGAAAAGGACCGGCAACATTACAAAGTGGTAAATGCTTTACTATTCAAACATTTTTTGAAAAGAACCAACATTGGAATACGTGTTTATTCTGAAATAAAAAAAAAAACAGCAACAATAAAATCATGAGAATGCCAGTTGGCATTTCTTTGTGGAGTTTGCATGTTCTCCCCGTGTTGGTGTGGGTTTCCACCGGGTGCTCTGGTTTCCCCCACAGTCCAAAGACATGAGGTATAGGTATAAACTAAATTGGCCATAGTTAGTTTATGTGTGTTAATGTGAGAGTGTATGGGTGTACTGGGTTGCAGCTGGAAGGGCATCCGCTGTGTACATATGCAGGATAAGTTGGCGGTTCATTCCACTGTGCCAACCCCTGATGAATAAAGGGACTAAGCTGAAGGAAAATGAACTTTAACTTAGTTAAACCCCAAACCAATTAACCAGCCTGATCTCACGAGAAAACGTAACTGTTTTACATTTTGTCAATTTAGTTGCTAATTCGTAGGAATTCGTACAAGTTCAGTCAAACGAAAATGTACGATTTTAGAAAGAACCCAACCCCGCCCCTAAACCCAACCATCATTGGGGGATGAGCAAATCGTACTAAATTGTATGAGATCGTATGAATTCATATCACCTAGCCAAATAAAATCAAAAAGTTACGAATTGCCATTGAATTAACTCGGTTTATCCTTACTATAAGCTGAATTCTGATATCTTGCAATATAACTAGTCAAATGTTATGTACTGTCATCATGACTAAAACAAAAGAAATCAGGTATTAGAAATTAGTTATTAAAACTGTCATGTTTAAAAATGTGTTGATCTTCTCTCTGTCAGCACTTGGGAAATATTGAAATAATTGAATAAAAATTTCACAGGAGGGCTAGAAATGTTGCCTTTGACTGTACATTAAAAGTGTATATGAAGAGTTCAGATGCAAAAGCCGCTAAACGCCACTTCTGCCAAAAATTAGATAATGACATTGAGTGAATGCTTTAGGCACGTAGTACATCATCAACAAATAGATTTGCTTCTAATCATCTAAATAGCAGCATCAGTGCATTCAGAAATAGCAGTTTGTTGGCAAAAGCCTCTAAATGCCACTTTCCTTTGACAGCTATATCCCGAGAACCAATCAGAAGGCGCGAATCGAATCATATGTTTTCAATGTAATAGCGCGCTGATACGCGGCTTTTATGAGGAGACTGTTTTATTCCGCTTTCGATTTTAAAAGACGGAGTTTGATGAACTGGATGAGCCTGTCCAACTGTCAGTGAATGGCAAATGAAAACGTCCCTTACCTCAAAACACAATGTACAGTTGGAAGTGTAGGCTAACATGCAACGTTTTTTTTTGCGCAGCGACACTACTTTGAATGAGTCTGATTTACTATACATTAAACGGCAACTGCGTTTTACGAAAGACAGAGTTAAGATGCCGTTCTTTTATCCCACGTGGATGCTATGAGGATAAACAAGAGAACAAGACCTGGAGTATGGTGAGAATGAATGAATAAATGACGGCTTCTAAAATTGTCTGAGAGGCATCCCCTTTTTGCCCAGTAGGCCTACCTTGTGTTTTATTAGCTAATTTAAGCCATTTTTAAAAAGATAAATATAATGTATAAAACTAGACATTATTTGTATTACTTATGTATATATACATATTACCTATACGTCTGATCAGCTTTTTATATTAATGAACAATGCACAGATATTGATGATTCATAATGTTTTACACTACATTATTTGAATCTAACAAGCTTAGTTTACAATGTTTACATTGCTCTACTTACATTAAATCTAAATCCCAAATATCAGAAATGACAACAGATTGTTAAGATTTAACTCATGTCAGTTTTAATGTTATTGATTAATGCACTTGACAGATTTCATTCATTCATTTTCCTTCTGCTTTTTCCCTGGTTTATCACAGTGGAATGAACCGCCACTTACTTGACAGATTTATATATTTTTAATTTTAGGTGCTTTATGTTTGGTAAAATAATTTCTAATTGCATTTTTAGTGATTTTCAACTAATTACACTGTCTTGTCCCAATAGTTGGATTTAGAGGTTTTTGCAAAAAAAGCACAAGAGGATTTAGCTGGTTTTGACGCAAAAGAAAATTTACCCTGTTAAAAACCAAAGAATTGTCTAAAAGTGACATTTTTTAAAAAAATTTATTTTATTTACTAGCTAATAACCTTATCTTTACATATAAAATGAAACTTCTGAACCTAATCAGAGGAGCCTGATAGAAAATGCTCATTTACAAAACAATTGGTCAGATTAATTTAGAGGGTTTTGCATCTGAACTCTTCATATTATACACTGTTAAAAAAATGCAGGGTTCCAGACAATTATTCATGTTGTCCCAACACAAATCAATTAAGTTAACTAAACAAATTTAAGTGGATTGAACGTGAAACAAATAAGTTGTCCCCCTAAAACATATCACAAGTTTTGTTGTTTCTGCTTATTTTAATAAAGTAGTTTGAAGAAGCAGCAAAAATCTTTCTTTTTTTTTGAGTGTATTTACAGTTGAAGTCAGAATTATTAGCGTCCCTGTATTATTAGCCTCCCTATTTATTTTTTCCCCAATTTATGTTTAACGGAGAGAAGATTTTTTTCAACACATTTCTAAACATAATAGTTTTAATAACTCATTTCTAATAATTGATTTATTTTATCTTTGTCATGATGACAGTAAATATTATTTTGCTAGATATTTTTCAAGACACTTCTATACAGCTTAAAGTGACATTTAAAGGCTTAACTAGGTTAATTAGGTTAGCTAGGCAGGTTAGGGTAATTAGGCAAGTTATTGTATAATGATGGTTTGTTTTGTAGACTATCGAAAAAATATATAGTTTAAAGGGGCTAATAATTTTGACTTTAAAATATTTTTTTAAAAATTAAAAACTGCTTTTATTCTAGCTGAAATAAAACAAATTAGACTTTCTCCAGAAGAAAAAAATATTATCAGACATACTGTGAAAATTTTCTTGCTCTGTTAAACATCATTTGGGAAATATTTAAAAAAGAAAAAAATTCAAAGGGGGGGGGGGGGGGGGGGGGGCTAATAATTCTGACTTCAACTGTATAAATAAACAGTTATTAACATAAAAAGAGGCCTCCGTTTCCATGTGGACACTGTCAGCTCTGGTTTTAAAGTCCACCATCCCATAAATAAATCAAGCTCAGACACATTAAAGGCCACGTTTAGTCTGTATGTCAAGCCTCAGTCACGCTATATGCAGAGGGATAACCCACACACACAGACACACACACATATGCAAGCTTGGCACACTGGCACACTTGAAGCTGTACTACTAAGCGACCGGTTGCTAAGGAGACCCATGGGAAAGGGAGGGTTCTTGTTGCCATAGCAGCCCTTCTTTTTTTTCTCCATTTTCTGCCATCCGTGTGGAAGTGACATGGGTGAATGTGTAGGGGAGTCCGTGTGTGTGTCTCTGTGTGTGTGTGTGTGAAGGGGAGTGGGGGTAGATTCAGTCACGCATGATGGGAGAATGCAAAAGATTCAGATTGCTTGAATTCACTAATGGATGAGGAAAAAGGTATGATTTGGGGATTAATTCAAGTTTGGTTTGGAACTTTGGGAATCGCAGGATGGAAACAATGATTAGAGAAAATGTGATACAGGAGTCTTTATTTGAACAAATAATTTGAGAGCAAATTAGTTCTAAATGAATGAGCTGATTGCTGATTGTTGACAGAAACATTATTTGGATGTACTAGTATATTTTTCAGCATTACACATATAAAAAAAATAAAGGTTCCATAAGAGGTGTGCCATATAAGAGCGATTCTGGTATGGAGCTAGAACGGTCTCAAAAATAATACATTTACAAAATAAAATGTAAACATGCACAGCCAGCCTGATCTCACGAGGAAACGTAAGTATTTTACGCATTGTCAGTTTAGTGGCTAATTTGTATGAATTCATACGAGTTCAGTCATACGAAAATGTTTGATTTTAAAAAGGAGGCGTGGCACCTAACCCCACCCCTAACCCCAACCGTCATTGGGTGATGAGCAAATCGTACTAAATTGTACGAATTAGATCGTACGAATTCATACGAATTAGCCACTAAATCAAAAAGTTACGAATTGCCGTGAGATTGCGTTGGCACAGCACTATTCACATTTACAAAATCAGAATCATAAATTCAAAACACAATACATAAATAGACAAATTTAATTCATAATTTAATATAACAATACATAAATAGACAAATCCAAATGATAAATTCAAAACACGGGGCAGCACGGTGGCGCAGTGGGTACACTCTCAGAAATAAAGGTACACAATCTGTCACTGTGGTGGTATCTTTTAAAAAGGTACACTTTTGTACCGTAGAGGTGGACATTAGTACATTTAGGGAACACTTCTGTACCTTTAAGGTTCACTTTTGTACCTTTAAGATACTGTAAAGTACACATTTGTACTTTTTAGGCATTAATATGTACCTTTAAGGACCTGTTAGGGACCAAAAGGTACCACCCTAGTGACAGATTTTGTACCGTTATTTCTGAGAGTGTAGCACAATCGCCTCACAGCAAGAAGGTCGCTGGTTTGAGCCACGGCTGGGTCAGATGGCATTTCTGTGTGGAACACACGCCAACACAGGGAGACGCCAACATGCAAACTTCACACAGAAATGCCAACTGGCCCAGCTGGTAGTCAAACCAGCGACCTTCTTGCTGTGAGGTGACAGTGCTAACCACTGAGCTACCGTGCCGCCCCCAATTCATAAATACGAAACACAATTAGTAAATTCACAAGAATAAATCATAAACATTTCCCCAAATGAATTGGATATGTGTATTTATGAATTGTGTTTTGTATTTATGAATTGTGTTTTGTATTTATGAATTGTAATTGTGCTGTAAAAAAAGTTGACTCTACTTAAAATTGTAAGGCAAATTGCTGCAGAGCTTTTTTGAGCTGACTTCACTTTTAACCCAATAACTGCCCTTGACTCATATAAAGTTAAGTCAACTCAAATAAGTTCTGCAGCAAGTTGCCTTACAATTTTAAGTTGAGTCAACTTTTTTACGGCATGAATTGTCATGTGTCATGTCATTTTCATCAGCTTATCCAGGGCCGGGTCCCGGGGGCAGCAGTCTTAGGAGAGAACTCCAGACTTCCCTCTCCCCGGACACTTCCTCCAGCTCCTTCGGTGGGATCCCGAGGCGTTCCCAGGCCACCCGAGAGACATAGTCCCTCCTGCGTGTCTTGGGTCTTCCCTGAGGCCTCCTCCTGGTGGGACATGCCTGGAACACCTCCCTAGGTAGGCGTCCTGGAGGCATCCAAAACAGATGCCCGACCCACCTCAGCTGACTTCTCTCGATGTGGAGGAGCAGTGGCTCTACTCCGAGCTCCTCCCAGGTGTCAGAGCTCCTCACCCGGTCTATAAGGGTGAGCCCTGCCACCCTGCGAAGGAAATTCATTTCGGCCGCTTGTATCCAAGATCTTGTCCTTTCGGTCATGACCCAAAGCTCATGACCATAGGTGAGATTTGGAATGTAGACTGACCAGTAAATCTAGAGCTTTGCCTTTCGGCTCACCTCCTTCTTTACCACAACGGACCTATACATCGACCACATTACTGCTGCCGCTGCACCAATCCGCCTGTCAATCTCACGCTCCATCCTTCCCTCACTCATGAACAAAACCCCAAGATACTTGAACTCCTCCACCGGGGGTGAGGACTTTCCTCCAACCTGGAGATGTCAAACCACCGGTGGAGCACCATGGCCTCAGACTTGGAGGTGCTGATTCTCAGAATTGTGTTTTGACTTTACAAATTTGATTTTGTAAATGGGAATTGTCCTGTGCATGTATGCTTTAAAAACTTTATTTTGTAAATGTGTTATTTTAGAGATTGATCTGACTCCATATTCTGGGTTCCCCAAAGAACTTTTCAGTGGGCAATTGTTTAAAGAACATAATTTTATTTTCTTCATTCGTTCATTTTCTTTTCGGCTTAGTCCCTTTATTAATCTGGGGTCGCCACAGCGGAATGAACTGCCAACTTATCCAGCCGTCCTATACATTTCTGGAGTCCGCAAATTATGTAGTCAGAGGTACGTATGGCTGCATTTCATTTTTTAAACGAACGCTATGGGGTGGTATGACGCCATTTCATTTCGCGGTACCAGCTGACCACTTACCTCCGTGTGGACGACTTTCGCGCTGCAACCAGTTTGTCCAGTTAGCTCGTCATGTACGTCGGCGGACTTGAGACGCAAAGAGGAGTTGACCACGATGACGAGGTTCGAGTCTGGTGAAGAATGGTTCCAGAAAGCAGGTGGTAAAATGTGGTAAAATGTGAAAACGTGGTAAAAATCAGACGAGGGCTTTTCTTTTTCTGGATTGTTTTTGAAAATTGTTGGATGGGTTTAGAGAAGTGGGTGGGGGGGGGGGGGGGGGTCAATCGATAAAATTGGTTGGGTTTAGGGAAGGAGGAGAGTGGGTCAGTCGATTGGTCGGTCAGTCAGTCATTCAGTCAGTCAGTCAGTCAGTCAGTCAAACAATCAGTCAACAGCAGCCTCTGGTGAATTTATGCGAGAACAGCAGGCGCGAATGGCACTCACAAGAGAAATTTGAGATCTGAAAATGCGGATTTGCGAAAACAAAAACTGCAAAAATAGATGCATCCTGGGACCGCGGCCTCCAGAAATGTATATAGAGGTATGTTTTCAGAATGAGCCTAGGTTGGAGATAATGGGTGCGAATCTAAGATGATCCAGCTATAGATGTTAGTTTTTAAATTCTCTGTTCTTGTAACATGTTTTGTTTTAACACTGGTCTGAACACTTTGTGAATTAATATGTCTTGTTTTAGTCATAAAAAGGTAACATTATTATACATCAAGTCATAATTTAAGAGTATTCATACAAATCAGGATTTGAACTCGGCTCATTTGCAGTTACTCTGTGCACACGCACGGTCCACTAGGCTACATGAGATTCGTCAGGTCTTGAAACACTTCTGAAGTGACCGATGCTTTAAATCGATTTAGTCACGTGACCTTGTGTTTCGAAACACTTTAGTTACGTGACCTGGGTGTTTCGAATCACCTTAGTCATGTGACCTGGGTGTTTCGGATCATGCTTCGGTGCAGTGTTTCAAAACACTTGCGCTTCAGGATATCGACACTGTCGAAACGTCAGTTTCACGTCAGCCATCCCTACCATTTGCCATGCTTTTGACTACGCTTTCGGATTTCCTGTATGCTCCTGCTTACCCCTGTTGTGACCATTGCCTGCCTGACTACTCTGTTTAATAAACCACGTGGATCCTCACCTCGGTTGCCTCAGACCCTTACGTGACAGTTACTGGTTTCTATCATTTGTTAAAATAACTTTTGTGTTCAACAGAACAAAAAAACTCGAGCAGGTTTGTGAGAAGTGAAGAGTGAATAAATGACAGAATATTCAATTTTGGGTGAACTATCCCTTTAAGCTTTTCAGACTGCCAATCTAAAACAGACTTTAATGAAAATCCAATTGAGCAAACCAAAAAAAATACAATTTGATAATCCATTTTACGCACTCTATGTGGTTTGCAATCCTATTCAAGTCACGTATCTGGAAATCTGTTTCAGTCTGACCACTCTTATCAGATTTTGTGTGCTTTTTTTTTTGTCTGCCACCTTCTTACTTTACATAAAATGTAAACATGTCAGACATGTTTGTAGAAAATCTACAGAATATCTTTGGAACAATGTTGTAAGTGCAAGTTGAGCAGAAAATTACAATATATTGCTAGCTTGTCAGATCTACAAACTTCTTTGAATGTTGAGACCAGTGGAGACGGCAGCAGGGATTAAAGCTGTGTCTGCAAACTTGCTCCTCGCTACCTCATAAAACATAATAATCCCGCAAAATGGCATCATGCTGTCATATTGTAAGATAAAATCTATACCGCAAGCTGTGTTGTTGTTGTTGTTTGGCCTTCACCTACCAACATCTTTGCCATAGAAATCAATACATCATGAGATCTTCGATGTAAATCAGATCTGGCTGAATGAAAGACCATCATCATCTCAGCTTTTCCCAGACAATCTGCTTGAGATGCCAAGCATTCAAGTGCATCAACATTAAAGGGGACCTATTATGCAAAAATCACTTTTATAAGGGGTTTAAACACAGTTGTGAGGCAACAGTCTGTGAATATAACCAGCTCATGATGGTTAAAATGTATTTAAATATAAAAATGTATTTATATTATTATTAATAATCACACTTGATAAAAAAAAGTCTGCAGAAACACTTTGATTGACATTCTCCAGTTGTACGTGTCATCACATGGCAAAAGCCATTAGTGACCATCCCTCTCTCATTAGCATAGGACGTTAAGCGCCGGTCACACTGGACTTTTCCCTCCATAGACTTCCATTTATACCCACGCAAATGCCTCAGACCAGAAACGCAGGGTCATGCGTCAGATTTCGCAGGTTGCTGTGAAATCGCATCACTTGACTACGTGAGACCAATCCAGGATCAAAACATGACCTCTCTGGACAGAAATTTAAAACTTGGAGCAATCGCTCACTTTTTTTAATGTCTAATCATCTTGTTTAATCCCGCCCCTTGTCAAAATTCGCTACACATTGAACTCGTGTTTAAAGGAGCCTTTGCTGCATATCATATCAGTAAAACTCCCGCAACAGAATTTCGCAAGCTCAAACTCTAGTGTGACTTCGGCTTTAGTCTTGTTTTTGAATCTGCCACTATGCTGACACACAGGCATTTGTAGCTCTGCCCTTTTTTGAAAAGGGCACATCTCATTTGAATTTAAAGAGACAGTCACCAAAATTAGGATCAAAGCCTAAAAGGGCCAGATTCAAAGAGTGATAAAACATTATTTGTTTGGTATTTTGACCTGAAACTTCACATATCACATCATATCAGAGACTTATGCGACATCTTGTAAAATGGGGCATAATGGGTCCTCTTTAATTAATTCAACAGGCCTTTAAGACAATACTATCAAACCTCTTGTCTGTGCTATCAATCCTACTCTTCTTGTCTTATATCTTTCTTTGAATGAGTGGGATTTGAACGTGAGTTACATCAGACAGTCTAGTGATGTCGTTTTGAACAAAGTTTTAGTAACAACTTTATTAACTATGTTACATTGTTTACTTCCATCTTCCATGACACAACTCTTCTTAGCCAGAAATGATATCACCATATCTTCTATATTAAATATGAATTTACTTAGTACAATATTTTTAAAATTAGCTTATAACATTATTATCATTCAATCATTCATTTTCTTTTTGGCTTAGTCCCTTTATGAATCAGCGGCGAGAGCGTCAAAGTAGCCGGAAGTCATTCATTTTCACTGGGAACCGGCGGCGATAAGCGGCGAGGAGCCGTGCGGTGAGTCTTCGCCGCTGTGAGCGTCGAGGAGAGTTGAAATCAAGTCAACTTTTTGGTAATGAGCTATGACGCGGTTCGGCGGCAAGCAATCAGAATGTAGAAGTCCACCGCTTAAGAGGAGTCAGAGAACACAGTCACTGTGAACTTTGGTTCCGACCACAGTTGTTCCCAAGGGTTTAATTATTGCGGTCACTGGATTTCCAATTATTTGCAATGTTTCCTTACTGCAACGTAGATTTAAAAAGTTACTGGCGAGTTACTGATGTGCATCAACGTTATATATATATTTTTTCTTTAAAAAAAGCGGAATTTCATGCGACAATACAAAACAGTACTGCAGCTTCAGAATATTTCAGGCATATGGACCTATGATATGGACACATAGTGGAGCAAAGCCACACCACATGCAACTAGATCTTCCGTAGTTAAGTGAATTTGATAATAAATGTGCAACACCTTCACGCTAGAAAGCATGTTTTATGCGGGAGTGTTACTGATATGATATGCTGCAACGGCTCCTTTAAACACGAGATCAATGTGTAGCGAATTTTGACGCTCTCGCCGCCGGAGCTCAATGCAGACAGCGTTGTCGCCAGGGCGGCCAGAGCGACCTTTGATGCTCTCGCTGCTTTCGGTGTGAACGTACAGTTATACCTCTGATCCAGAATCAGGTATCAGGATAGCTTTGTAGTAAGGGAAATAAAGCACACGCCACATTTCTTCACTTTTCAGTTTCAGTAATTCTAGTTAACAGATGGGAAAGGTTAGTGTCAGCTAAATAAATAAACTGCAAAGGCAAATCAAAAGACATCAATACACGGTGTGGGCAATCATTTAGATCTGATTTTCCTCCTGTGATTTTTTTATTTATTTTTCAAATATTTCCCAAATTATGTTTAACAGAGCATTTTTTTCTTCTAGAGAAAGTCTTATTTGTTTTATTTTGGCGAGAATAAAAGCAGTTTTAATAAAAAAAAAAAAAAAAACATTTTAAGGTCAATATTATAAGCAATATTTTTTTCCCCCATTGTCTACAGCAGTGTTTCCCAACCCTGTTGTCCCAACAGTACACATTTTGGATGTCTCCCATTTATGAACCATTCATTTCAGGTTTCCGAGCCTCAATTCCAGACCACAAATGCTGCCCACTGATGACCTTGAAAGGAACATTAATATTAGTTTTAAAAAAAGTAGACAGAGGCATATACAATCACCGGCCACTTTATTAGGTACACCTGTCCAACTGCTCGTTAACGCAAATCTCTAATCAGCCAATCACATGGCAGCAAATTAATGCATTTAGGCATACAGACGTGGTCAAGACGATCTGCTGCAGTTTAAACCGAGCATCAGAATGGGGAAGAAAGGTGATTTAAGTGACTTTGAACATGGCATGGTTGTTGGTGCCAGACGGGCTGGTCTGAGTATTTCAGAAACTGCTGATCTGCTGGGATTTTCACGCACAACCATCTCTAGGCTTTACAGAGAATGGTCTGACAATATCCAGTGAGTGGCAGTTCTGTGGGCGCAAATGCTTTGTTGATGCCAGAGCTCAGAGGAGAATGGCCAGACTGGTTTGAGCTAATTGAAAGGCAACAGTAACTCAAATAACCACTTGTTACAACCGAGGTATGCAGAAGAGCATCTCTGAATGCACAACACGTCCAGCCTTGAGGCAGATGGGCTACAGCAGCAAAAGACCACACCGGGTGCCACTCCGGTCAGCTAAGAACAGCAAACTGAGGCTGCAATTTGCACAGGCTCACCAAAATAGGACAATAGAAGATTGGAAAAACTTTGCCTGGTCTGATGAGTCTCGATTTCTGCTGCCACATTCTGATGGTCAGAATTTGGCATCAACAACATGAAAGCATGGATCCATCCTGCCTTGTATCAACGATTCAGGCTGGTGGTGATGGTGTAATGGTGTGGGGGTATTTTCTTGGCACACTTTGGGCCCATTAGTAGCGCAAATCATCTCAGACTGGTTTCTTGAACATGACAATGAGTTCACTGTACTCAAATGGCCTCCACAGTCACAAGCTCTCAATCCAATAGAGCACCTTTGGGATGTGGTGAAATGGGAGATTTACATCATGAATGTGCAGCCAACAAATGTGCAGCAACTGCATGATGCTATCATGTCAATATGGGCCAAAATCTCTGAGGAATATTTCCAGTACCTTGTTGAATCTATGCCATGAAGGATAAAGGCAGTTCTGAAGGCAAAAGGGGGTCCAACCTGGTACTAATAAAGCATACCTAATAAAGTGGCCAGTGAGTGTAGTTATCTAGTTAACCTAATTTACCTAGTTAAGCCTTGAAATGTCACTTTAAGCGTAATACTAGTATCTTGAAAAAATATCTCGTTAAATATTATGTACTGTCATCATGACAAAGATAAAAGAATTCTCATTTCCGTTAAACAGAAATTGGGGAAAAAATATACAGAGGGGCTCATAATTCAACTGTATATACACAAGCAAACAGATTTGAACTGATAACATGAAAATGCTTTAAAACTCACATATCAGAAACTCTGCAAGACAATAAATATCAAGGGGATATTTAAAAAGTGAGGAGAGGGAACGACATACCCATTTCCTGATGCTAATGGTAGGAGCTTGGAAAATTACAGATGTCCATCCCCCCACAAACTGCCAGCTATTTCCCGAAACAAAAAAACCCCAATTAAGTCACTTCGAGTTAGAGTCTGATAGTAAATGTGCACCAGAGAGAGAGAGAGAGAGAGAGTAGGGGGAGTCGAGAGTAAAGGCAGGCGCTTTCAGAGCGGGAGAAGAGAAACAAATGAGATGCATTCATCTCTGAGATCCTGGACACGAGACGCTGAAATATTAATGTGCACTTCAGCTCAGTCTGCTGAGTCCGGTGTCTGCGGTAAAAGCTCTATTAAGATCCAGCATGAATGGCTGATACATGTCTGGAGAACATTTTGGGAGTGTTGAGACATCTTGTCTACAGTTTCTTGAAAATTAAAGGGATAGCTCACCCAAAAAATTAACATTTGCTCAACAATTGCTCTTCTTCTTTCTTCTGTTGAACACAAAAGTGAAATCCTGTAACCACTGGCATTTATAGCAGCGAGAACAAATACTATGGAAGTCAATGGTTAAAGGTTTTCAGCTTTCTTTCAACTGAAGAAAGAAACTCCTTTTTCACCTTTTTGAACTTTTCAAGGTTAAAAGTTCTTGGATGAAAGATCAAGGTCCCATAATGCAATTCAAAAGCATAAATAAATGAGGAA
Source organism: Danio kyathit (assembly GCA_903798195.1). Classification (NCBI taxonomy): domain Eukaryota; kingdom Metazoa; phylum Chordata; class Actinopteri; order Cypriniformes; family Danionidae; genus Danio; species Danio kyathit. The sequence goes on from LR812534.1 coordinate 12,386,079, forward strand.
AAATAAAAATATTAATCACATTATACAGAAAACTGCAAAATGAGGCCCTACATCTTCCCCAACCCTAAACCCAACCATCATCGTTATTAACGTCTACACCTTCCCCAACCCTAAACCCAACCATCATCGTTATTAACGTCTACACCTTCCCCAACCCTAAACCCAACCATCATCGTTATTAACGTCTACACCTTCCCCAACCCTAAACCCAACCATCATCGTTATTAACGTCTACACCTTCCCCAACCCTAAACCCAACCATCATCGTTATTAACGTCTACACCTTCCCCAACCCTAAACCCAACCATCATCGTTATTAACGTCTACACCTACCCCAACCCTAAACCCAACCATCATCGTTATTAACGTCTACACCTTCCCCAACCCTAAACCCAACCATCATCGTTATTAACGTCTACACCTACCCCAACCCTAAACCCAACCATCATCGTTATTAACGTGTACACCTTCCCCAACCCTAAACCCAACCATCATCGTTATTAACGTCTACACCTTCCCCAACCCTAAACCCAACCATCATCGTTATTAACGTCTACACCTTCCCCAACCCTAAACCCAACCATCATCGTTATTAACGTCTACACCTTCCCCAACCCTAAACCCAACCATCATCGTTATTAACGTCTACACCTACCCCAACCCTAAACCCAACCATCATCGTTATTAACGTCTACACCTTCCCCAACCCTAAACCCAACCATCATCGTTATTAATGTCTACACCTACCCCAACCCTAAACCCAACCATCATCGTTATTAACGTCTACACCTACCCCAACCCTAAACCCAACCATCATCGTTATTAACCTCTACACCTTCCCCAACCCTAAACCCAACCATCATCGTTATTAACGTGTACACCTTCCCCAACCCTAAACCCAACCATCATCGTTATTAACGTGTACACCTTCCCCAACCCTAAACCCAACCATCATCGTTATTAACGTCTACACCTACCCCAACCCTAAACCCAACCATCATCGTTATTAACGTCTACACCTACCCCAACCCTAAACCCAACCATCATCGTTATTAACGTGTACACCTACCCCAACCCTAAACCCAACCATCATCGTTATTAACGTCTACACCTACCCCAACCCTAAACCCAACCATCATCGTTATTAACGTGTACACCTACCCCAACCCTAAACCCAACCATCATCGTTATTAACGTCTACACCTTCCCCAACCCTAAACCCAACCATCATCGTTATTAACGTGTACACCTACCCCAACCCTAAACCCAACCATCATCGTTATTAACGTGTACACCTACCCCAACCCTAAACCCAACCATCATCGTTATTAACGTCTACACCTTCCCTAACCCTAAACCCAACCTTCACAGTTATCAACATCTATACCTACTCCACACCTAAACCCAACCATCAGTTCTTAACGTCTATACCTACCACAACCATAAACCCAACCATCATTGTTACTAACGTCTACACCTACCATGACCCTAAACCCAACCATCAGTTATTAACGTCTACACCTTCCCTAACCCTAAACCCAACCATCACATTTATCAACGTCTATACCTACTCCACACCTAAACCCAACCATCAGTTATTAACATCTACACCTGCCCCAACCCTAAACCCAACCATCATCGTTATTAACGTCTACACCAACCCTAAACCTAACCATCAGAGTTATTAATGTACAGCAGCAAGTTGCGGAGGCTTTCATACTTGACGCGTTCAACATTGTACTGTTATTTGCAACCACAGGGGGTGACACCGAGTAGGTTAACTGTCATGACAAAATGGATGAAGAAGTCAGCAAGTGGAGTTGCATAGTGGAGTTGCTGAGTGAATGAATATAATAATATATCAAATGAATAGGTTGTGGATAAATTTAGAGAAAATTCATGAAAACATTTGCTGAAAATGTTCTCTGGTTAGTATTTCCGCCATCTTACCAACAACATCTTGTTGTAATGTAATGTAATGTGTATTTATATAGCGCATTTATTGTGTATGGCCATACACCCGAAGCGCTTCACAATCATGAGGGGGGTCTCTCCACACCACCACCAGTGTGTAGCATCCACAGGACAACGGCGCCAGTGCGCTCACCACACACCAGCTATAGGTGGAGTGAAGAGACAGTGATAGAGCCAATTCGGTGGATGGGGATGATTAGGAGGCCATGATGGGTAAGGGCCGATTGAGGGACTTTGGCCAGGTTACACCCCTACTCTTTACGAGAAGTGCCATGGGATTTTTAATGACCACAGAGAGTCAGGACCTCGGTTTAACGTCTCATCCGAAAGACGGCGCCCACCGACAGTGTAGTGTCCCCTTCACTTTTACAGGGGCATTACTCACACAGACCACAGGTTGAGCGCCCCCTGCTGGCCTCTCTAACACCACTTCCAACAGCAACCTAGTTTTTCCATGTGGTTTCCCATCCAGCTACTGACCAGGCTCAGCCCTGCTTAGCTTCAGTGAGTAACCGGTCTTGGGCTGCAGGGTGATATGACTGATATGGCTGATATGGGTGATATGGCTGATATGGGTGATATGGTTGTGACATCTCGCATGGTTCAGTGGGATCTCGATAAGTGCTAAAGCTACGCCTCTGACTTATTACAAGTTAAGCCCCCTTCATGTTACGCCCATCTTGCAGTTCACAGACAGATACACTTAGTTAGACTTTGCCGCAAATTTTACAGTTTCTTACTGCAAATTTTACGCAGTAAAATACCACATACACATTCTTTACAGTTCACTACTGTAAGATGCACTGCATTGTTGGTCATTGTAAAGCTTTTACAGTAACCTACTGCATATTAGAATTTTGTGATATTCTACTGTAATCAAAGGTATCAAGTACTGCTACTGTAGTTGATGACAAAAAGTGAGACAGTTAATGAAAAAAATGTCACTTGTTCGGAATTTATTAAGTTCAATGATAAATACTAAAAATAAAGGTTTTGTACTGCTAGTGTAAAATATAAATAAATTACAGTAAAATGACTGTAACAATTGTCATACTGAAAAATTTAAATGTATTATGCATTTTACCATAAAAAGTTGCAGTAAGGCCCTGCTACTGTAAAACACATTTACATATAAGTTACTGTAACAGTAATAGTAGTGCTACTTTGCTGCCAGTAAGTTACTGCAAAAATACTATAAAATGTCTAACCATGTATATGCAGGTGGCAAACGCACTCTCTCCTTTCAGCTGACTGTTATCCACTTGGATTACATGCAGCCTTTTGGTCCAGACACAAACTGACATGTTGACTTGGCATTGGTCAACATTGGTCAAGTCAACAGCACCTTTAGAAATATATTTTCGGAGATAAACGGTGAAATGTTCAATACTTAAAGCTTTAAAATGTGCATTTTTATACAATGTTTGACGTAATGTTAACCAAAACATGAATAGAGGGTGGGACATAGTGTAGCTTCTCCACGTTTTCAAAAAAAAACAGCCAATAGTGTTTTGTTTTATCACAGCTCTGCCAGTGAAAGTGGTTGAGCTCAAGCGCATCAAATGTGAAGCGTCTTGAAGGGGGCGAAGACAGCATTTGATTGGTCAAGATTTAATGAGAAACTGGAGTATGAGGTGATGTGAATAAAATCGTTGATCCATTTAGGCAGAAGTGACAAACTGCAAGCTTTACATGTTTATATCAGTTTTAGAAATTCTAAATACGAATTTTGTCACCGTTTTGGAGCGCACTAGCTTAGCTTTAAAACTAACATACTGATGGTAACATCCTATACTTTAATTAAACTTTAAACTATACTTTAATTTAATAGGACCTTTACTTTACCATGTCCTTGCATCCTTTCCTCACATCCTGAAGGGGTTACCTGTACCTGTTATTTCTTTCCCAACTCTCTTCTCATCAAAATAAAGACATAATCAGAAAACTCTGACACTCTCTGACCTTTAATGCAAGTTGACTGCCCCAGTAAAGCTGTCATACTGTCAGCCGAGCCGAGTGCACCAGCATCACACAGACGCTTGCTCAAGACAAGAACTCTAGACAGACTCCAAGGCAGAGAGAAAGAGAGAGTGAAAGTGAATCACTAATGAATCATTTGTCAGAAGATATAACGGTACCGAGTTAAAGCACTTGGGTGAATGCCCATGAATATCTCTGTGGAATAAAAAGGCAATAATCTGATTTAAAAGATAGTTTAACCTAAAAATGAAAATTTACTCAGTATTATTCACCCTCAAGTGGTTCTAAACCTTTTTGAGTTTCCTTTGTAAAACCTAAAGGCTGCTTTATACTTCTGCGCATGCGTATGGTCTGGCGCAGTCTTCACGCGGTCACATAGCCCTTGCCATGGCTGATGCCGACACTGATGCGCACCTCTCAAAAAAATAAGTACATGTCGGAACAATGCGTAGCGCAAGCTCTGTGATTGGGCGGCTTGGTAGCGGTGACAAGTTTGGGCGGTGCTGAGAGCCAGATGGAGCGAGTGTTTACAAGTGTCGAGTCCTGTGAAGGAGCTCCAGATGGAAACTTTTGTTTTGTGTTTACCTTTTGATTAAAGTTGTTGCACGTCCGCCGGTTCCCATCTCTGAATAAGCGAGTTTTAGCTACTTGTAGCATTCAGAAAAAACAAAACACCAACGAAGAAACTCGACACAGAGGAACATAAAAATCTACTGCCAGCTAGTGTTTCAGAAGTGTTATTGCAGAGCAACACAAACAGTGCACAGAAGTATAAAGGCTGATTTATACTTCTGCGTTGAGTGATCGCTGTGACCCACATCGCATGCCTTAATCGTAGTCTTGCATTTATACTTCTGCCTGCTGTTTGTGTTGCTCTGCAACATTTTACAAACACTAGCTGGCAGTATGTTTCAAGAGTTCACACTTAGCTGATGATCAATAAAGCGTAATTGGCATGCTGTCCCGGGAGAGAGCCCTGAGCTCGTATATCCTCGAGCCCGAGGCTCCCTCCCGTTAGAAGGGCAGAAGGAAGTTCGAGCTCAGGAAGGTCTCAAGAACTCTCCCGCTTATTGCCGTGTGAAAAGTGTAAACTAAAGTTGTCTTAGGCAATAATTTGGTTTAGTCGATTGGCTATGGTGTATGTTTTTGGACGGTGGGAGGAAACCGGGGAACCCGGGGGAAACCCACGCGAACACGTGGAGAACATGAAAACTCTGCACAGAAACACTAACCGGCTCAATGGGAGGTTGAACTGGTGGCGTTCTTGCTGTGAGGCAACAGTGCTATTCACTGGGCCGCTGTGTCGCCCTATAGGAAAGGGTGGAAGTAGGGGTGGAAGGAGGGGGGAACTTCGAGACGAAGATAACTGGAGTGAAATCTCTGGTTATTTATAGTGTGTCCGTAATCATCTAATGGGGCAGATTACGGAGCTGATAAGGTGCCAGCCGTGTTGATCATAAAGCCTAGTTTATACTTCTGCGTCAAGTTGCAGAGGTGCACGTCAACGACGGCGACGGCCACGGTGAGGGGCTATGCGTCCACGCGTAGGCTGCGCCGTAGCATACGCGTGCGCTTGACGCAGAAGTATAAATCGGCCTTAAGCACGTGATCCTCTCGAAATTAGTTTATAAATAAACCACACTTTTATGTTCCTCTGTGTCAAGTTTTTTTGTGGGTGTTTTGTTTTTTCTGAACTCTACAAGTAAAACTCACTCATTTAGAGGCGGGAACTTACGGTGGCCGGGAAGTGCAAAACAACATTACAAAGTGTGAAACACTTTTACGAAGCTCGAGACAAATTTACATTTTGAAAAACATTTTTACCTATCATAAGACACAATTACATGGGAAAAACAATTTTACCATGGATGAAACAAATTTACATTTTAGAATAAAAATTAACAAGATGCAAAACACTTTTACCAGTCCCGAAACAAGTTTACAATGACAGATTCTTTACGGAAAGGGAATGTAGCACACACTGGAAGTGACGCGGAATGTACCACACACCGGACGTGACGCAGAGAAAAATGTTGTTGTCGTTGGTGGTGAGCTCGGTAAATTCGTGTTGTGGAGTACATGGCGTAAATAAAGTTAATGGTGACCGAGCATGGACTGCGGTCGAGGGTTGTTTTGGGGCAAACACATGAGCGCGGTTTTGCTTTACGTGTGGTCTGTGTTTAGAGTTTCTAAAGGACGCGAACCAGACGGAAACACCATACATACTGCATCAATGTGTTCAATATTTTAACGAGGGCCACTCGTCCGCTGTTATCGTGGACATGATGTCAAGTCTACACAGTGTAAACATCTGCTTGAGCACTCCTAAAAGTAAACTTAAATGTTAAATGGTGACCCTTTCCAGATGTAAACTATTCACGTTTGCAGATTGGCAGATTCGTGACTTTTCACAGTAACAAAACATGCCCATACTAAATAAATATTCTTATTACTTGGTGTCAGTGTCATTGTAAACATTCTTGATCTTAATATTTGTGTGGCAGAACAGTATATAACCAAAATTATTGTAAAGAAATAATTATAATTTACATGTCATCAACGGGATTCGAACCCAAGTCAAAATGTTCAGCACGAGTATCAATCGACCTATCTAACTGAGCTATTCAGGACTATGTAATGAGGTCGGTTTTGATATTTTTATCAGTCAACATATGTCGTGCTTTGGTTGTGGACTCATGTTAACTTGTTTCCATGTACTTGCGTTTACATGTTTCTACATACTCTCACGCTGATATTTTCTCAGAATGACAAAACGATGTTTTATCGCAGTTGGTCAAACCATGGTTTTTATAGTTGTAAACTCATGTTAACCTGTGCCTTTGGACTCTACAAAGTCACAGACAAGTACATTCCCTTTCCGTAAAGAATCTGTCATTGTAAATTTGTTTCGGGACTGGTAAAAGTGTTTTGCGTCTTGTTAATTTTTTTTCTAATTTGAAAATTTGTTTCATCCATGATAAAATTGTTTTTCCTATGTAATTGTGTCTTATGATAGGTAAAAATGTTTTTCAAAATGTAAATTTGTCTCGAGCTTCGTAAAAGTGTTTCACACTTTGTAATGTTGTTTTGCACCTCCTGGCCACCGTAGGAACTGGCGGACATGCTACGCGTCGCTGCGATGTTTAGTTACAATTTTTTAAAGGTGCCAGCATTGGCCATGGCAAGGGCTATGTGTCTGCGTGAAGGCTGCGCCCGAGCATATGTGTGTGCTTGACGCAGAAGTATAAATCAGCCCTGAATGCAATCACTCGATGCAATAAACCAACCCTAAAGGCCCATGCACACAGAAACGTTTTCCCTCGACGTTTAGCCTCGTGACTAAATAAAGGGCGTGATTGTGCAATGTGATTGTGCACATCAACGTGCAAAACGGCAGGCGCAAAAGCTTCATTTTTAAAAAAACGCCTCATGCTCGTTTTTTTGTTTTGACGCGCCGCATCAAAACCTTCTCCACCAATCAGATCGTGCACTTTTGTTCACATGCACGGAGCTGCTGAAGTTACAGTAAACAGCACTTGGAGGCGCTCAAGTGCACAACTGTCAATGCGAGCGCACATTGAAGAAGATGCCCAGAGGCGACATGAACGTGGAGCTGCTTATTGAACTGGTGAACAATAATCATTACTTCATCGCTAGAGCTGGAGCTGCTGCTTGAACCATCCATAGCAACAAGCGTGTCAACTTTGTCTTCTTCTTCTGTGTTACAAGCGGGTGTCAGAAGCGTAAAGTTGTGTTGCGCCATCTAACGTCAAGGAGTGATTTTCCATACTCTTCTGCTCGACGGCAGTGAAAATCGCTTGGGATTAAATCCGGAAAAGCGTCTTGGAAAAACACTGACGATAAACGCAAATGAAATGTGTCCCGGTGTGTACGAGCCTTAACAGTAAAAAATTTATGACTCAATATATATAGTACTCAAACCATTTGGTTTCAAAACTTAAATTGTTTGCATCAATCGGTTTCCTCAAACAGTTTGAGTCACCTTTTGGGCGACATGGTGGCTCAGTGGTTAGCACTGTCGCCTAACAGCAAGAAGGTCACTGGTTTGAGTCCCGGCTGGCTCAGTTGGCATTTCTGTGTGGAGTTTGCATGTTCTCCCCGTGTTGGTGTGGGTTTCCTCAGGGTGCTCTGGTTTCCCCCACAGTCCAAAGACATGCAGTATAGGTGAATTGAATAGGCCAAATAGGCTAAATAAGTGTGTATGGGTGTTTCCCAGTACTGGGTTGTAGCCGAAATGGCATCCGCTGCATAAAACATATGCTGGAGAAGTTGGCGGTTCATTCAGCTGTGGCAACCCCTGATTAATAAAGGAACTAAGCCAAAGGAAAATGAATGAAGGAATGCGTTATCCAGCCTCCAGCGCAGGGATGTCAAACTCAATTCCTTGAGGGCCGCAGCCCTGCACAGTTTAGTTCCAACCCTAATTAAACACACCTGATCAAACTAATTGAGTCCTTCAGGCTTGTTTGAAACCTACCAGTAAGTGTGCTGAAGCAGGGTTGGAACTAAACTGTGCAGGGTTGCGGCCCCCCAGGAATTGAGTTTGACATCCCTGCTCTAGCGCCTAGACTGCAGCTCTGCACAAGACGTTTGGCCATAGGAGAAATGGCCGTGCCCAAATGAGCCTGGTTTCTCTCAAGGTTTTTATTCTTCACTTACGCCAATTGGTGAAGTTTTTTCCTCGCCGCTGATGCCATTGGCTTGCTTGGTTTGGGACTTGTGGAGCTGCGCATCGATGGTTTACTCTTCAGTGTTTAGACTCTCAGCAGTGAATATTAAACCACACTGAACTGAACTGAACTGAACTGAACTTAAACTCTGAAAACTGGACTGACACTGTTTCAATTTACTATAATCTTCTATGTGAAGCTGCTTTGACACAATCCACATTGAAATTGAATGCCTTTTTGTATCTCACAATTTTGAACATCATACTTGCAATTTTGAGTTAAAAACTCATTTCCACATTCTGCAAAAGAAGTTAGAATTGCAACAGAAGTCACAGAAACACATTGCAAGTCTAAGTTTACAACGTTTTTAGCCTGTGGCCGGAAACATACGAATGATTCATAAGAACGTAATCATAGGAACAGTTCACTGAAAAATGAATCTTTAACTCAATTTACTCACCCTCATGAAATTTCAACCCAATGTGACTGTACAACACAAAATAAGATGCGTGGACAATAAGGAATTCAGCATAACTGAGTACAAATTTACATTTTAATCCATTTCTCAGTGAATATAGGCAATATATTTTGGTGCAAGATTTTAGTTACTGAACATCTTTAGAAATAGAAAAATAATACATTTAAATTAATGCGAAATATTGAAAAAACAATAACAAACTACAAAATTTCAACAAACTTTTAAAATGTTTTGTTTGTCTTAAATTTTGCTCTTTTAAAATGTTTTGTTTAATATTTTTCCCTAACAAATAAATTCAGCTGTACTAATTTTGGACCGTTATTGTAAGTTATTTTGTTGATAAGCTCCAAATTTGGCTTCAGTGCTGACTAATCGAATGCATATGCACAAATATAATATTGTAAAGCTTCCTATAGAAAATATACATTTTAATAAGCGATTTGTGAGGGGTGTGCTCATGTTGAGCACTGTAATTATCATTTTAGTTTCAACCATTCAAGCCACATATGCAGTAATCAGACAGAGGTCGGTGAAGTCTGAAAAGACGTCCGCAGAAGGCAGGACTGCGAATGTGCCGATGAAAAAGAGCAGAAGAGTTGTTCTGGAAAAACAGACTGAGAACAAACGAAAGAAGGAACAAAGAGTTGCATAACGGCAGAGATAAAGTGCACGGGTTCATGCGGGGATATCAGCCGGCTCCCAAGCTCAGAGTTTACATGGATGGAATAGCAAGCATCCAGCCTTCAGACTGACCTACGTTCATCAAACGACACACGGATCCACTTGGGATGGCCACATCTCAACCGCGTGTACCTCCCATAGCACCTCAATTACCCCCGCCCAACACTGCGCAACTACTGAAATGATAGTTCTATGGTGACTTTGCTTTTCTTTTTGCATATATTTTTTTTTCACCTCCTAATGAGCACTTGGTTTATTCAACACTTTCCTGGGAGACTTTAGATGGTGTCCAAAGGAAAGCATCAAACTGTAGATTTTAATCTCACACCAAATTCAGGCCATGTTTATGTCTGTTATCAAAGAAACGTTCGATTTTTAGAACCCATTTAGCCGATCAGCTTAGCATAAATCAGATTAGACCATTAGCATTAGCAAATTTTCCTATTTAAAGCTCATCTCTTCTTTACATTGTGTACTAAGGCCAACAGAAAATGAAAAGTTGCTATTTTATAGGCCGATATGGCTAGGAACTATATACTCTCATTCTGGTGTAATAATCAAGAAACTTTGCTGCCGTACCATGGCTGTAGCATGCGTAACGATAATACGCAGCGCCTGAAAACAGTCCCCAGCTTTGGAATATTTAATCAATTCCATGCGTGTTCAATAAAAAGGGTCAGAAGAGGGTTTTCTTTAATGTCAAAAATCTTAGTAATTTATTGGACACAAATTAATAATTCGATTTACAGAATTCTGGTATCCTCAATACGAAGCAAAAATTACATTCATGAGGTGCACAACAATTTTCATTTCCTAACTCCAGCTTTTATACGCAGCTGATATTAACAGGTGGAGTTTAGTGGAATTCGTCACTTGTCAATCATTCTCCCGTCCTCCGTTGGCCGCACCCATACATGCGTCCTCTTTCTACGAATTCTCTGCACAACATTAAAAGCATAAGTGCACATGTTCTGCACATGTTCTGTGTTCAAGTTTCAACCCATCTCTGCTCACAGGAAGTTTATCTGCAGAGCTTAAGTTAATTTTAGACAATTAGGCCTTTGCATTTCTATCAGCTTCATCTGCAAAAATGCTTTATTAGTATTAGTTATTTAAGACATATCACACCCAAGAGAAGAAGTTTAGTTAATATATCACCTTTAAGCAATACAAATACAATGGTTTAATGAAAAGAAAAAGAGACAACAATAATAAAAATATATTCCTTTTTCCAACAGTAACTAGCTAGGTAGCACTGTATAGTATCATTGTACCTGTTGCAGCCATGGGTACAGCAACAAGTGCCTTGATTTTTACACCAAAAAGAGTAGTTCCTACATCAAGGTTTCACCCACTATAAATAAATTCATGACAAACTCAAGACAACCAATATTTTTTATGTTGTTTAAACCTATTTTTAATAAGCTAATCAGGTTTCAACTACATTTTTTAGGTTATACAAAGTTTAACTTAATATTTTTAGTCGGTTTGATTGATGTAAGTTGAGATGACTAGAAAAGTTAATTTGATTCAACTAAAAAATTGAAGGCAGCAAGATTTTTTACAGTGTGTTTTTAGTTTTGTTTCTGATTGCATTGGGGCCATCACTGTCTATGGAGGATGAGGGAGCACTCGGATTTCATCTAAAATATCTTTAAGAACTCAGGAGTTTGGAACGAATCCAGAGATGGGTTGCAGCTGGAAGGGCATCCACTGCGTAAAACATATGCTGGATAAGTTGGCGGTTCATTCCGCTGTGGCGACCCAGATTAATAAAGGGACTAAGCCGAAAAGAAAATGAATGAATGAATGAGTTTAGAACGACATGTGAGTAATTATTACCAGAATTTTAATTTTTGAGTGAACTAACCTTTTAATCTACAGTATATATGTCTTCAGTCCACATTCAACCACAATGTACATGTGATTTATAAAGAGATCATTAATATTTCTTTCTGCCCTGTAAGCTACAAAAGTGTGCCAAATGCTGTGTGAATGAATCAGATCTGGAAAGAGAATGTTTTCCACTTTAAACTTCATCTAATTCATTCATTCATTTATTCCTTTTCCTTCGGCTTAGTCCTTTTATTCATCAGGGGTCGCCATAGCGGAATGAACCGCCAACTTATCCCCCTCGCCTTTTGAGCCCCCCTTTTGAGAAAACAGAGGAGGAGATGGGGAGGTGGAGGGATGCCGGAACAAAAGTCAACTGAAACCGTGCAAAGGCCGCTACCTACATATACCCACGTGATAATTTACTGACCCACCTGACTGATCAGGCTCCTCTTCATGGAGGATCTTCATGTTTACACTTGCGTTCCCTTCGCAGTGCACTTTGAACACATTTATGCCATTTTGAACACAGCCGTGGCTCATGATGAAAGCTTTAGGTGACCTATTATTTAAAAACGTAATTTACGTTACGTCTCCAAAGCTTGTGAAAACAAAATATATAGCATACATTAATGCTTTTAATTTATAGTGGGTTATTTATTAAGAAATGTGTCTGTAGCCTACTGTATATGACATGGGCCTGTTGGTTAGAACATTTCTGCAGTGGTTTAAATGTGTCAGTTGTTAAAGTAGACTTTTCAAAAAATAAGAAAAAACAAACAAACAAATATACAATATCCTACTTAATAATAATAATAATTATTATTATTATTACATTTATTAATAAACATGCTAGTGTAAATTACAACCATTAACAATTTATATGATTTATATATGAGATTAGAATACGTGTTAGCTAAGTGGTTTTATGTTTTAGCATAGAATATGAAATATTCTCAATGATATTTGTAAAAGAAACACAGGCCCTATGTGTCGTTTACATACATTTTAGTTAATACAGAAAACGAGTGCATGCTTTTACTAAAACTAGTATTGGATTTTTTTTTAAGTGGAATTGCCGGCAGCTAGCTCTCTGCTACTCTCACATGGTCGCCCACTGAAGCTTAGCAGGGCTGCGCCTGGTCAGTACCTTGATGGGAGACCACATGGGAAAGCTGGGTTGCTGCTGGAAGTGGTGTTAGTGAGACCTGCAGGGGGCGCTCAACCTGTGGTTTGTGTGGGTCCTAATGCCCCAGTATAGTGACGGGGACTCTATACTGCTCAGTGAGCGCTGTCTTTCGCATGACTCTCTGTGGTTGTTTAAAATCCCAGGATGTCCATTGAAAAAGAGTAGGGATTTAACCCTGGCATCATGGCCTCCTAACCGTCCCCATATCATAATTGGCATATTATTAATAATTGTTTTTAAACAATATAATTTTATACAAAAAATGATGGGCATTTTCTCTGAAGAAGTTGTTACTCCACTCTGTTTAGAGCATCATTATAGAGGTTTTACGATGTAAATAACATGGTTCAAACGATAGATCTGCGACAGATAAACTACGGTTTTGGGAAACACTCATCACTACATTGTTCATTTCCCAAACGATGCATCGCACTATGATAGTGCAGCTAAGAGTTTTGTCGTTGTTTGGGAAAACATTACCATTTGCAACTTAATTGATATGGAAATATGACTGGATGGTAAATTTGTTCTTAAAAATATACTGACATGGTTGGTTACCATTGATTAGGGAATTTTCGCATGAGAGAAGACCACTACCTGGACTCAACAATGAAACTTTTTTTAAGAAGTTTAAAATAGGGGACACTAAAATAGACCTGAAATATGAGACTGTCTTAGGAAAAACAGGACACCTGAACACCATATCCCACCTGTGGCCTCATTGGATAGTAATGTGTGGAGAAAATTCACACAGTGATGCCGCAGTCATACTAGAGTTTGAGCTTGCGAAACGTACGGCGCTGTGAAAACAAGTTGATTAGACATTTAAATAAGCAAGGGATTGCTCCATATTTTAAATTTCTGTACAGAGAGGTCATGTTTTGATCCTTGATTGGTCTCACGCAGTCAAGTGATGCGATTTCTGTGATAACCTGTCACAGGTGCTTGCGTTTCTGCATTCGCGTGCGTATGAATGGAAGTCTATGGGGAGAATGTTTACTAGTACTTGCAGTCAAGGCCACACTATTGTCTTCAATAATGGGATAGTTCACCCAACAATGAAAATTTACTCACCTCCCTCAAGTGATTCAAAACCTTTATGGTAGGGCTGGGATCATTCAAAGATGATTTTCATGTGAAATAGGCCTATAATTAGCTAGGTTGCTGGGGTTCAGTTGTGGTTTCTTAATAATAGGCTTAATAACAGCTAGCTTGAAAGGATTTGGAACATGGCCTAAAGATAAAGAAGAGTTGATAAGGTTAAGATGAGGTTCTCCTACTACCGGTAGCAACTCTTTCAGTAATTTTGTTGGAATTGAGTGAGTGTGTATAGATGCCCAAAAAAAAAAAATAAAAAAAAAAATGTGACAGAGCCCATATCAGCACTGCTTCCCAGGAATCATAATTAGCCTGGACCTTGGATAACCCTGCCGGTCTGAACAGTGTGTCAGTTTGCCAGCGGTAACTGCAAGTGGTGTGAGATATTGCCTCACCCAGACATCCATCACCACGGACGGCTCATAACCCACAACACTCTGCCATGTCACAGACTCTAAATCAATCTGTGTGCAGTTCAGTACACTCTCCAAACACTGCTACAACTCTCACTTTCAGACACACTGGACCAATAAGAGCAGTAGCCACATCGGAAAAGCAGCATCGATGTGTGTTTTATGAATCAATGCAACATTTACAGCATCTCAAGTCTGCTGGAATTATCAAACTCCTGGTTAATATACAGTTGTCAGAATTATTAGCCCTCCTGAATTATTAGTCCCCCTGTATATATTTTTAGCCCAGTTTCTCAACACATTTCTAAGCATAATAGTTTTAATAACTAATTTCTAGTAACTGATTTTTTTTTATCTTTTCCATGATGACAGTACATAATATTTTACTAGATACTAGTATTTAGCTTAAAGTGCAACTTAAAGGCTTAACCAAATCATTGTATAATGATGGTTTGTTTTGTAGACAATCGGAATTTCTTTTTTGACTAATATTGACCTTAAAAAGGTAAAAAATAAAAATAAAAAACTGCATTTATTCTAGCAGAAATAAAACAAATAAGACTTTCTCCAGAAGAAAATATATTATAGGAAATACTGTAAAACAAAATCATCCTTTAGGAATTATTTGAAAAAGAAAAAATCAAAACAAGGGTGAATAATTTTGATTTCAACTGTACAGCATGTTTATAATTATTATTATGACATATTACTATAACATTTTGTTTCCCAAGTAACTAAATGTCTTGTATTAATATAGATGCAGTATAATGACCAGTGTTGTTTAAGTCACTTCAAAAAAGTAATTAGTTACTAATTACATTAAAAATGTTATTTAAATTTCTAATGCTTTGTCTGAAAAGTAACTTACTCAATATGTAGTTTAATTACTAAATTAACTGCTACATTTACTTACTATTTTAGTAAATTAGATACTAAAAATCCACATACATAAACGCAATAGACATTATTAAATAAATTATTCATGAATTAATAAACTATTTAAATGAGTCATAAAGTACATTTCAGACAAAATAATTGGTTTAAAAATCAACAATATGACATGACATGACAACATGACGTAATTTTGTGGAACACAGCCTTTACATACAGTTGAAGTCAGAATTATTAGCCCCCCAATGAATTTTTTTTCTTTTTTAAATATTTCCTAAATGATGTTTAACAGAGCAAGGAAATTTTCACAGTATGTCTGATAATATTTTTTCTTCTGGTGAAAGTCAAATTTCTTTTATTTCGGCTAGAATAAAAGCAGTTTTTAATTTTTTAAGAACCATTTTAAGGTCAAAATTATTAGCCCCTTTAAGCTTTATTTTTTCAGATTGTCTACAGAACAAACCATCGTTATACAATAACTTGCCTGATTACCCTAACCTGCCTAGTTAACCTAATTAACCTAGTTAAGCCTTTAAATGTCACTTTAAGCTGTATGAAAGTGTCTTGAAAAATATCTAGTAAAATATTATTTACTGTCAACATGGCAAAGATAAAATAAATCAGTTATTAGAAATGAGTTATTAAAACTATTATGATTAGAAATGTGTTGAAAAAATCTTCTCTCTGGAGGGCTAATAATTCTGAATAATTATATATATATATATATATATATATATATATATATATATATATATATATATATATATATATATATATATATATATATATATATATATATATATATATATATATTAAAATGAGGAAGCTTTTAAAACTGTAGTCTACCTCAAGTCTCCAAAAGTAGAAGGTTCAGAATCTCTAAGACTTTGATAAGTAAAACAATTAAAACAATCCAATACTTCATAAGTATCACAAAAAAAGACAGCTGAGTTCAAATAAAAAGTAAAAATGAGGTGATTAATTCTTATTCAAAATGATGAGGCATTAACATTAGTACAAGTTATTGAGTTAAATAAAGATTTGCATAAATATTTTCTGAACTATTTTACATTTCAGTTATTAAAAAATACATTAGCGTCTGGCCCTACGTTCTGTACAACTCTGTTACATCAGTTATAAACGCTGATTGCTTTGGTCCGAACCAGTTAAAAAGAACCAAAATGCAGTCATGTGACAAAACCCACATCACTCATTGGCCAGATGTTGTTGAACGTATTTCCTAAACTGCTTATCAATTGGTCAGAATTCACGTGCGGGAAAATGCCAATGGAACTCCCGCAAATAAACAAACCGGCAGACACAAAATGACGCTTTTGACTATGGAGCTACGACTGCGCTGGCTGATTGTATCCCTGCTCATAGTATACTATATAGTTTGTATACATCACTTTAGACAAACTTTTTTAGGAGCGGCATTGCAAACGGCAAAGGCGCATCGCACGTCACTTCAGGAGAAGGCATCAATTAATTTTGCTAAACTTCGACATGGTCATCTTCCGGAAATATTACCAACGATCCATCGGATAATGTTTTTCCCTCTCTCTCTCTCTCTCTCTCTCTCTCTCTCTCTCTCTCTCTCTCTCTCTCTCTCTCTCTCTGTTGGTAAAGCACTGTCAACAAATATGTTTCCTCCACATTCCATAATGCACAGCGCATGAGACTACGGCAACTGAATTAGTCCAAAAAGTCGCAGTAATTTTTGCGGTTGGGTCGGTTTTAGTTTGGATCATATTCTCGCCACAAACAAACCGCTCCAGGGTTCGTTTGAAAGCGTACCGAAATCACCTCTTCAAGGAGGCCTTGGTACACTTTTTTGGTCCGCTTTTGGTGCGCACTCGAGCACGATTGCTACATTCACACCTGCCCAAACAAACCGCACCAAGAGGGGAAATTAACTGTGATTAACAGAATAGTGTGATTCAACCAAAGTAAATTAGGCAGGTGTGAAAGCACCCTTAGTGATTTAAAAAGGTTAGCAATGAGATAAACAACAGAATCAAATGTTAACTCAAATTTATTTTATATTAACAATCGATTAATTTTACTGTCAATTTCACATGTGTTGCATATTATTCCAGTTTAAGGAAAAAAAATGCTTAAAATATCCACCTAATTCTGGATATTTTCAATAATATTTACAGCAACAAATGACATTTTAAAGGAATAGTTCACACAAAGTGAAGTGAAGTGAAGTGAAGTTTCATAAACTAATTTCGAGAGGAACACGTGATATTATTGACCGCGGCTGATCCCTCATCCACAATCATTAGCTAGCCAATCAGATCGATCCAAGCTCACTATAAGTAGCCTAGGAATAATCACTCCCTTATCTTCATTTCGAAGAAACCCCCCATCCACCCCTTCGCCTCTCTTTTCTTCCTCTTATCACGGGGAGCTCTCGAGAACCACCTGATCTCGTACTCCCCTGATACGCTCTATCGACCAGGCGGGAGCCCTGGGCTCAACTATCTCCGAGCTCAGGGTTCTCTCCCGGGACAGCATGCCAAACCAGCTAACATTTGTCAAACAATATCTAAGTGCGAACTCTTGAAAATTAAATCTCACTCAAGTGGATCAAAAATATATGGGTTTATTTACTCTGTTGAACACAAAAGAAGATATTTTAAATAAAGCCGAAAACCTGTAACCATTGACATCCATAGTAGAAAAAACGAATACTATGAAAGTCAATAGTTACAGCTTCAAAAATATATTCTTTTGTGTTCAACTGAAGAAAGAAACTCATACAGGTTTGAAACAAGTAAAGAGTGAGTATATAAATGATGACAATTACATTTTTTGGGTGAACTGTCCCTTTAAAATATATTCAGATGGTAAATAGTTATTTTAAAATAGTAATTAACAATATAACGGTTTATATTTTTGTATTTTGATCAAATAAATGCAGCATACATATCAAGTTACTTTATTCTACCTCTGAAACTTTACAGAGTCAGAATTAGGTAACTTCTATATAATCAGCACTGTCTGTCTGTCTGTCTGTCTGTCTGTCTGTCTGTCTGTCTGTCTATCTGTCTATCTATCTATCTATCTATCTATCTATCTATCTATCTATCTATCTATCTATCTATCTATCTATCTATCTATCTATCTATCTATCTATCTATCTATCTATCTATCTATCTATCTATCTATCTATCTATCTATCTATCTATCTATAATCAACACTTGGAGACTGTCTGGTCTGCCAAGCTGAACATTTAGTTATGCAAGCTTTCATAGAGAGGCAGAGCAGAACAGACTGGCTGCAATTAAGATGAAATCTGCACTTGCTTGATAATAAGCCATGTCTGAATTATTAACAGGAGTCGTTCCCTGAGGATTCAGTCTCCAACTGAGCTCACCAGCGCACACACGCAAACACACACTGTGTACATCCACGCTAACACAGCACACAGCATAAAGAACCTCGAAAACATGGATATAAGATACAAATACAAGCATACACTAAGAAAATGATCCGTATATTTTTTTTTGTCAGATCTTTAGTCTCCTTCCACTGAAATTGTATTTACTCATAACTATGATAGAGCTGCACGATACTGGGAAAATATGTGATTAAGTATTGCGATAACAATATTTCTTACAATATAACATTTCCCAAGAAAATGCTATTTATTAGCTATGTTTTTAATTCATTTATTTGTGTAATAATAATAAAATAATCATTATGGACCCTATAATACAGGGGTGTCCAAACTCGGTCCTGGAGGGCTGGTATCCTGAAAAGTTTACTTCCAACCCCAATTAGACAGCCTGAACCAGCTAATCAAGCTCGTTCTAGGTCAGGGGTGTCCAAACTCAGTCTTGGAGGGCCGGTGTCCTGCTGAGTTTAGTTCCAACTTGCTTCAACACGCCTGCCAGGAAGTTTCTAGTATCTAGTAAGAGCTTGATTAGCTGGTTCAGGTGTGTTTAATTAGGGTTGGAGCTAAACTCTCCAGGACACTGGCCCTCCAGGACTGAGTTTGGACACCCCTGCTATAATACAACCGTCGCAAGACATGTATGGTGCAATTTGTTGCTATTTTCAGACCAACGCAATGGTAATTTTCATGTTTTGTGCCATGTTTATTTAATAGCAAGTCCATCTGCGCCACTTTGTTGACTCATGGGTGTGCTGGTCTAGAAACGAGGTGTGTTAGGGCGCATTGTTGGCGCGTTGCTATTTTGAGGAAATGAAATAGACTGTGCCATTGACCAACTAAATGCTGGTCTAAAGTCCAGCATAGAGTGTGTAAGTTATGCGTCTATGCGGGTCCAAATGCTTACACATAGCTTAATACACACAGGATGTACAGCAGGGCTATTCAATTGGCGGCCCGCGGGCCGAACCCGGCCCCCGAGGCAATTTGTTCCAGCCCTCCAAATATTGTGACCAAGACATCAAAAATAAATTTAGTTCTGTCGAAAAACGGCCGCTATAGTTATGAAGTGAGGTGCGCCTGTTCAATACAGCATGAGCTGCAAGCTGCGCAGAGCGTGAGTCACCTGACATTCAGGGAGTCAAAAAATATTTGAATATGTTTGAAGAAAAGGCCTTTTGTACTATGCACTGATATGGGATGCAACGATTAGCCGATTTCACTATTAACTGCCCTTTAATTCATCACAATTAATCGTAAAGGCTTCTCTAAGCCGCATTTCTGTTGCACGGAACAAAACAAAACTGCTGCAGTTAAACAAAGTTATGCCAAGTTGCCAACTGTGCCCTAGTTTAAAGTTCCAAGTATGTACACTGAGGCTAATACGCCCGCACACCTGATTAACGCAGCGGCCGTTCCCATATCACGTCTTTTCCGCTTGCAAGTTTGTTGTTTCTAATGTAAGAATATATGACAATATGCGCGCACAAGCGGAGCAACGCGCTTGCGTCTTTGCGGGCGAACGCAGTAGTAAACATCTCACGGTGAGAGTTGTGCGTGCCTTTCAGTGCAGTGTAAACAAAAGATATGGAAGACGAATTAATATTAAGATGATTATGTATGCATGAACTCAGATGGCAACAGCAGTTCATCTAAATAGCTCAACTTATATAAAGCTTGAATTTACATTAGACCTAATAACCGTCAAACCATGATTATTCTTCACACTATATAATCGTACAACCAAAATCTATAATTGTTGCATTCCTAATTGTTATGCAGTTCAAAAAATAACATATGAATGTGTCTGAATGTAGAAGAAGCCTACTTCAGCAATGCTCTGCTTTTGTTGTGCTCTGAAATACAACATTTGAATGTTTGTAAAAAAAAAAGTCTATTGTACAATGCAGTGATATTATGTAGTTTCAAAATACAATATATTAACATTTTAATGTAGAAAAACCCAACGTGGGTGTCTTAAGGAGCAAAAATACAACATATATGGGCTCTTATATTGCTGTTGTGTTATCACTCATATGGCAAGTCATGTCTCTCCGGCCCTTCGTTTGGGATGCTTTTCATGAACCCGCCCCCATGACAAACTAATTGAATAACCCTGATGTACAGCAATACGCAAAAATCTTTACATATGAGAAAAAGTAAAGGATTAAAATGTTACAAAAATTATTATTTTCTACATAACTATAAAAACCATAGCCTCCATGGCATGCCTTCTTCACCTCGAAGAGCTTTTTCAGTTTATTCATGACAATTTACATTAGTATAATGTTATTATTATTAGCAGTATTATTTATTAGATGCATATTTATATTTGTTTTAATAAAAACAAGTTTTGATTTGTCCACCTGTCGGGTTTTGGAGACGTATGCATCACCATATGGGGCATAAGAACAGGAAGTGTGTTTGAATATAACTTCGTTATTATTGTTCATTTATTTGTTTGCTGGAAATTAGAACTGAATTTAGAAATAGTTTTGAAACAAATCTTTGCTCTAAACAAACTAAATTAAATATGTTGGCTAATGGATGTCTTCAGTAGAGTGAGTTTCCATCGTTTCCTTACTCCACAAAAGTAAAGGAGAAGTAAAGAGTAAAGGCCCATGCACACCGGGACGCTTTTTGCTCACATTTTTCGTCGACATTTAACGCCTCGTGACTAAATAAAGGGCTCCTATGTGATCGTGCACACCAACGTGTAAAACGGCAGGCGTAAAAGCGTCATTTTTAAAGAAACGATGCTCGTTTTTTTGTTTTGATACAGCGCGTCAAAACCTTCTCCACCAATCAGATTGGCACTTTTGTTCACATGCACTGATCTGCTGAAGTTACAGTAAACAGCACTCGCACATTGAAGAAGATGCCCAGAGGTGATATGAACACTGATCTGCTTATTGCACTGGTGAACAATAATCATTTCTTCATCGCTAGAGCTGGAGCTGCTACTTGAACCATCCATGCTTGTTCGAATCGCTAGTAACTTTAACAACAAGCGTGTCAACTTTCTGTCCTCTTCTTCTGTGTTACAAGCGGGTGTCAGAAGCTTAAAGTTGTGTAACGCCATCTAACGTCAAGGAGTGATTTTGCATACTCTTCTGCTTGACGCCAGTGAAAATCGCTTGGGTTTGAATCCTGGAAAACGTCTCGAAAAACGCTGACAATAAACGCAAAGCATCCCGGTGTGTACAAGCCTTTATAGTAAAGTAAAGAGACCGAATGGAGGAGGCTCGTTCTTTATCCTCGCGCTGCAGATGGTCTGTTTATTTGTTTTCTCACTAGTGAAGCGTTCAGTTTTTCCACTTACAAAGTCCGCCATGTTAATAGCAAATATGCCATGGCGCAACGCAACTGACTCTTAAAGGGAATGGGACACTCTATTTGGTTAAATGCATGTTATGCTCAAAATACACCCATAACTCATTAAGAGAATAAACAAAACTCTATTAGACCATGCACCGGGGCACAAACCGTATTTTTCCATCCTTAAAATAGCAAAAGTGGATTCAGACACACCCTTAATGCTTTTGCACCACAGGCTTTAGACTTTGTGCCTAGATCATTCAAATAGAGCCAATAATGTATGATCTTTACATATGTACATATATATTACTTCTATGTGAAGCTGCTTTGACACAATCTACATTGTAAAAGTGCTATAGAAATAAAGATGATTTGAATTGAATATCCATATTATATAACAAATTAATATCAGACGATAGCATTTCAGTTCTTTTTTTGTATTTTTTACATACAAAGTGTGAAACCTGTTTGCTTTATTTCACTGTCTGTCGTCTTTCCCTCTCTCACTGGCTCCTGATTCTTTCCCTCGCTGCCTTGCGCCATTAAAGACCTTAAAGACATGTTATAAATAACACTCGAGTCACTTCACATTACAGTCTGACTGACTGGCTGGCACCCGCACTGACCTGCCGCGCAATACCCTGGCAGCACATTACCAGCCATCACACTGACACACACACATTTTAACTTGACACTCTTTTAATAATAGTCTAGCATTTATCGATAAAAATGCACATAGGAGGGATTTTAAAAACAATAATTAATAAAATAATGGGGAGAGAATCCTTTTTTTTTTTATTTAGTAGGCGATTATTTAGATAAAGATATCCCAATATTCAACAATAGAGTATATAAACACTACATCATACTGTAGATTGAAAAGGAAGATAACAATGGTTAAGATTTGACATTGTATTGTTAAGATTAAGACAGACAGTGTTCAGAGATTTGGTAAATATTTGACATCCTTCTAAAATGTATTACAGTTTTTTCTCCATTGGTTTGGCTCATTTCTTGAAACTGGAATTACATTCTCAAAACAACATGGACAAACCTCCAAACCACTTGGCAATTGTTCACAACAGAATTGATTTTTCTCATTCATTTCATCAAATTGCAAATGGCTAAGTACATCTAGCCTACATTTAGAACAATTTGCAAGTGAATAGATCTTGTTGATTCTCAGTTCAAAGGTTGTTCGCTCCAAAATGTGTCAGCGTCATTGGTAACACTTTATTTTGATGGTCCATTTGAGTATTAGTAGACTGTCTGCTTAATATCTGTTGACACTGACATTTAACAGTCCTTCAACAGACATTTAACTGACTATAAGAAACTTTGCAAGTACATGTCAACTTACACTAACCCTAACCCCAACCCTAACCCCAACCTAACAGTCTACTTATAATCTAATGATAATTAGTTGCAATGTAACTTAAATTCAACAAACGGACCTTCAAAATAAAGTGTGACCGCGTCCTTTCCTTGTATAAGTCATCACATGCACAATAGTCTGTTCAATTTTCAAAATTAAGTCAAGAACATAATACCATGAATATCATATGTGAATCTGTGGAACATTTAATACATTTATTACAGCAACTGACAGTCGGGTGAAACTAGAACTTGACTAACAAAGGAGGACTTTCACACATCTCAGATGACCAATCATATATAATTGTATGTATGTATATAATTTTCATTGTTTTTTTCATTTGTTGTGTTTATATTACAGTATATTATGCTGTATACAGTACATTTTTTATTCTGATGTATGTTAATTACTTTATGTGTGTGATTGATAATAGTTACAATTTCATTGGCAGTATGAGTGCAATGTACAGTATGATGTCAAACCTTGGAGGCTACTCTTAACCTAAAATCCCAACACTATCTCATGGCAATTCGTTACTTTTTGATTTAGTGGCTAATTCGAATGATATAGAGTGGAGGAACTATGACGTCAATTTGTATGCAAAAACCCGGAAGAGAGTTAGCATTTTAGCACTTCAGGTTCCCTCGTCCCAAAGTCAATGGGTTTTTTAATGGGATTTCAGTTAAATCGCTTAAATAAGGTTCATGGCTAACACAAACTCAAAATACTTTCACGTTTTATTGTACGACATAAAACACATCAGTTACATCACACTTTTGATTTTTTAAATCAGTTACGCTTCTTTAAAAAGACGGTTGCTATCAAGTTGCTAATCGGGACTACGGCCGGTGTCGGAGACATTATACGTCATTGAGCTGTACTGGTCTGGAACGCAGCTCGCTTGCGTTGGGCATCTGGATTTGTCTGTTATTTAAGTATGAATAGTATTTTATTGTTTGTAATATTTTTCTAAGCGGGATATTGTGTAGATGATGCCTTCACTTATAAAGACTGTCAAGACATTCATTTGTTGATCATTTATTTTAATTAAATGATATTATGGGCATACTGCTTATCAGTGCAGTCTGTCTCTTTCCTGCTCTCAGTAATGAAACGTGTGAATAAATGTGTAAAAATATACATACATATTAACTGTCATTTGATCAAAGGATTTTTCGTCGGCTTTTTATTTCATCTAAACACGTTTAACTCTGTCATAACGGCAATATTTACACTCCTTAAAATGTATAGCACATGTAACTGTATGGGCTGCTTTTCGCTGCACTTCGTGACAAAAAAAAAGAATATTGAATGTTGCTCTGTGTTCATGATGGCAGGCATTTGATAGACTTGTCCCTCACGCCTCATTTCTGTCATCTGTTACTAAGCGGGCTGTATCCACGTGAGCGATACACTTATTTAAACATGTCTTATGATAATACTATGTCGGCACATTTATATGTACATTTTTAAAACTTTTACAACAACCGTCAAGCAAAACAAAATGCATTTCCCATGTAAAAAAACTATCCGAAAGGCACGTAGGTATATGTGTTTTTGTGTATTCATGTGTTTATAATATTTAGCGTGGATTATAGTATGATAAACCGAGAGAGTAAATCTTTGTCATGGACCAAATTTTTAAAAAAATAAGCTTGGAGAGTTGTCGTTAGCAGAGTGGTGCTGACGTCACAGGCGAGCGCCCCAGGCGCTGTAGTCCGTTTATAACCTAATGTTAGCTTTTCAATTCTTGCGTTTGCATTCAAGATCCAAAAGTGCTCAAAGTTGTATTTTCGTGTGAGGATTATCCGGTTGGACAAAACGTGTAAGTGTAATGAACAGTGTTTGAACACAGAGCTTATTATTTGCAATCTTCGAAAAGCCTATGGGAAAATACTATGGGGATTTTATCGAGGGAACCAGTTTTATGCTAGCAGCCGATTGGCTTACAAGGTGACGTCATATTTCCTCCACTCTATTGTATGATCTCATTCCTACAATTTAGTATGATTTGCTTATCCCCCAAAGATGGTTGGGTTTAGGGGTGTGGTTGGGTGCCACGCCTCCTTTTTAAAATTGTACATTTTCGTACGACTGAACACGTACGAATTAGCCACTGAACTGACAAAACGTAAAATAGTTACATTTCCTTGTGAGATTGGGCTGAAAATCCTTATTTCTTATTTTTTTTAATCTTATCAATTTATTTTATTTAGTTTTTTACACAATTGCATTCTGTCAAAAGACAAAAAAAAAAAAAAACAGTTCAGTAACCATTTTCAAAAACTGGGCTAAGACTGAAAGGTGGACATGAGGGATTTTTCAATGGTCCTCTGTCATAGTGACAAAACATCTAAACATTTTGACTTGCAGTGCTTACGCAATGCCAAAGGGACAAAGCATTTTGGGGGCACTGACTGTTTAAATGAGCAGGAAATTTAGTTTTGACACAAGAACGAACAGTTTTGGGAAAGATATGAGCTTTTGCGAGTGAGCTATAGTGTTGGGGTGAACTGTAAGACTGTTTTGCAAAACAATCTTAGAGTATTGAGAATGTAATTCCTGTTTCAAGAAATGAGCCCAACCAATGGAGAACAACTGTAATGTTTTTGAGGTAAATCTCACCAATGCTGCACAAATTTGACAATCAATCAATAAATTAAGAACAGTAATACAGTGAAACAAAATTACTTTTTTTCGCTACATTTCAAATTCTATTTCTTTACTCATTCATTCATTTTCCTTTGGCTTAGTCCCTTTTTTCAACAGGGGTCACCACGGCGGAATGAACCGACAACTTTTCCAGCATATGTTTTACACAGCGGATGCCCTTCCAAAGCAAAGCAGATTTTCAGCATCTGATTTGGTGATAAATTCATATCAGTTTATATTGACACTTAAACATGAGTCATTTACTGCAAAAAAAATCAGAAAAATTTACTGTAAAACAAACTAGAAGCTGCAGACTCAGAAATAAATGTACAAAAGCTGTCACTGTGGTGGTATCTTTTCAAAAGGTACACGTGTGTACAATACGAGGGTGCATTTCCCAAACAACGACGTAACTCGCGGCTGAACTATCATAGTATGATGCATCGTTTGGGAACGATGTAGTGAACGATGTAGTGACGAGTGTTTCCCAAAACCCGTAGTTTCTCTGTCGCAGATCCGTCGTTTGAACCACGTTAGTTATAACGTAAAACCCCCATAATGATGCTCTAAACGGGGTGGAGTAACAACTTCTTTAGAGAAGAACCCCATAATTTCGTTGTGCAAATTATATTGTTTTACACACACACATTTAAAAAAAATACAATATTAGTTTTGGTAAAAACTTGCACTCATTTTCCATATTAATTGAAATATATGTAAACAGCACAAATAGAGCCTGTGTTTCCTTTACAAATATTATTGAGAATATTCCATAGTTTATTTTAAATTAACATAAAATCACTTACAAAAGTTAACACGTATTCTATTATCATATATAAATCATAGAAATAAATAATGAGGATATTTATTAAGAAATTAAATTTAATATTTATTATTTATTAGGAAATGAAAACAATCCTACTTTATTAATAATGTTACAGTTTTTCTCAGTGGCTTTGGTGCATTTCTCACAACACTATTTATATTTGCACAACAGTTAATGCATTTCTCAAAACAATTAGTCATTTGTGCACATCAGCAGTTTCTCATTCCTTCCAACAAATTGCAAATGCTTTTGGACATGCATCAAATGCTTTCATAGAACTCTCTGCTGTTTTTTAACATTATCATTTGCTTATGTCATGTCAGTCAAAATTAACTAAACTTGTGGATGCTGAATAGTCATTCCATATAAAACTAATAGTCCTCATTTCATTACTTGAGTCATTACATACAAAAATGTTGAACTAGTTGTCAAAATCTGTCAAGCAAATATTATAAAATATTTAAATCTTTTTTTTCCCTGAAAATGTCTTCTAAAATGAGCAATTTGATGAATGATTTCCAGACTTGTGTATGTTGTAGGTGCAGTTCCAATATATACTGCAATATTGTTTACAGTTGTGCACAGCTTTACCCAAAGGAAGTTTATGTTTGTTGTAAATAAGGGTGTATTTATTCTTTTGCACAATGCTGTGAATAAATTCGAATTGTAAAGAGCAAATGCAGCAAAAATATGAAACATACATATTCAGTGTCTTGTACTCAGATACCTCACTAAATGCAGTAATGTCTAACTTTACTGTAGTTTTCAAATGTCTGTGTAAATAGTATATAGTGCTGTCTTGAGCATTTTCAGCAAGTGTCACCAACATATGACTTTATTGCATTGGAAAACATTTACAGAGTAAAGTGTCATAATGAAAACATGACAAAGCCATTTGACTATCTTGTTCATAAACAATGGTGTCAGGACTTTTCATCTTGATGACACTGACACTTTCATTGACATCAATACTTGCTTTTGAGGAATGAGCTATCCATTTTGAGCAAGTGACACGCTTTTGCAGGTTATCCACTAGGTTTTGCAGTTTGCACTAATTGTTTTGAGAACTGCATTAACTGTTGTGCAGATGTAAATAGTGTTGTGAGAAATGCACCAAAGCCACTGAGAAAAACTGTAATAATATTAATGATGATGACGATTATTATTATTATTATTTTTATTATTAAGTAGGATATTCATTCATTCATTCATTTTCTTGTCGGCTTTGTCCCTTGCGGGGTCGCCACAGCGGAATGAACCGCCAACTTATCCAGCACGATTTTACGCAGCGGATGCCCTTCCAGCCGCAACCCATCTCTGGGAACTTCCACACACACATTCACACTCATACACTATGGACAATTTAGCTTACCCAATTCACCTGTACCGCATGTCTTTGGACTGTGGGGGAAACCGGAGCACCCGGAGGAAACCCACGCGAACCCAGGGAGAACATGCAAACTCCACACAGAAACGCCAACTGACCCAGCCCAGCCGAGGTTCGAACCTGCGACCCAGCGACGTTCTTGCTGTGAGGCAACAGCACTACCTACTGCGCCACTGGGTTGCCAAGTAGGATATTGTTTATTTATTTTTTATTTTTTGAAAAGTCTACTTTTCCAATTTGACACATGTAAACCACTGCAGAATTGTTCTAACCAACAGGCCCATGTCATATACAGTACAGATGCTTAATAAATAACCTACTATAAATTAAAAGCATTAACGTATGCTATCTTTCAAAAAGTTCAAACTAGGGCTAATGATATTGTCTTCAACTGTACATATGAATATAGCTACAGTATATGGTTTATAGGATGTCTTGCTATGTGTTGCTAGCAAATTAGCTAATCTGTTGAATGCTTACATGTTGGTACATATTAGTATCATGTCCTAGTATTAAGGCTTTGTTAGTAGTAGTAAATTACCCAGGGCAAAGCTAAGACAGACACAAACACATGGGTCAGGACGCGTCTCGACTTGTTTTTAGAGATGTAGGTATAATGGGCAGTCAGAAGAAGGCTGTTAATGCAGCTAAGTCTATGTGTTGCTAGCAAATTAGCTAATCTGTTGAATGCTTACATGTTGGTACATATTAGTATCATGTCCAAGTAAGGCTTTGTTAGTAGTAGTAAATTACTCAGGGCAAAGCTAAGACAGACACAAACACATGGGTCAGGACGCGTCTCGACTTGTTTTTAGAGATGTAGGTATAATGGGCAGTCAGAAGAAGGCTGTTAATGCAGCTAAGTCTATGTGTTGCTAGCAAATTAGCTAATCTGTTGAATGCTTACATGTTGGTACATATTAGTATCATGTCCTAGTATTAAGGCTTTGTTAGTAGTAGTAAATTACTCAGGGCAAAGCTAAGACAGACACAAACACATAGGTCAGGACGCGTCTCGACAGGTTTTTAGAGATGTAGGTATAATGGACAGTCAGAAGAAGGCTGTTAATGCAGTTAAGTCTCCCTCAGGATTTAGGGGACACGCTTTGCTTATTTAAATGACATGGGCTTACATTCAGCCTGAACGATTAGGGCTGAGCAGACTGAGGGTCCATTGTGAGGATACTTTAGTCAATCTGTCTTCTTCTAATACAGTTCAAGTGGAAAGCCACAGGTTTCATGCTGTAATGGTATCGACAGTGTGCCTTTGTAAAAATGTTCAGTGGTTATTCTGTACCCACATAGAAATCTGATACATGGAAATATATGCAAATAACATATATGACAAACAAGTTCATATTTGAAGAATATTTGTAAAGAAAATATCAGTTTGTGACATCAAGCAGCATAGTGAGCTGTTTTTATGGAAGTGAATGAGAGCAGAAGTCTTGAGTCAAAAAGATTCAAATGGCTGCGCCCGCTCGTACGCAACGAATAAGGTGAATATAGTTCACCCAACAATGAAAATTCCCTCATCATTTACTCACACTCAATTCAATTGAACTTCTTTTTTCATCTGAACACAAAACAACATATTCTGAAGAATGCTGAAAATCAATAGCCACTAACCTCCATAGAAGGAAAAACAAATAGTATGGATGGAAGTCAATGACTGCATTCCAACAGTCTTCAAAACATCTTGTTTGGTGTTCAGCAGAAGAAAGAAAACCAAAGAGGTTTGTAACAAGTGGAAGATGAGTGATTAATAAAGAATTTTCAGTTTTGGATGAACTGTGCCTTTAAAGGGCCAGTAACACCATTCCCCAACTCAGAATGAAAAACTTTGTATGTATGTGTTTGGTTGTTTATGATAGTAGAGTGTGAAAATTATATTATAATCCATGTGTAAACTCTAAGAGTGTGATTTTGTGATGTGATATCTGTGTATATTGTGTGTACAGTCTAAGCATTTGACAACCATTACAACAATGGTGAACTACAGGACTATACTCCCCTACAAAGGCAAAGTGCAGTAGCTACGCAAACACTAAAGCTGAGGAAAAATGCCTATAAAGTTTTTACATCAGTCAGTTAAACATGTAGAAAAGTAATTTCTTTCTCTGAAACGAGACAAACTTGAACAAGGAGACTTTGTCCCATGACAGAATTGATGCCATAATAACACAATTTAGACCTTAACTTTGACTCAGTTTTGTCACTTTGCTTTTGGATGGCAGAATATGTGCACAGGCACACAGTGTTTCTTTACAAAGTGACAACGTTTGATAATTTTTCTCTGACTCTTATGACTGGGGATCATTTTATAACATTGCTGTCATCTGTACGGGAAACATTACAAAATGAAAAGAAGGGGGAAAAAATGACAACAAAGGGTCAACACTAAAGATACAAATGCACAAAAACTCTTCCAAATACTACTAAGCACTTCAGTGCATTGACTGACCATTTGAATATATACTCACCGGCCACTTTATTAGGTACACCTTTCTAGTACCTGGTTGGACCCCCTTTTGTCTTCAGAATTGCCTTAATCCTTCATGGCGTAGATTCAACAAGGTACTGGAAATATTCCTCAGAGATTTTGGTCCATATTGACATGATAGCATCACACAGTTGCTGCAGATTTGTCGGCTGCACATCCATGATGCGAATCTCCCATTCCACCACATTCCAAAGGGGCTCTATTGGATTGAGTTCTGGTGACTGTGGAGGCCATTTGAGTACCGTGAACTCATTGTCAGGTTCAAGAAACCAGTCTGAGATGATTCATGCTTTATGACATGGCACGTTATCCTGGATCAATGCTTTCATGTTGTTGTTGCCAAATTCTGACCCTACCATCCGAATGTCGCAGCAGAAATCCAATCTTCTATTGTGCAATTTTGGTGAGACGGTGCGAATTGTTGCATCAATTTCTGACAAGCTGACAGGAGTGGCACCCGGTGTGGTCTTTTGCTGCTGTAGCCCATCCGCCTCAAGGTTTGAGGTGCATTCAGAGATGCTCTTCTGCATACCTCAGTTGTACCGAGTGGTTATTTGAGTTACTGTTGTCTTTCTATCAGCTTGAACCAGTCTGGTCATTCTCCTCTGACCTCAAGGCATTTGCGCCCACAGAACTGCCGCTCACTGGATATTTCTCTTTTTCAGACCATTCTCTGTAAACCCTAGAGATGGTTGTGCGAGAAAATCCCAGTAGATCAGCAGATTCTGAAATACTCAGACCAGCCCGTTTGGCACCAACAACTATGCCACGTTCAAAGTCACTTAAATCACCTTTCTTCCCTATTCTGATGCTCGGTTTGAACTGCAGCAGATTGTCTTGACCATGTCTACATGCCTAAATGCATTGAGTTGCTGCCATGTGATTGGCTGATTAGAAATTTGCGTTAACGAGCAGTTGGACAGGTGTACCTAATAAAGTGGCCGGTGAGTGTATATATATTTACATATATATTACTCCTCAAAATGTGTCTTGATATAAAAAAAATGGTACAGACATGTTGAAATAGTAAAGGGTTGCACAAAATGAAAAAAACTTCCCTAATGAAATCCATAAAGCCATATGAGAGAATTTATAAATGGGAGT
This sequence comes from Danio kyathit, assembly GCA_903798195.1. Lineage (NCBI taxonomy): Eukaryota > Metazoa > Chordata > Actinopteri > Cypriniformes > Danionidae > Danio > Danio kyathit. The sequence goes on from LR812534.1 coordinate 12,417,876, forward strand.
CAAGCCATTTAAGTCATGTGATTATGACTACAAGGCAGACTCATACTTATATTCCGTACCTTCTCAGACAGCACACGGACTGTTATTTCTGACCGCCTATCCCAAAGATACATAACAAAAATGGCATGCATGATTTATATTCTGACAGAACTTAAAAAACATCTACATCAAGGGTCTCAAAATCAATTCCTGGAGGGCCGCAGCTCTGCACAGTTTTGCTCCAACCCTATTCAAACACAGTTGATCCACCTAATCAAGGTGTTCAAGACTACTAGACACTATTAAGCAGGTGTGAGTTGTAGGTGGTTGGAGCTAAAATCTGCAGAGCTGTGGCGCTCCAGGAGTTGAGTTTGAGACCACTGCTCTACATGAATAAATAAACTGTAGAGATCTTTCTTTCTACGCCGGAGTTTAATTGGAAGTGAGACTCTGCTTGTTTGGTTCAGGTTCAGGAGGCAGTGTTCACACTTAAGAATTCAAATGAACCAAACTAACAGAGCGAGCAGAGCTAGTTTTAAATAACTGTGAAGACACCCTTAGCCTTTTATTTTTCAAGTAGTTACTGATGCATATGGTATATCGAGCAAGACAAACACCATTCTTTATGCCTCTTACCTACAAATATTTCTAAATTATCCCACCTTGGGGACAAAGCACATGAATTAGCTCAAGTTTACAACTTTGAGGCATCCTGTAAGGTCATTTTAAGTCTAACTGAATGTTCAAAAACAGTCAATTACTCCAAATAAAAAATAAATGGATGATTTATACACTGAAAAAATGATTATTCATTGACTTTACTAAGTTTTTATTAAGGCAAGTGGTTGCAAATAATTAATTTATGCTGAATTTAAACAAGCAAATCAAATTTAGTAGCACTCAACTTAATTTATTTGTTTAAATTCAGCCCATATAAATTGTTGACAACCACTTACCTTAAGAAAATTAGTAAATTCAATGAATCATTTTGTTTCAGTGTTGGTTGAAGTGATTAATATTCTCTCTGTCTGTTATTAAATTCAGGCGCATGTAACTGTGCATTGATATTGTTGTCCGTGTATTAACTGTGGATCACTAACAATTATTCATGATATATTGAGCAAAACAAACAGGATTCTGTATGCCTTTTACCTACAAATATGTCTTAATTATCCCAGATTGGGGACAATGCACATGCATTAGCTCAAGTTCACAACTTTAAGGCATCCTGTAAGGTCATTTCTAGTCTAACTGAATGTTCAAAGCCAGTTGTTTCCTCCAAATACTAAATAAATGATGATTTATAGGTGAAAAAAAATATTATTTGGATTTACCAAGTAGGCAAGTGGTTGCAAATAATTTATTTGGGCTGAATTTAAACAAGCAAATAAAATTTAGTAGCATTCAACTTAATTTATTTGTTTAAATTCAGCATATATAAATTGTTTGCGACCACTTAGCTCAAAAAAAATCATAAATCCAATGAATCATTTTGTTTCAGTGTTGGTTGAAGTAATTAATATTCTCTCTGTCTGTTATTAAAGTTAGGCGTATGTACTGTAACTGTGCATTAATAATGTTGTTTGCGCATTAACTGTGCATCACTAATAATTATTCATGATATACAGGCAGTGCAGAATTATTAGGCAAATGAGTATTTTGACCACATCATCCTCTTTATGCATGTTGTCTTACTCCAAGCTGTATAGGCTCGAAAGCCTACTACTAATTAAGCATATTAGGTGATGTGCATCTCTGTAATGAGAAGGGGTGTGGTCTAATGACATCAACACCCTATATCAGGTGTGCATAATTATTAGGCAACTTCCTTTCCTTTGGCAAAATGGGTCAAAAGAAGTACTTGACAGGCTCCGAAAAGTCAAAAATAGTGAGATATCTTGCAGAGGGATGCAGCACTCTTAAAATTGCCAAGCTTCTGAAGCGTGATCATCGAACAATCAAGCGTTTTATTCAAAATAGTCAACAGGGTCACAAGCGTGTGGAAAAACCAAACCAAAAACCAAGGCGCAAAATAAACTGCCCATGAACTGAGAAAAGTCAAGCGTACAGCTGCCAAGATGTCAAGATGTCACTTGCCACCAGTTTTGCCATATTTCAGAGCTGCAACATCGCTGGAGTGCCCAAAAGCACAAGGCGTGCAATACTCAGAGACATGGCCAAGGTAAGAAAGGCTGAAAAACGACCACCACTGAACAAGACACACAAGCTAAAACGTCAAGACTGGGCCAAGAAATATCTCAAGACTGATTTTAACATCTACAAATATTTCTTAATTATCCCAGCTTGGGACAATGCACATGAATTAGCTCAAGTTTACAACTTTGAGGCATCCTGTAAGATCATTTCAAGTCTAACTGAATGTTCAAAACCAGCCATTTCCTCCAAATACTGTACAAAATAAATGGATGATTTATACACTGAAAAAATTATTATTCATTATTCATTTTTAGGGTAAGTGGTTGCAAATCATTTATTTAGGCTGAATTTAAACAAGCAAATTCAATTTAGTAGCATTCAACTAAATTCAGCATATTGTTTGCGACCACTTACCTTAAAAAAACTTAGTAAATCCAATTAATAGTTTTTTTTTCGGTGTTGGTTAAAGTGATTAATATTCTCTCTGTCTATTATTAAAGTCAGGCTCATGTAACTGTGCATTAAAAATGTTGTGTGTGCATTACCTGTGCATCACTAATAATTATTCATAATATATTGATCATGATATATTGAGCAAGACAACCACCATTCTGTATGCCTCTTACCAACAAATATTTTTTAATTATCCCAGCTTGGGGAAAATGCACATGTATTAGCTCAAGTTCACAACTTTTAGGCATGTAAGGTCATTTCAAGTCTGAATGTTCAAATCCAGACTTGGTTATTTCATCCAAATACAAAATAAAGCATGATTTATAGGAGAAAAAAAACGATTCAACGGATTTACAAAGTTTTTTTTTAAGGTAAGTAAGTGGTTGCAAATTATTGCTATGGGCTGAATTTCAGAATTTTGTAACACTCGACTTAATTTATTTGTTTAAATTCAGCCCATATAAATTGTTTGCAACCACTTACCTTATTTTTTTTTTTTGTTAATCCAATGAATCATTTTGTTTCAGTGTTGGTTGAAGTGATTAATATTCTCGCTTTCTGTTATTGAAGTCAGGCTCATGTAAATGTGCATTAATAATGTTGTGTGTGCATTAACTGTGCATCACTAATAATGTGGTGTGTGAGGTTCAAACCGGCAAACAAAGGAAATTGCAAAAGTGCCACAATGAATCAAGTGCTTGGAATGAATCAAACTGATTGCAGACTATTGCAACTAGACATATATTTTAGAGCAGGTCTGATAACATGATTACAATATGGCTGGGTTTCCCTCCTAAAATACCTTCATTATAATTAACCACTTCAAAAAAATAAAATAAATAAATAAATAAATAAATAAATGGTTTTATAGATATACCAATATTAATCATAATGATCCATATTCTGTATACATGCTTGGTTTCCCACCTGTATTAAATATCAATGCTGGATTTTTATAATAAAAACAATAATAAATCGAGGCTCTAAAGATTAGAAAGTCCAAAACTATACTCCACGTGAGAGAACAAAATGATATGTACAACACTTTCTCAATATGCGCCTGAATATTCATTTTAGCGTAATTTACGCACATTGTATAAACATACAGTATTGTAAAACACCTATATTCTACATTTCAAAAAAATGTTATAAGAAATTATTGATGTGGCTATGTTTTTTTTTTCAGAGCAAACCACATGCAAGTGTCACTTGTTCAACATACGTGAATTGGGCTTGAATGCATGTATGTATCATACAGCACGATATAGGCAATACCTTCCATCCGGCAGAGCTGTTGCTGTCTCCTTTATCTTTGAAATAGGGCACATATCGGACCATCCAGTCGTAGATCTGAGACAGGGTGAGCCTTTTGTCGGGTGTGCTCTCGATGGCCCGGGTGATGAGCTCCGCGTACGACTGGTTCCCCCACGCGTTCCGCCGGGAGGACGCCTTGGTTTTGCGCAGCGCGGCTCCGGTCAAGTCGTGAAATCCTCCGGCATCCAGCACCATCATCCTGCTCCTGCACGACGGCGAAGGAGCACGATCCGAATCCACTTGAAAAATGGAGAGATTGAGCGACAGATCCGCGTTCACGACATCACACGAGAAGTCATTCGTCCAGCTGCAGGAGCGAGCCGCGCTGCCCAAATCCGACTCCATATCCACCTGATGAGCCTCCGCTTCATCCTCCTCTATCATCATCTTCTGTGCTTAATAAACCGGTGGCAGGTAGATGTCGTCAGGTGATCAAGTATATTCTGAGAAACGCCTCAACGAGTCCACCTTACACAGGGCGGGAGAGAGGAGGATGCTGTAAATGAGAGCGCATCATGTTGAAGTGAGTCTGGCTTTTGCAGGAATAATGGGATGCATGTGTTCAGACAGCGGCTCATCTTCAATTTCCATCCCGGTTTTAACTCACTCTGACCGCAGCATCGTCCTCCTCCTCCTCCTCATCATACTCCCAGTGCCGGTTATTACACGCAGGCAGAACTGGAGCAGCAACAGATGACAAAAGCTTTATACTGTAGTTCCACTCAATGAGAACTAAAAACTTCACAATGAACGTCGTAAAATATGTTTGAAAAAGCCTCATGCATATATTATTATATATATATTATTCGGTTTTGATTGTTGGATAATGTTTTGGAGATACATAAATATTTTTCCCTCTTAAATAAATGGCCATACAAATATATATATATATATATATCTCCTGTGGTACTTTAAAGCATAATTTAGTATTTGTATCAAGAAATTGTTAATAAAAAAGAGGTGCTTAAAGGAACAGTTCACCTAAATGTAAAAACATGTATTTTTTGTTGTCATTAATTTAATTTGTATTTTTATTTAATTATTATTATATTTTAAATTATTTCAAGGTGTTGTGTGTTCAGAGATGCTTTTCTGCATATCTCGGTTGTTGCCTTTCTATCAGCTGGAACCAGTCTGGCCATTCTCCTCTGACCTCTGGCATCATCAAGGCATTTGTGCCCACTTGACATTTTCTCTTTTTCAGACCATTCTCTGTAAACCCTAGAGATGGTTTTGCATGAAAATCCCAGTAGATCAGCAGTTTCTGAAATACTCACACCAGCCCGTCTGGCACCAACAACCATGCCACGTTCAAAGTCACTTAAATCAGCTTTCTTCCTCATTCTGATGCTCGGTTTGAACTGCAGCAGATCATCTTGACCATGTCTACATGCCTAAATGCATTGAGTTGCTACCAAGTGATTGGCGGATTTGAAATTTACGTTAACGAGCAGTTGGACAGGTGTACCTAATAAAGTGGCCGTTGAGTGTATACAGTACATATACAAGGTGAAAATGTCAGAATATGAGAGGAATTCTGTCAGTGTAACAGACAGATTTATACAAAAATGAATATATTCTATGAATAAAAAATTTATATATTCCCTGACCTGTATTTATTGAAATATCTAACAGATCAAGTGAGCCTACTAATTATTTTTTTTTTACACTAAAAATTGTTAATATAGAAGATTATGATTAAATATTTAAAATTACAGTTAATTCCATAGGACTGCACTGACATTTGTAATAGAAACTGAGGGCAGAGGATTTGCTTGAGGATTTGTTGTGTGTCTATTGACTATTGTTTTTTGTAAATTCTAGATTTAGAAAAAAGCAAACAACAAACAAAACAAAAAGTGAATGTCAGAATGCTGTTTAAACTGTGCAAATCCAGATTTGTGTAATTTTTTGCATTAAATATTCATCATAAAAAACATCAAATACTGTAAACATAAAAGGCCATACAAAGACATCTCTCCTGTGGTACATCTGTGCATAATTTAATATTGGTATAAAGAAATTGTTAGTCGAAAAGAGGTGCTAAAAGGAACAGTTCACCTAAATGTAAAGACATGATTTTTTTTCTCGTCATTAATTTAATTTGTATTTTTATTTAATTATTTTAATTATATTTTTAATTATTTAATTATTTTTTACAACTACTACTATTTACTGTGTTTACTATGTTATTTTTAAATATATATGTACGTTATTTTTAATGTAAACTTTAATAATGCTTTGGCAATACATTTGTCACATTTTCATGCCAATAAGGTAATTATTGAATTTAATTCAATTAAGATGGAGAGGGAGTTTATTATGTATCTTTTTATATATCTTTTTACTGTAACCCTTATGAGTGCTTTGGCAATACATTTGAAACATTTGTCATGCCGATAAAGCATTTTTTATCTTTATTTTTAATTGAGAGAGAGAGATGAGATGTCTCATTTTGCTTTTGGTGTCTGCATGAATTACAGTATATACAAGGTGAAATGTCAGAATATGCAGCCTGATCTCACGAGGAAACGTAAGTATTTTACGTTTTTTCAGTTTAGTGGCTAATTCGTACGAATTCGTACGAGTTCAGTCGTACGAAAATGTACGATTTTAAAAAGGAGGCGTGGCACCTAAACCCCACCCCTAACCCCAACTGTCATTGGGTGATGAGCAAATCATACTAATTTGTACGAATTAGATCGTACAAATTCATACGAATTAGCCACTAAATCAAAAAGTTACGAATTGTCGTGAGATTGTGTAGTGAAATTCTCTTGGTGTAACAGATTTATGCAAAAAGGAACGCTACAGTCGGAATGACGCCATTCCTTTTCGTGCTTACCAGCTGACCACTTACCTCCATATGGACGGCTTTCCCACTGTTACCAGTTTGTCCAGTAGCTCGCCGTCGGTGGCCTTGAGATGCAGAGAGGAGCTGACCTTGACAACGTGGTTCGAGTCTGGCGAAAAACAGTTCCAGAAAGCTAGGTAGACAAAAAGAAGGAAAGGTAAGACAAAAACAGAAGCCAAAAAAAAAAAAATAAACATGTAAATAACAGGGTGAGAATGTGGTAAAATCTGAAAACAAGGTAAAAATCAGGCGAGGGCTTTTCTTTTTCTGAAAGTGGGTGGGCGGGTCCATCTGTGCTTTTGAAAACACTATTGGTTGGGTTTAGGGAAGGAGGAGGATGGGTTAGTCAATCAGTCAGTCAGTCAGTGAGTCAAACAGACAGTTGACAGCTGCCTCTGGTGGATTTACACGAGCAAAGCAGGCTCGAATGGTACCCGTGAGAGAAATTTGAGATCTGAAAAAGCGTACACAGCAGCGTCTGGTGGAATTGTGAAAACAAAAACTGCATAAAAACGCACCTCCTGGTACGTATTTGGCGCTCTCCATAAATGTATATAGCGGTACGTTTTCAGAATTAGCCTGGGTTGAGCAATGATGAACCCAGCATTTTTTACAGTGTTGAAAAATTATCTAAACTCTTTGGCCATTTTTGAACGAGATGTTAATGGTCTAATATGATTCAATGGCCTATGCTAAGCTAAGCTAAAACTGCTCCCGCCAAACCCAAAGATTGGCTGAATGAATTCAAAAATAATAAAACTCTACTAAAACTATTTAACTTATTTTCAGAAACAAATAGGACAACATAATTACCATCAAAGATCACCAATTGTGGATAAACAGGTGAAATGTACTGTCATGACAGTTGAGTTTGCTTCAAGGAACAGGGAGTGCAGCCTTGATGAATATATTCTATGAATAAAAAATGTATATATTCCATGATCTGTATTTATTAAATATCTAACAGAACAAGTGAGCCTACTTTTTTACACTATAAATGTTAATATAGATACAAAGATTAGGATTAAATATTTAAATTTACAATTGACTCTATGGGACTGCACTGACAGACTGTAAATATGTAATGATTCTTGTTTCAAACTGACAGATTTTTTTGGTATCAGCTATTTTGTATCAAGCATTGTCTTTTTTTGTAGCTGTCTTTTGCAAATCATAGATTTAGAAATAAGCAAATAAAAAAATCTTGCTAACAAAAAGAACTGAATGTCAGAGTGCCTTTAAACTGTGCAAATCCAGATTTCTGTGTAATCTATATTAAATGAATATTCATCATAATTAAACATGTCAACACCTTCTGTCATTGGATTAGGGCTTCATTCTACACTCTCAGAAATAAAGGTACACAAGCTGTCACTGGTGTGGTACCTTTTCAAAAGGTACACATTTGTACCTAAAAGGTCCATATTAATACCTCAAGGGTACATATTAGTACCTAAAAAGTACAAAAGTCTTCCTCTTAAAATTGTAGGTACAAATATATACTTTTGAGGTATTGACCCTTAAAGCACAAACGTGTACCTTTTGAAAAGGTACCACACCAGTGACAGCTTGTGTACCTTTATTTCTGAGAGTGCAGGTTTATATTAGACAACAGTTTATCAAACATTTTTAACCCTGTAAGACCTGAATCATAAAAATAAAAAAAAATAGGCAGAAAATTCTAATTTTCCTGAAACTGAGATGTTTATTAAACCATCTAGCAAAATCCAAAAAAAAAAAATTCTCATGATATTTATTTTGTATCACATTTGAGGCGTTTGTGTAATTCTTGGCCCATAACAATGTGTAAGAGTCTAAATTATCATATGCATTTGTTTATATGGCAAAACCAACGCTATCTCACGGCAATTCGTAACTTTTTCATTAGTGGCTAATTCGTATGAATCTGTACGATCTAATTCGTACAAATTAGTACAATTTGCCCATCACCCAATGACGGTTGGGGTTAGGGGTGGGGTTAGGTGCCACGCCTCCTTTTTAAAATCGTACATTTTCGTACGACTGAACTCGTACGAATTCGTACGAATTAGCCACTAAACTGACAAAACGTAAAATACTTACGTTTCCTCGTGAGATCAGGCTGGGCAAAACATGTCTTTTTCACCAAAGAAGGTCCATACTGACTTCAAAGGCAGATACTGATTAGATCAGGGCCTAGTGTGTGGACTTTGGGGGTTTTACGATGTGGTCACATGTTGATTGGTCAGTTTGAATGTCTCAGCATTTGGGCTTTAATCACATGGTCAAGAAAGATACAAAATAGCTGGTCAACTTGGCTTCTTTTTCTGATCTGCTCTTTTTCTGGCTCTGCGCTTTTCCTGCGCTGGCTGTCTCCCACTCTCTCTCTCTCTCTCTCTCTCTCTCTCTCTCTCTCTCTCTCTCTCTCTCTCTCTCTCTCTCTCTCTCTCTCTCTGGTGACTTTAGATTTACAAATAAGCTGGATACAATTTATATCAATTGTTTTTATCATTTCATGTTTTATCATTTTATGCAGTTATTTTATAACTAATTCAGTTGTAACCATAGAGGATTATTGTCATTAAATCATTTCATTTTCAAGTTTTTGTGAATTACTTTTGATTTAATATAAACACCTTATTGCTCCATATTGCAATAGAATACAATCACATAATAACAACGCTCTCCCACATTTACAGCTATTAATACTGCCCTTTTTGATCAACTCTTTTTATTGACTGATTACATAATTAATTCTCATAATTATTTTTTTATATTCCCTGATGGCAGTTTTTAAACTCTTAAAAAATCTTTAAAAACACGTGTATGTGCGTGTTTGTACAGATAAACTGTTGAAAAACCTTCGAAAATAAATTATTTTCAATGTTCCATACATTGTCAGGTTATTAATGTGATTTTACACTGGATATGTGAGTTTAGTCTCTTCTGTAATTTAACTATTTACTTTAATTTAACCATTAACCTGTAAAAAAACTAGTAAAATTACATAAAATATACGTATTTTTTATTTACAGTGCACAGATACTTCTTTTTCATACATGGTCAGTCATCTCTCAGTCGTCCTCTGATGCACTCAGAGCTTTCTTTGTGCTCGGGGTGAATAAGATCAGGGTTGTGTTGACTAAGCTTCAGACACGCAAATCCAGCCTGACTAATTACAACCCAAGCCTAAATGACAGACTACAGTTTCCACAGCCGTTTCACAACAATGTTTAATATGTTATATTGCTCGCCATTTCATTGGGGGCTTCATTATGTTAGTGGTATAGTGGTTATATCCTGGCACCACTGTGTCCTTTATCAAGATATATTTCATTGAAATGGAACCAGTAATAAAAAGCCACTTCCTGTAAAATAAATCTGCTAAATGAACAATCGCCTTTAACTCATTCCTTAAAACTGCGCTTTAATTTGGACACCATAAAATTGCATTAATATTTCAAGACTGAACTGTAATTAAAAGAGACTATAGGTAGGATTGGTGAGCATATATATTATACAATATAAAAATGAAAAGACTATGTGTCTGATGTAATTAACATATTAAGGAATTACCATTATTCACTGTAAAAAAAAATGCTGGGTTACACGCAATTCCTTTATGTTTTCCCAACACAAATTGATTAAGTTAATCATTTTAAGTGGATTGAACATAAAACTATTAAGTTGTCCCCCCAAAACCTTAAGAATTGTGTTGTTTCAGCTCATTTTATAAAAGTAGTTTGAACAAGCAGCAAAAGTCCTTTTTTTGAGTATTGAATTCATTCAGCCAATCTCCAGGTCTAGCGGGAGCACTTTTAGCTTAGCATAGATAACTGAATCAGATTAGACTATTAGCATCTCACTCAAAAAATAGTTTTAATAATTTTCCTATTTAAAGCTTGACTCTTCTCTAGATACATTATGTTCTAAGTTTTAAATAGAAAAAGTTATTGAAACTGTTTTTTTTATGAGATGGTAATGGTCTAATCCGATTCAATGACCTATGCTAAGCTAAGCTAAAAGTGCACCTGCCAGACCTGGAGATTGGCTGAATGAATTAAAAAATAATAAGATTCAACTGTTTAACTCATTCATTCATTAATTTTCCTTTTGCTTAGTCCCTTTATTCATCAGTGGTCACCACAGCGGAATGAACCACCAAATTATCCAGCACTTTTTACGCAGCGGATGCCCTTCCAGCCACAACCCAACACTTGGAAACACTCATACACACTCATTCACACACTTACATTACGACCAATTTAGCTTATTCAATTCACCTGTAGCGCATGCCTTTGGAATTGTGGGGGAAACTGGAGCACCCGGAGGAAACCCACGCGAACACTGGGAGAACATGCAAACTCCACACAGAAATGCCAACTGACCCACCTGGGGCTAGAAACAGTGACCTTTTTATTGTGAGGCAATCATGCCACCCACTGCGCACATATATATCCTTTTATATAAAATTAAAATACTATGCATTTGATGTAATTGACATGTTAAGGAATTACAGTTTCAGCCATTAAAGCAGGGGTGTCAAACTCTGGAACTCTGGTTTCTGGAAGGCCGCAACTCTGCAGTTTAGCTCCAGCCCTGCTTCAACACAGCAATCTGTAGGTATCAAACAAGCTTAAAGGTCTCAATTAGTTTGATCAGGTGAGTTTAATTAGGGCTGGAACTAAACTGTGCAGAGCTGCGGCCCTCCAGGAATTGAGTTTGACACCTGTGCATTAACCCAAAGTCCCTAGAAGGCAAGTAATTTCACTTGGCGGCCATCTTTGAAACGCCTCTCGGGCAGTATGCTCAGTCATTCTGTCTGAATGGGGAAACATCAAATTTTCCAAAAATGTTTGCCAAGCTTACCATTACATAACATATTTGGAATCACCAATAAAATTAAACAACAACTGTCTCATAAGCTTCGTTTCTAAACGTCCGAATCAAACAAAATCAGTCTATTTTCAGGTTGCTCGAGCTAGTGCGCATGCGCACTCCAAAGGAACGAGATCACGACACCAACCTAATTTATGGTCATGTTACACATTATCATCCTCTGAATTATGCCTCATCTGATCGTACTGCTCTTCTGAAGTAATTCACAACTTGGTCTTGATGGTGAATCTCCACAAATAACAGTGACTCTTTGTTTACAAGTTTGTAAGGCTTTGAGTAGTTGCAGCTTTCATGTGATGTGCGTTTGACAGGACGGACTGTACCATGCTTTCGTTTCATACAGTTTACAAAACCAAAAAACTTTTGTTTTCAAGTGTAGTTTATTTAAAAGTACAGATTTCAAGCCTTATTTGGATATATTTCTTATATCTGTGGAGCAAGTATTCACTGAGATCCCAGTGCGTTTGTTGACCACAAAAAACTGTCGTAAAAACACACGTCTGGTCTCCCATGGAGAATCGTCAGTCTATAGCGATTGATAATTGACTCCTGTAGGCGGGGCTTCATCCGCCATTTTTATTACTACACTTTTACCCATTTAAAACTATACAAGTGACACGTCTTGTGTATTCTATTAAAGGAACACTCCTTTTTAAAAAACAACAACAAATATACTCATTTTACAACTGCCCTATAATTAAACAAACGAGTTTTACAATTGTTCCACACAATTCCTTCATGTTGTCCAATCACAAATCATTAAGTTAACTTAATAATTTTTTTTTTACAAATTTAAGTGAATTGAACATAAAACAGTAAAGTTGTCCCCCCCAAAAAACTTACAAATTGAGTCGTTTCAACTCATTTTAAATAATAATTAGTTGGTACAAGCAGCAAAAGGCCCAATCCCAATTTTACCCCTGCCCTTCCCCTTACCCCTAACCCTCGATTTGCGCGTTCACATCAAGAGGTAGGGGTGTCCCAATTCTCTTTAGCTTGAAGGCGAAGGGCTAAGGGAAAGGGGTAGATACCCCTTCGAACCAAGATTTATCAGGACAACACTCTAAACCAAGAGGTAAGAAAATTTCCCAGAATACACCAGCCACATAGCTGCACCCGGAAGTAAGGAGATCCACAAATTAGTATTTTTTGTTATTATTACGAATTTGTACAACAAATCGTTCGTGTTTTACCATCATGCTTTTAAAAAAACGCTAAAATAAAAACTGCTAAATTTCGCTATCTATAATCCATAATAATAACTCCTGTACAGCAGTCCCACAACATTCTGACACTCTATGACACTCGATTACCCTGTCAAAAAAGTCTAGTGGCTGGGAATGGGCTTTTTACAGTGTCTAGGATAATGTTTATGCTGTTTTTGGTGTGTTTACCACCAAAAGTTACGATCTTATTGCCACATTATATCGTTATGATAACATAATCTATGCCTTCAGGGATTTCCTGAAGATAAATACTAAAAAATAACACAACTGAAATAACTACAGCAGTCGCAATCGTCTGATCTCATATGAAGCAAGAGATCGTGATGTGTGCAGCTGCTGTAGTGCTGTCCCAATTCTTGGGGGTAAATTTTGAAGTCCTCCCCCTTCACCCTCAGCATTTCGTCTTTAAAACGAACGCTACGGTCTTTTCTGACCACTTACCTTTGTATGGAGGTATGGAGCTGCTTTCCGCTGTAACCAGTTTGTCCAGTAGCTCGACATGTACGTCAGCGGACTTGTGACGCAGAGAGGAGATGACCTTGATGATGTGGTTCTTGTCCAGTGAAGAACGATGTCAGATGTGTGTACGACAAAAACAGAAGCCAAAAAAATTATAAATTAACAAGTAATTAACAGGGTGAGAACGTGGTAAAATCTGAAAATGTGTTAAAATCAGGCGAGGGCTTTTCTTTTTCTGGATTGCTTTTTAAAACTGTCAGTTGGGTTTAGGGAAGTGGGTGGGCAGGTCGATTGGTACTTTTGAAAACACTATTGGTTCGGTTTAGGGAAGGAGGAGGGTGGGTCAGCATACCTGCCAACATTTGGTTCATAAATTCCGGGGGACAGAAAGGGTGGTGGGTGGATGTGCGTGCGAACTGAACAGCACGGGGGTGTTGCGCGCGAACTATAGAGCGCGTGGGGAGGGGGAGGGGGGGCATACGCACGAACTGAAGAGTTGGGGGTGGGGGGTGCGCGTGACCTGTAGAGCGGAGGGGGAAATGTTGCGCATGAACTGTAGAGTGGGGGGGTGGGGGTGGGGGGGGTGGGGGGAGCATGAACAGAAGAGCACCAGGTTTCAGTCCGGAATGTACCAAAAACCTAAGGGGGGGAGGGAATTCTGGGAGTGTTGGCAGGTATGTGGGTCACTCGGTTGGTCAGTCAGTCGGCAGTGGCCTCTGGTGGAGTTATGCTTGAACAGCAGGAGCGAATGGCACTCAGGAGGGAACTTTGAGATCTCAAAAAGCGTACACAGCTTCCTCTGGTGTATTCGCAAAAACAAAAACTGCAAAAAAAACATACCTCCTGGGATGTATTTGTCGCTCTCCAGAAATGTATATATCCAATGCAATCTCACGGCAATTCGTAACTTTCTGATTTAGTGGCTAATTCGTATGAATTCGTACGATCTAATTTGTACAATTTAGTACGATTTGCTCATCACCCAATGACGGTTGGGGTTAGGGGTGGGGTTGGGTGCCATGTCTCCTTTTTAAAATCGTACATTTTTGTACGACTGACAAATTAGCCACTAAACTGACAAAACGTAAAATACTTACGTTTCCTCGTGAGATCAGGCTGATATAGCGATACGTTTCAGAATGAGCCTGGGTTGAGTAATGTGGAACCCGGCGTTTTTACAGTGTAGAAAAAATATCAAAAATGTTTTACCATTTTTTGAATGAGATGCTAATGGTCTAATCCGATTCAATGACCTATGCTAAGCTAAGCTAAAAATGCTTTCGCCAGACCCAAACTTTGCTAAATGGATTCAAAATCAAAAAATCTACTATTTAACTCGTTTTCAGAAATAAATAGTGAAGTGTTCCTTTAAGGACAACATAATCAAAGGTCACCAATTGTGGATGAACGGATAGAATGTAAACCAGTTTTCTTTGCACTGTCATGACAGTTGAGTTTGCTATAAGGAACAGAGGACAGCCTTGATTACATTACAGAACAAATGCAAAAAAGGATAGAATTAAGGGATTAAAGGGTAGAAACACAATGAGACATTCCGAGTGTGACATAATTCACCGCAGTCCAAATCCTCAAAACATCCACATACAAGTTTGTCTTTGTCTCCACCCAACACGGCCACATTCGCATTACACAATGCACCCACAGAAACCCAGAAATGTGCGCAAATAACTGTGATCTCACACTCAGGATATTATCAAGCTCAACACAAGAGCACGTTAAAGCACTAGGGTGTCAACTGGGTGTTCTCCTTATAGCTTTCTACAATGCATCATGTGTTGCGCATCCTTCTCAAGAAAAAGAAAAAGCCTTGTCAAGAAAAAGCAGAAACACGCAGGTCACGGTCTTAACACGCTTCATTCCAGGCATTCCCGAGGGCAGGCAGAGCAAATCTAGGTTAATTACAGAGCAGAAACGCTCACTGTAGCCCATCACTTCTGCATAAACAAGCGGACATCACATGTGCTTGATTTGAATTCATTTCATAACACGTTTGTGTTATTCTTCAGAAAACCAGAGCTTTAGAAATAGTCATTTTTTTGAAAATTCGGCCCTGACTTCACGATGACCAAAGAACATTAAAATTCATTTGAAATGCTAACAAAGATACAGAACATTGATTTGAAACATTCCTCAGTGGTTTTTGGCCCAAATTTGTTCATTTAAATCATCATTCCAAAGACGCTTTAGTGTATTGAGATCTGGTGACTGTGGAGGGAATGTTTGTATAATGAAATCATGTCAGTTTTAGATGATTTGTGCTTTAAACGCATTGCAATCAGTTCAGAATGAGACTCAAAAGCTGGAGCATACACTTACCGGCCACTTTATAAGGTACACCTGTCCAACTGCTCGTTAAAATTTCTAATCAGCCAATCACATGGCAGCAACTCAATGCATTTAGGCATGTAGACATGGTCAAGATTATCTGCCTCAGTTCAAACCGAGCATCAGAATGGGGAAAAAAGGTGATTTAAGTGACTTTGAACGTGGCATGGTTGTTGTTGAACGTGGTACTCGTCTAAGGGCGTACTCACACTATGCTATCCGAACTGTGCCCAGGCCCGTTTCCTGGATCGTTTGAGAAGTGTGAGTGCTCTGGCTCAGGCACGGTTCACTTGTGCAGCCCTGTCCCGGTTGGAAGAGGGAGGTGTGCCAGAGCGCGGTTCACTTGGGCTTTGGCGCGGTACGCTTGTGTGTGAGTGCAAAACGTGCCTGAGCCCAAAACTGAAAGCGAGACGTGACTTTTAAGAGACTGTTTCATATGGATTAATTGATCATTCCTACTGTTCAATGAACGCAAAATTGTCGTAGATTATTAAAGACGCAAACCCCTCACTGCACGACAGCTGCACCTTCAGCAAACCTCCTAATTCCTGCAGCACGAGGACTTTATGATTGTTTATGAGGGTCAAAAGTGGCTGATCTGTTCAGCGAAATATTAGACTGCGTGTCACCGCATATCAAACGACTTAAACGATAAAACTAAAGAAATCTCCACTGTGCTGAGCGAGAGCGCTTACTGAACAGCGCATCATCGATGACATAACCAAATGTAATGTGAGTGCATTCCGGGGAGACGGGAGGGGGGACAAGCGTGCTTTGGCCCGGTTCAAGGCAACTGTACATAGTGTGAGTATGCCCTAAGTATTTCAGAAACTGATCTACTGGGATTTTCACGCACAACAATCACTAGGTTTTACAGAGAATGGTCTGAAACAGAGAAAATATCCAGTGAGCGGCAGTTCCGTGGGCGCAAATGCCTTGTTGATGCCAGAGGTCAGAGGAGAATGGCCAGACTGGTTCGAGCTGATAGAAAGGCAACAGTAACTCAAATAACCACTCGTTACAACAGAGGTATGCAGCAGAGCATCCCTGAACGCACAACACGTCCAACCTTGAAGCGGATGAACTAAAGTAAGGTGTACCTAATAAAGTGGCCGCTGAGTGTATATCTCCTATTCTGTTGTCACTGAGCAGGCATTGTTGCCAGTCAAGTTTAGGGTTGATTTTAAGGGCTTGTTTTTGATTTTTCGATTTTTGTTTTCCTGCATGTACATACATACAATATACAGTTTACATAAACAGAAGCTATGCACTCTAAAATACACTGGGTTGAAAACAACCCAATTTGAGGTGTGATTTGGCAACCCAGTGCTGGGTTAAAAACAACACAGGCTCATTGTGAAAATGTACCCTCGTATACATTTCTGGAGAGCAAAAATGATGTAGCCAGAGCTACGAATGGTTGCATTTCGTCTTTAAAACAAATGTTACGAGGCGGTATAACGCCATCGACGGCTTTTGTTTCTTTTCACGCGACCAGCTGACCGCTTATCTCCTTGTGGATGGCTTTTCTGCTGTTACCAGTTGCCCAGTGGACTTGAGACGCAGAGATGAGTTGACTGCAACAACGGGGTTCGAGTCTGTCGAAGAACAGTTCCAGAAAGCAGGTAAAACAAAAGGCAAAAAATAAAATAAACAAGTAAATAACAGGGTGAGAAAGTGGTAAGATCTGAAAACGTGGTAAAAATCAGGCGACCACAAGAGCTTTTCTTTTTCTGGATTGCTTTTGAAAACACTGTCAGCTGGGTTTGGGGAAGGGGGTAGGTGGGTGGGGGGGGATCGGTCAGACAGTCAGTCAGTCAGTCGACAGCAGCCTCTGGTGGATTTACACAAGAACAACAGGCACTCGAGAGAGAATTTTGAGATCTGAAAAGCATCCACATAGGCCTCTAGAGGCTGGAAAAAAGAAACAAACGTACCTCCTGGGACGTATTTCGCAATCTCCAAAAATGTATATAGGGGTACGTATCAGTAATAAGCTTGGGTTGGTTAAAAAAGGACATACCCAGTGCTGGTGGGTTGTATGATTTTTAACCCATTTAACCTATTTTTTTAAAAAAACATAACTACACTGCAGGTTTGAATGTAACCCAAAATGGGTTAGAAATATAATCTATTATTTTTTGTGACTACAATTACAAAAAACAAATCTACACCAAATAATAATTCAGCTTTGTTTTATTCATGTAACAACGAAGATATATTTATATCTATATATTATATATATTTGTTTTAAAAATGTATTACATTTTCTCAAATACTGTAGAGGCATTAAAGTGCATCAAAGTGACAAATTTAGTTTAAAACGCTACAACTACGCAACGCAGTGGCGCAGTAGGTAGTGCTGTTGCCTCACAGCAAGAACGTCGCTGGGTCGCAGGTTCGAACCTCGGCTGGGCTGGGTCAGTTGGCGTTTCTGTGTGGAGTTTGCATGTTCTCCCTGCGTTTGCATGGGTTTCCTCCGGGTGCTCCGGTTTCCCCCACAGTCCAAAGACATGCAGTACAGGTGAATTGGGTAAGCTAAAAATTGTCCATAGTGTATAAGTGTGAATGTGTGGAAGTTCCCAGAGATGGGTTGGGGCTGGAAGGGCATCCACTGCATAAAATTGTGCTGGATAAGTTGGTGGTTCATTCCGCTGTGGCGACCCCGCAAGGGACAAAGCCGACAAGAAAATGAATAAATGAACGCTACAACTACCATATATTAAAACATTTCAGCATTAAGTGCATAAACAATATATTCTGCGATATAGAATCAGTAAGAATAATCATATAATTGTGGTGTAGAAAAATAGAAGTATTTAGAACTAATCATATAAAGAAAATATGGTAACACTTTATTTTGATGGTCCATTTGAGTATTAGTAGACTGTCTGCTTAATATCTGTTGACACTGACATTTAACAGTCCTTCAACAGACATTTAACTGACTATAAGAAACTTTGCAATTACATGTCAACTTACACTAACCCTAACCCCAACCCTAACCCCAACCTAACAGTCTACTTATAATCTAATGATAATTAGTTGCAATGTAACTTAAATTCAACAAATGGACCGTCAAAATAAAGTGTGACCGAAAATATATTTGAAACATGAAAATGTTTCATTACATGTACATAAACATTTGAATGGTGAACATGATTAATCAATAGTAGTTTAATTGCAGTTTAGAAGTAACAGTTTACAAAAAGGGCAGCACGGTGGATCAATTAAATTTAATTCAAGTTTATCTTGAGTGCTTTTCACAATTATCATTCCAAAGCAGCTTTCCAAAAGGTGCATTGTTAAATTACAATCAAAATTAGAAACAGTTAAAATTATTATATGCAAAATACAGGAAATAATTATTATGTAAGCTAATTATATGACAATGTCAATCCTTCTAATACAACTGCACAACTCAGTTGTGTGGAACACAGCAATTTTTGTAGTGGCGCGAGGGACAACTCAAAACTTGAACCTTTTTTTGAAATACATATTTTAGTTTAAAGGATTTATTTAGCATTTCATTAATTAGTAAAAATTGTCCACATAAATGTATCTCAGTCCTAATACACTGTAAAAAGCGAGTAAACCAGGTGCCTTAACAGCAACAAGTTGATTTTACTTTAAAAAAAGTCAGTAAACCCATTGACTTAACTTATAATTATGCACATAGTTTGTTTACTTAATAATTATAAGACAACATGCTTACTCTCTTTTTTTTTAAAGTCAACTGATCACTTTTTACAGTGTACCTCCAGCACTGAAGCAAAAGTCTCAGTCAGTAGGTCATGTACTCTACATGAGTCTTTTAGGATCAATCTTCTCCAGGTGAACGAGAGGTTTGAGCTGTTCTGTGAAGCTCCTCATGTCCTCAGAGTTTCCAGTGTCCTGTCCCGCAGGAGCCAGAACGCTCAGCTCAACAAGATACGACAGAGACAGCGGCTCTGTTTTTTCAGGAACCAGCACACGTGACAGTTTACTCACCACCACTTTCATTGTACCCTTATGAAGTCCCTTTTGACTTCTATATCAACTGTATAATAATATTCCTAACCACATCCCTATTACCATTAGTTTGCTAAGAGGGAATGATGTGGAAAAAGAAAGCCCCAAACTCAATATTCAGTGGGCTCTATTTTAACGATCTTGGTGCAAAGTCTAAAGCGCATGGCGCAAAAGCATTAATGGCGTGTCTGAATCCACTTTTGCTATTTTAAGGATGGAAAAATACGCTCTGCGCCGCGGCACATGATCTAACAGGGTTGTGCTTACTCTATTAATGGGTGTGTTTTGAGCATAACGTGCATTAAACCAAATCAGAGTCTCATCTCCCATTCCCTTTAAGAGTTGAGTTGCGTCGAGCCATGGCTATTTACATGGCGGACTTTGTAAGTGGAAAAACTGAACGCTTCACTAGCGAGAAAACAGTTAAACAGACCATCTGCAGTGCGAGGATAAAGAATGAGCCTCCTCTATACGACCTCTTTACTTTTACTCTTTACTTTACTCCTTTACTTTTGTGGAAAAGGAAAAGGTGTAAACTCACTCCACTGAAGACATCCATTAGCCTACATATTTCATTTAGTTTGTTAAGCACAAAGATTTGTTTCAAAACTATTTTTAAATTCAGTTCTAATTTACAGCAAACCAATAAATGAACAATAATAATGAAGTGTGGTCAAAGAGTTAAATTCAAACACACATCCTATTTTTATGCCCCATATGGGGATGCATTTATCTCCAAAATCCGACAGGTGGACAAATCTAAGCTTCTTTTTTAGTAAAACAAATATAAATATGCATCTAATAAATAATACTGCAAATAATAATAACATGATACAAATGCAAATTAGAATGAATAAACTGAAAAAAGCCACCCCGAGATTAGGCATGGAGGCAGTGTTTTTTATATTTATGTAGAAAATAATAATTTTTGCAACATTTTAATCCATTAATTTGTTTTCATGTGTAAAGATATTTGTGTATTGCTGTACATTCTGTGTGTATTAAGCAATGTGAAAGTGTTTAGACCTGCACAGGCGCATAACTAACCCGCTCTGCGTTGGACTTTAGACCAACTTTTAGTTGGTCAGTGGCGCGGTCTATTTCAGTTCCTCAAAATACCAATGCTTCAACAATGTGCCTTAACACACCACCTTTATACTGTAGACCAGCACATCCATGAGTTCACAAAGTGGCGCAAATGGATTTGCTATTTAAATAACATGGTGCAAAACATGAAAATTAGGGTTGCACTTGTCTGAAAATAGCAACAAATCACGCCAAACAAATCTTGCGAGTGGTACAGTACAGTACAGGTCGGTACCCACATAGCAAAAATTCTCTGGCCCAGGTCTGGCCCACACAATCAGGTTTTGCTTGGCCCACTTGCCGCAGTGAATTACGGTACATGACTGGACCAAGTCTGGCTTTCAGACAAGGGCCAAACATGGACCATATCTGGGCCAAGTCTCAGCCAAGTTGATTACTCATAACTGGGCCTGAACTGGGCCAAATTGGTTGGTGTGTCACGATTGCAATGAAATTGATAAACCCATGAATCATTGCGCTTATCATTGCTTTTTCTTGAAACGACCTGATTGGTAGAATTTTTTTTCTTAATTTGAAAATAATAAAAATGTATTTTAAATGTGGGTCAAGACAGGCCAAAGTTACGTGGCCCACATATCAATTTTTAACATCTTGTCTAAATACTACATTTTACGTCTGGCCCAAATCTTGTATGCCACCTTAAAGACAGTGCCACCTCTGCCAAACTCGGGCCATGTTTGGCCCACATGCTGTATGCCAGTGCCGGATGAATGCCTGCTGTGCCAGCTTTAAGCCAGATCTGGGCCAGAATTCTTTGCTACCTGAGTATGGGTCACATTTATTAGGCTTGCATTTCCACTGCTATAAGGGTACCAATGGTACTCTTTTGGTGGGTGTGGTGTACGACAGAAAGTTTCAATCAACATAATTTTCATAATTAATTTTTTAATCCTTATTTAGGTTAAAAAACAACACGGAATATAGCCCCCAGTCAGTGCAAACCTCTCATCTGTGTCTGTAATCTTCAGCAGCACATGTAACCTCTTGTTAGAAAGTAATTCCATCATTCTGAGTTCATAATAGTCCAAAAGGTGATGATAATAGTTAAACAAAGCAGTTTGTTCATGTTTGCTAAAAAAATAATTTGCTCCTTTGTTTTTTCCGGCTTGTCCTTTTTTGTCCTTTCACTCTCACGTTTGTCAGTTTCTGAAAAGATCGGGTTTTAAAAGCACGTCAATAATCAAGTGCACGTTATTATCATCAGCTCAAGATGTTTGTTATTTCAAATATAGACGCGCACGCGAGCGCAAGCAAGAAAGCAAAACCTCTCGCGCTTTAGACTGGCTCGTAAAAAACTACGGAGCACAGGGTAGAATCTACTCTTCTTCTTGGCTTTGTGGTTGTTCATCAAGACGATGACAAGGTTTGTTTGAGCTTGGGTCGACCATGGCTCGTTATTATATGTATATATTATTGCGGTGTAAGGTCTCGGCTGTGTATTTAAAACATGGCGGTTCCTTTGTTTTCATTCTGGTTTGTTGCGTGACCCAATGATGTATCTCTGTAAACCAATAGCGTTCAGCTGTGCGTCTAGCTCTGCCTTTTGGTACCCATGGTACCCTTTGCAAAGGGTGACCAAAAACCGTACCGCTCAGTGGAAACGGGCCATTATTGTGCCGGGTGTATGATAGGGCCCTAAATCAGATGAACATCGACATATTGAAATAAACGTCTCAAAAACGTCCATTACAGTGATGACAGAGACAGCATGACAAATACATTTAAAACTTGAAACGCTTTTTGAAATACATATTTTTATTTAAAGATTTGATTTAGCATTTCATCAATTACCAAAAAACCAATCCTCAAAAATATTCCAAATAAATGCAGTCCTAACACCTATCCACTGAAGCAAAATTCTCAGTCAGTAGGTCATGTTCTCTACATGAGTCTTTTGGGATCGATCTTCTCCAGGTGAACGAGAGGTTTAAGCTGTTCTGCGAAGCTCCTCATGTCCTCTGACACAGTGTCCTGTCCCGCAGGAGCCAGAACGCTCAGCTCAACAAGATACGACAGAGACAGCGGCTCTGTGTTCTCCGTGTTTCCAGGAACCAGCACACGTGACAGTTTGCTCACCACCACCTTCATCGCACCCTTCCGGAACACCTGACCCTTGGCCACAAACTCATGGTCCATGCGGAAACCCATCTCATTGAGGAAGTCGGGCAAGCTGTGCGAGGCTGCCACATCCACGCAGTTCCGCACCAGGGCATGACGACTTTTGTCGCCTACCTCAGGCTGACCCAGATAGCGCAGGTGCCAGGGGACGGAGGGGTCGAGGAGCGAACGGCGGGCACGCAGGATGAACGGGTTGCCCTGCTGACCTTTCAGGAGATACACCAACTCGTGATCAGCAAAGCTCTCAGGCTCCATGTTATCACACAGGCCCCGGAGGCGATGCAACAGACTCTCCAGAGATTGGTCCAGTACACTGCCTGTGAAAAACAGACCAACAAAACACAGCCAAGTCAAGTAAGATAGATAGATAGATAGATAGATAGATAGATAGATAGATAGATAGATAGATAGATAGATAGATAGATAGATAGATAGATAGATAGATAGATAGACAGACAGACAGACAGACAGACAGACAGACAGACAGACAGACAGACAGACAGATAGATAGATAGATAGATAGATAGATAGATAGATAGATTATTAAAGCCTATTGCTATAAATTAATTAAATAAAATTAATTGCGACTATTTTGTCTCAGAATTATTTATTTCTAGCAATAGGTGGTGTTAATTTCTTAGTGAATGCCTAATAACTCATTAAAATCAAAAGATGTAATTGCTTTATTACATTTAGTTATTAAATAATAAATTTCAGTTGTATTTTTTAACTTACATTAACATAGTAACTGTAATAAATGGACCACATTCCTCACTGTTGATTTTAATGTATTAACTAAAGTTTATTAATGAGACCTTACTATCCATTATACTTTTATTAATTTAACTTAGCTTGCAGTTTTGGTCAATATTGTAATAATTCCGTAAATAATAAGGGCTCCAGCAATTAATTGCAACAAGAAAATTTGATACTGTCATAAGCCTAAAGTGGATGTGCTGATTTTCTTGTCCAGAAATGTCCAGTATGGATGCTAAAATAGGACCAACATAAGCGAACCATGTTAAGCAAGCAATAAGACTCAGAAATAAGAACTCCGGTGTACTACAGCGTAGGGTTGTCACGATCCCATTACTTCATGTTACGATACTATACCAGCTAAAGTATCGTGATACCAAGTAGTATCGCAGCGCTCAAAATGAACCTTTTTTCTTGGTAGCACCGGTGCTCCTAACTTCAAAGATTTAGGCGCACCAGACAAAATTTAGTCGCACCCACCAAAAATTAAGAGCACTGTTACTACACATTTTATATTAACAGATTCTATTATATATTAACACTCTAATCACAACGAACAAATAAACAAAAATCTGCATGCGCTCACCGGCCCTGCACGCACTGCATGACGTGAATGAGATAAACTGAATTAACAATAATAACTGTGCTGTTCTCACGGGTGCTGTCTGATATTG
The DNA here is from genome assembly GCA_903798195.1 of Danio kyathit. Taxonomy (NCBI): domain Eukaryota; kingdom Metazoa; phylum Chordata; class Actinopteri; order Cypriniformes; family Danionidae; genus Danio; species Danio kyathit. Next base: position 12,442,208 of record LR812534.1, read on the forward strand.
CACAGATGATATTGACAACTTATTATTTGCATACATCATATTAAGTTAATAGCAATAACGGTCTTTTCATGAGCTGCAATATTAGTTTCATCTCAGTGAATGCATGCTTTTTAGCGATGATAAACGCGGTGTCAGTCGCACGACTGAAAGCATCGTGATAAATAAATGAAGGGTTAAATAACGTTAGAACATCTCGTGCTTAAAATGTGTAGATTCAGTGGCAAACACTGTCACCTGAAAACTCTGTCCCACAGGCTTTACGGTGAATGCTTTAGTCATTTTCAGAGCGGACTTTAAACACTGGAAGTCTTTTATCCACTCTTGGAAAAGTGTAAATGCTGGATTGACATTCAGCACATGATCACTAATCAGATGTGCCATTATTTGTAACTTTAGGTGGTTTCTAAAACTAAATCTGCCAGTGTTGTTTTCATTCTCTCATATCCAGACCTTTATATTTTCCCGGCTGTAGCTCCCTGTCATCGGAACTGAGTGATTGACAGCTGATATTAACCAATCCATTCTAGCACAGTGAGCCAATAAGAAGAGCTTGAAGGCGGGGTCAGCATTGCGGGCTTTGTTTACTGCAGCAAGTTGACATGTCAACAGTTTTAAACCATTCCTGAGCGCTGCGCTTGGCGTTTTTAGGTGCAAAGATGCATAATGCATGAATGCCTCCTAAATCCGTGCATGTGGTAACAATTTGGTGTGAAAACTGGTCACACAACATCAAGCACACATGCTCCCAAATATATTTTGAGGTCACATAGATCAATTTTCGGGTGCATATGCGACCAAAACGGTCGCAATTTCGAGCCCTGTATCGCGATACTGTAATTCATAACTCAAATTTATGAAATTATAAAAATTGTCAGAAATACTATTTTAAATTGTATAATAGGCTTTCTTGAATTTAATTCATAATTCCATTATTATTGTAAAAAGTATTATTTTCACGCCACTTCACCTAAAATGTATTTTCCTTTTGTTTATTTTGTAGATAACTGACCAGCAAAAAACACATTAAAATAAGGATACAAATTATACCAAACGAAATTAGTTGCTATTTTGGGTTTTTTCATCTATTGTTTTTTTTTTCAGTCTTATCAGGTAAGAATCCAAGGTAATTCAAAATTTCACTTTGCGAGTTGCTCTTTTTAAAAGATTGTTGCAGTTGTTGTAGCTACTAAACCATATTGACAGGAACAAAAATAAACTGATTCAGATTTGAACTGAAGTGTCAGAAAACGTGCAATAGGCTACCATAAAAGGCATGAATTCTACACAGTTTTGCAACCTTAAAGTGCTTCACAGACTATTAAAACAAAATAGTTTGTTGCACAAAAGTGTGAGCATTTTACTGACTTTTCCACATGCAACATTATGTATTGTAGATAGACCGTTAATTAAATACTACCGATTACAAACTACAGTGGCACCACCAGTATTTCGAAGCCATAGTATCACGATACTACCATAGTACCAGTAAATCGTGCAACCCCAAACTACAAACTAAACTACAAAACACAGCAGCCACAACATGTATCAAAATAAAATACTGTATTTTTGTATTTTAAAAATACTTTTACAAAGGAGTATGAAATTTTTTCACAGAATTTCCATCAATAGGCGTCTTCAATCTATCCCTTCCCTAATAAACTGACTTAAGTAAACAATGTTTCATAGCAACAGCTTTTCTCCGACCAAGTTTTAGCTTTTCTGCCACCTTGTTCACCTCTACCCCCTACACTGTAAACCAGGGATGTCCAAACTCGGTCCTGGAGGGCTGGTGTCCTGGAGAGTTTAGCTCCAACTAGGCATGGGCCGGTATAAGATTCTAACGGTATGATAACCTTCGATAAAAATATCACGATTTCACAATATTGCTCTAAAATATACTCTTTTGAAATGTCCGCTTTAAACACAATGGCTGCATCCCAAATCATATACTTCCATACTATATAGTACGCTAAAAACAGTATGTGAGCTGAGTAGTATGTCCGAATTCATAGAAATCGAAAAATGGTATGCGAGAAGTACTTGGAAGACCTACTACTTCCGGCGAGATCTTGAAGTGTGCATCGGATGGATGCTATGCTATCCCATGATGCACCGCAAGAGAATTCATGAATGGGAGTGAAGCGGGTGTGTCATGTGATCATGATAAAATGGCGGATGTAGTACGTCCAAGCTTTATTCATACTACTTACATTCATAATGTATAGAACGTATGTTTGTATCGGTCAAGTAGTAAATTCTAATTCAAATGCAGTACCTACTGAGTAGTAGGTAATTTCGGATGCAGCCAATAAATTTTAGTTTGAGAAACTTTAAAAATATTTTGAAACAGTAATCATGTCAGGTTAAATAATTTAAATGAATCATTGACTCCTGCTGTATTTATTAGTTTCAAAAACACAGATTTCTTTACAATTTAAAACGGCATCTTTAGAGATCTTTTCTGCTAGAGATACTGTTGTCCTAAGAAACAAACAAACAAACAAAAAAACGGTAAAAAAAACATTTGTACATATACTGTAGAAACGGTATAGCAAAACATTTTGTTGGTTTTAAAACCTTGACTTTTCCAAACCGCGGTATACCTTGAAATCGGTTATCGTCCCATGCTTAGCTCCAACCCTAATCAAACACATCTGAACCAGCTTTGACACCCCTGCTGTAGTAATGGGCGATATAAACGATATGCGATATAAACGATACAAAATTGGCCTACGATAGAGATTCTAATTCTATTGCACTATCGCGATAATGCATGTTTGATGACGCAATCTACCCGCTCTCAACAACAGCACTAAGCAACGCATGGCACCGAATGTAGGCGTGTCGCACAACCTGCGAGCCTCATGCATGGCATATCGTGGCTTGTCACACAGATTCCCACACAGCGCTTCCCACACAGATTTTACCTGGGCGGACGATATATTATTGGGGCGGCCCGGTTATGTGTTCGGGAGAAACTGAGAACACTCTGCCACAGACTCGCATGCTCTGCATGCAGACCCACAGAGACGCGCTGGATACAGAACAGTTGTCCTGCCTTTATAGCACAGGGCTCGAAATTGCGACCATTTTGGTCGCATATGCGCCCGAAATTTAATCTATGCGACCTCGTAATATATTTGGGAGCATTTGTGCGACTGCATTTAATGGTTGTAGTGCGACTTGTTTCGATTTTTTCTAAAATACGTGCTGAATTAGACTTCCCTGCCGCTATATTGGTTCATATTTGCTGTCAATCACTCAAGGCTTTCCGCTGTCAGAGAACAGGGAGCTTATAAGGGCGCCATCCGAGATCAATCGAGGGTTTTCGGAGAAGGTGCCCGAATCTCGATGCATTGCATTCACTGCGTGTTCAGCGCAAATGTCCGCTAAATGTAACATTGTACATATCATCGCCAAAGAAGCTCGCCTTTACTAAGTTTAAACTGAATCTGCGGCTCATAACAAAGAACAGAATTTGCGCCGGTGGTCATCACGAGAACCCTGCTCTGCCTGCTCTTATATTGGGTCGGCTAACACGCCTGCTTTTTTCCACAAACACAGAAAAATTTAAATCAGCGCATAACAAGACCGAGCAATCGAGCAAATAAAATGACACAAACCGAAACCAAAATTTTAAAGAGGCTAGAAGTGAGACTTTTCTTCTTTCTTTGGATGTATATTATTTTTCTATTTACTGATGACTGCTTTGCAGCTTTCAGCATTGGATTGAATGATTTATTATCTTACGTTTGTTTTGTAGCAGAAATATTATTTATTAAATTGACATGCATATAAAAACAATAGTGCAAAATAAATGTTTCATACTGCAATGCTTCATTTTTGTTTGATGCAAACCATAAATTTATTTTTCATAAAGTAACAGCAGGACTTTTTACAGTACATAACTCGCATTCAAGCACATTCAGGGCAGCATGATGATGAGAAATGTTATTCATTGTAAGTATTATTGACATCATCATCATCATTAATAATATTTTATAATTATTAGACATTGAAAACTGTGCAATAATTCCAAAATGAATAAGTCATCACAGCATTAGTTGGATAGTTGTTTCTGGTTTTTGTTAGTCCTGACTGATGTTGTTTTCAAATACAATAAATCCCTTAATATACAATTTGCAGTGGTGCTCATTCATTTTTGGTGGGTGCTCCTAAATTATTTCTGGTGCTCCTAAATTTTTGAAGTTGGGAGCACCGGTGCTACCAAGTAAAAAAGTTAATTTCGAGCCCTGTAGCAGCTTTGAGAAGAGCGCGAAGACTAAATAGACTGATCCAGCTCATTATTTGGGGTGACAATACATTCTCTTTTCCCCGGACATGTCCAAGAATCTGCTTTCGCTTTCGATATTAATTGTATTCATTTTTGCATTACTTTATAAGCAAACTTTGTCTGGTGCGTCTCAATCTCTCAGCAGCACCAACACTACAGCAGACAGAGAGAGAGAGAGAGAGAGAGAGAGAGAGAGAGAGAGAGAGAGAGAGAGAGAGAGAGAGAGAGAGAGAGAGAGAGAGAGAGAGAGAGAGAGAGAGAGAGAGAGAGAGAGAAAGAGCAGATCAAGACACCAGTTTTAATTTGATTAGGAGAACAAAATGTTTAAAACCAAATGCGTTACCTAGGCTGCAGGTTAGAAATATGTTTTTATTTAAAGTATCTGCAATACACAATTTTATTTGACTAATTTAATACTGGAAGTAATTTCAGTACAGTGTAAGTTCCTTAACTAAACACCAGTTTTTTTGTTCTCTGCAACTTGGCATTTAGGAACTAAGAACTTAAAAGAAAAGTCTTTCTTTCTGAAAGGCACTACATTTAGTTTATTTATCTGCAACATTGTGTTGTTTAATTACAGTTTTACTTTTGCACAATAAATGTTCTCAAAATGACATGCAACGTTTCTTTATTTCTTAAAAAAAAATAGCTGTTTGGCTTTCCTAAGGGTCTCTGTAACCTGTTCTGAAATGGTTCTATTATAATTTATATATCGCAATATATATCGTTATCGCAAGAGGCTGCAATGTATATCGCAATATGGATTTTAGGCCATATCGCCCATCCCTACCCTGCTGTAAACAATGCTGGGCTCTAGAGATGCCACAATTCTCAATACAATATTGAACCGTTCGGTACGACATCCACGGTTCAATACGCGCTTGTGAATTGCGGCTTTTTCGGTTTTACGTTTAAATAATTTATGTGCGTTTTATTTCTCTCCGAATAGACTGTTTGTGTGTGGCTCTAAGTCTACGAGCTGAGATGAGGAAACTCCTCCCCGCGAGTAAATATTCAATCACTACTATGCTCTAAAGTTAGGGGGCGCTCAACCATCATTCCACACTTTAACATGGTGAGCTGCGGTGAAGTGAGGCAACACAGTACGAGAAAGCGCCGGTGTCTTTCAAATCCGCGGCGTGGGGACACATATAGACTAATCGAACGGAAACACTTCCAACATGACTGCACATCTGCGGCGCCATCACCCAGCAATATCACTGTCTGAAGGCAGGATAGCAGAGAAGGTAATAAAGACCTCCATAAAACAGCAATCCCTAACTGTATCCTTCCAGCAAACATATCCAACTGGTTCCAAAAGACACATAAAAATAACAAAGGCAGTGTTAAGTTTAATTAAGATATATATATATATAATTAAAATATGTTTATTTGAAATGGTCAATTTATGTTCATTAACTTCACATGCATGTTTATGTAGGAATTTATGTGTTGCCCAGTTTGTACATGGGCTACCAGCAGCTGTGAGATTTCAGTGTTAATTTTTTTATTATACAATACACTAGGAACTAGTGTACCTTCTTGGCTTTGAAGTAAAATAAAGGAGTATTGCAATAAATCGTTTTTATATTTTTCTCTTTCTTACTGTTCCTATTGCCTAAGCATAGAATAACAAAAAAAAAAAACACTTATGTGTTAAGCCATCAGAACCAAACCGAACCGAAAACCGTGTTAAAAAAACCGAGGTATGTTTTGAACTCTAAGCTAATTGTATTGTTGCATCCCTACTGGGTTCCACAGAATTCCTTCATGTTGTCCTAATTCAAATCAATTAAGTTATTAGTAATTGGTTTTACAATTAAGTTGTCCCCCCAAAAAACTCAAAAATTGTGTTGAGTTCATTTTAAATTAGTTTGAACAAGCAGCAAAATAATTTGAGTGTACTGTTCTTTTTCATTTTTGTGTATATTTTGTAGATCATTTCATACAGAAAGTCCTGACTTGATAATCTCATACCGTTTAAACCATTTAATGCAGATAAGGAGTCGAACCATATTGCTATATTTGTTAATTGTGTTTTCACATATTCTGTGGCCAGTGAAATTGCCATCATCTCTGTGCAATGATTATTCAACCTCTTAATATTTTATAAGGGTGAAAAATAAAGAGTTAATTTTATTTTTTGTTCACAGAATTTTTCGTAAATCTAGTACTTTGCAATCATTGTAAATACATGATTTCTGAAAACTTCTCAAAATTGTTCTGTTTTTGCAAATAAACCATTCATATATATATATGCAGTGTTTCCTCTAGGATTTTTTCCAGCAGTGGAGGCAGAACTTTTTTTTTTACACAGATCTGCCAACTATTTCAAAGACAAATATTACACGCAGTATAACAAGTCGAGATAGCATTCATGTAATACGAGCATGTGAATCTCTTTGCTTGCGTGCCGATTTCCTCTGTTCGAGCACAGAACTTCTTGCACGCACTCAAATTTACACGTTCAAGTGCAGATCTTCTTGTGCGCTCTCCAGTAAGCGCTGCTGAAGCGCGATTTAGTGCGTTTTTGTGCGTTTTCCGACATTAACGCGTCCTGAAGTAAAATGAAACAGCTATAAACTCCAGCAAGATAAAGTCATTGTATGCAGAGCCATTGACCTTTATCAATAAAGTATACTTATGGAAACTGTGTTCATCTTAACTGAAAGCTACGCGGTGTTTGCTAGACTCACGCACCTGTCAGTCAGTCTGTCAGAGAGTCAGTCAGCATGTCACCTTGAACAAATAGCGCACAGTAGGGATGGGCGATATGGCCTAAAATCCATATTGCGATATACATTGCAGCCTCTTGCGATAACGATATATATTGCGATATATAAATTATAATAGAACCATTTCAGAACAGGTTACAGAGACCCTTAGGAAAGCCAAACAGCTATTTTTTTTTAAGAAATAAAGAAACGTTGCATGTCATTTTGAGAACTATTATTGTGCAAAAGTAAAACTGTAATTAAACAACACAATGTTGCAGATAAATAAACTAAATGTAGTGCCTTTTGGAAAGAAAGACTTTTCTTTTAAGTTCTTAGTTCCTAAATGCCAAGTTGCAGAGAACAAAAAAACTGGTGTTTAGTTAAGGAACTTACACTGTACTGAAATTACTTCCAGTATTAAATTAGTCAAATAAAATTGTGTATTGCAGATACTTTAAATAAAAACATATTTCTAACCTGCAGCCTAGGTAATGCATTTGGTTTTAAACATTTTGTTCTCCTAATCAAATTAAAACTGGTGTCTTGATCTGCTCTCTCTCTCTCTCTCTCTCTCTCTCTCTCTCTCTCTCTCTCTCGTCTCTCTCTCTCTCTCTCTCTGTCTGCTGTAGTGTTGGTGCTGCTGAGAGATTGAGACGCACCAGACAAAGTTTGCTTATAAAGTAATGCAAAAATGAATACAATTAATATCGAAAGCGAAAGCAGATTCTCGGACATGTCCGGGGAAAAGAGAATGTATTGTCACCCCAAAAATAATGAGCTGGATCAGTCTATTTAGTCTTCGCGCTCTTCTCAAAGCTGCTACAGGGCTCGAAATTAACTTTTTTACTTGGTAGCACCGGTGCTCCCAACTTCAAAAATTTAGGAGCACCAGAAATAATTTAGGAGCACCCACCAAAATGAATGAGCACCACTGCAAATTGTATATTAAGGGATTTATTGTATTTGAAAACAACATCAGTCAGGACTAACAAAAACCAGAAACAACTATCCAACTAATGCTGTGATGACTTATTCATTTTGGAATTATTGCACAGATATCAATGTCTAATAATTATAAAATATTATTAATGATGATGATGATGTCAATAATACTTACAATGAATAACATTTCTCATCATCATGCTGCCCTGAATGTGCTTGAATGCGAGTTATGTACTGTAAAAAGTCCTGCTGTTACTTTATGAAAAATAAATTTATGGTTTGCATCAAACAAAAATGAAGCATTGCAGTATGAAACATTTATTTTGCACTATTGTTTTTATATGCATGTCAATTTAATAAATAATATTTCTGCTACAAAACAAACGTAAGATAATAAATCATTCAATCCAATGCTGAAAGCTGCAAAGCAGTCATCAGTAAATAGAAAAATAATATACATCCAAAGAAAGAAGAAAAGTCTCACCTCTAGCCTCTTTAAAATTTTGGTTTCGGTTTGTGTCATTTTATTTGCTCGATTGCTCGGTCTTGTTATGCGCTGATTTAAATTTTTCTGTGTTTGTGGAAAAAAGCAGGCGTGTTAGCCGACCCAATATAAGAGCAGGCAGAGCAGGGTTCTCGTGATGACCACCGGCGCAAATTCTGTTCTTTGTTATGAGCCGCAGATTCAGTTTAAACTTAGTAAAGGCGAGCTTCTTTGGCGATGATATGTACAATGTTACATTTAGCGGACATTTGCGCTGAACACGCAGTGAATGCAATGCATCGAGATTCGGGCACCTTCTCCGAAAACCCTCGATTGATCTCGGATGGCGCCCTTATAAGCTCCCTGTTCTCTGACAGCGGAAAGCCTTGAGTGATTGACAGCAAATATGAACCAATATAGCGGCAGGGAAGTCTAATTCAGCACGTATTTTAGAAAAAATCGAAACAAGTCGCACTACAACCATTAAATGCAGTCGCACAAATGCTCCCAAATATATTACGAGGTCGCATAGATTAAATTTCGGGCGCATATGTGACCAAAATGGTCGCAATTTCGAGCCCTGTGCTATAAAGGCAGGACAACTGTTCTGTATCCAGCGCGTCTCTGTGGGTCTGCATGCAGAGCATGCGAGTCTGTGGCAGAGTGTTCTCAGTTTCTCCCGAACACATAACCGGGCCGCCCCAATAATATATCGTCCGCCCAGGTAAAATCTGTGTGGGAAGCGCTGTGTGGGAATCTGTGTGACAAGCCACGATATGCCATGCATGAGGCTCGCAGGTTGTGCGACACGCCTACATTCGGTGCCATGCGTTGCTTAGTGCTGTTGTTGAGAGCGGGTAGATTGCGTCATCAAACATGCATTATCGCGATAGTGCAATAGAATTAGAATCTCTATCGTAGGCCAATTTTGTATCGTTTATATCGCATATCGTTTATATCGCCCATTACTAGCGCACAGCACTACTACGGTTACAGAAAAGTTTGCGCGGTTTACCTCTAATATGTTTTGGTGCGATTATAATCCGCTATAAAAAACACGACTAAATGTTTTAAATAAGAAGCTGTAATGTTGCCGTGGCGGGATGAATTTTGGCGTGGCGGCCCGCCACGGATGAATGAATGTAGCGGAAACCTTGATATATATATATATATATATATATATATATATATATATATATATATATATATATATATATATATATATATATATATATATTATATATACTGCTCCTGTTGTACAACCTGTCAGGAGTTTTTGATTATAAAATATTTCATATGTTGTGACATCTTAAGGCAGGGGTGACCAACCCTGTTCCTGGAGATCTACCTTCCTGCAGATTTCAGTTGCAACCCTCACCAAATACACCTGCCTGTAATTATCAAGTGCTGTTCGGATCCTAATTGATTGGTTCAGGTGTGTTTGATGAGGGTTGGAGCTGAACTCTGTAGGAAGGTAGCTCTCCAGGAACAGGGTTGAGCACCCCTGTCTTAAGGCATACATCTTTCCTCTTTGTTAACTATACAGTGGACCTGCTGATCCAACTACTGGCAATCGCCACTGTAGGACTTATTTTTATGTAGGACTTTGTTTTAATGACAAACATTTGGCATCAGCAATCCATCCAAAACTACTATAATTTGTACAGTATACTCATTCTCCAAAGATTTTTTTTTTCATTTCTACTTTAAAAGGAAGAGTTAATAACATTTAAAGCACCAATTAGAGGGTGCATTGTTATCATGTCATCATGTAGACTCCTTACAAAATATTTTACAGTATTTAAAAAATACAAGACACTAAAGTATTTTGATACAAAATAATAACCCATTTTCATAAACCCTATCAAATACAAATTACAAAATACTATTTTGTATTTAAATTACGTATTTTAAATACATTTATCATAAATACTGTCCAAGCCCGAGTACACTGCTGTCATACTAAACTACAGTATAGTAATACTGTATTACATGTTTTTATTATACAGAATCCCAAATTTAAAATGTTAAAGAATTAAAGAATATTAGTGTGTGTTAAAAAAGACTGTAGTTAATAAAAGCTAGAACATTTGTGTATTTTTTAAAATTACATATTTACTTTTACATATTCGGCGCTTTATCCAAATGACTTTACTTTGCAAATAAAAAATAAATAGTAAAACAAGGTGATTGTTCATAATGGGGATTTATTAACTGCCCCACCAAGAAAAAAAATGTTTGGAATGCATTTCTTAGCTCCTAATTTCGCTAGTTAACACACTCATTGCAATTTTTTTAAACGCATCGCATAAATTCTAAAATATCTACCAAATGGTAGATATGTCGGTTTATGGTAAAAGTACCGGAATTAATACATATACTATGAAAAATCTGAAAATATGAAGTGTAAGACCAATTTATTTTTAAAAAATGTATTCAAAATAAAACATTTTTGAATACTAAATTACCTTTTTTATAAGTATAATAAAATATTTCAGATTCTCATTTAACATGCTTTCTTGTTTTTTTTTTACAATAAAACTAAAATCAAGTCAAAGAGCTTATAGAATCAGGTGATTCTATACTCTTTGATTAAGTGTAGTAGTGCAAGAGGATTATGTTTGATTTTTTTTGTAAACCAACAATGCTGTGTGTGTAAGCTATTATTTAAAACAGTCATTCTCAGTGGTGTAAAGTAACTAATTACAAATACTCAAATTACTGTAATTGAGTAGTTTTTCTCAGGAATTGTAATTTACTAAGTAGTTTTAAAAATGTGTACTTTTACTTTAATGTGTACAGATTTTTTAGTGCTGTAACTATTTAAAATAGTGTAACAAATGATAAATGAGAATGGATGAATGGTAAAAGGGGTTGTACTGATCTGATCTGGTGGTGTTTACCTTGCAGGAGATACTCCATCATGTTAATTGTTCCACCCGTGACGGGCATCACAGTAACCGGCGGAGCCTCCATCACTCAGTTACTCTTCTGAACTCAGGACTCTTTACAGATTTAACAGTCAACGACCAGTGGAAAAGTTAAACCTGAACTTTAACCGTAGACCAACCTGCACAACAATGGAACTACGGAGACTTGAAAGAAGAGAATAAACAACACAACACCGCCAGACGATGTAATACTCTAAACGATTAATTCAAAATAGCATATATTGTACTTGTATCAAAAAAGCAACAAACGAAACGGAAGTTTTGCTTAAAATACTACGAGAAAATAATGTAACTCGAAGAAACTGCGTCCATGTGAGTAACGCGCATGCGCAGTATAGCCAGAGAGTACTGCGCATGTGCGTTGTGCAATGTTTCATCTATTCTTTTAGCCAATAGCCATGTTTTTAGTGACATCTACCGGACTAAAGTGAACTCTTTATAATTTAAAATGAGTTTAAAAATTCATTATTATTAGCCTATTATTAACAGCAGCAGCAGAACAGCAGCTATGGCTGCCAAAAGCCACTTGCCCTGTATATCAAATTCAAGTCAAGGTGTTTGCCTGCAGAAAAACTACTGGCTCTAAGCGGTGGGTGTGATTTAGCCAACGCAATCATGGAGTAACATCTATCCTGGAACATGTCCTATGGTGAAATCACACCCACCGGTTACACGTAGCTACACTAATTATCCCTAAACAATACTACAGATTTATGTGCCGTCCAGAAGCTTACTGCAGAGAGTGAATGGAGATTTGTGGTTGACTCTCTTTTTAGCAATATTTCTTTCATTTTTAGTAGTATTTTATTACACATATTATTTGATCAATTTCTTTGACTAAATCAATAAGAAATTATGTATTTTATGTCTGATTTCTTTTTATTGTTCTCCTAATTTTGACTTGTTTTGAATAGTTTCTGCTGCAAAGAAATAAATCCAACTTGAATTTACCAGCTGTTTAAGTTTCGTTTCAAAGGTAGCTACTTATGGTTCACCAGATGAGGTATTAATATATATATATATATATATATATATATATATATATATATATATATATATATATATATATATATATATATATATATATATGAGCAATTCCATGCAAATGTCAACCTTGCCATGAAAAAAATTAAGTTTTCACCAAAATAGGGAAACCGTTTCTACATTTTTTTGTGCAAGCAAGTGTTTTACAGTACTTTAAAAATACTCATAAATGTATCTGTCAGTGTTTAAAACTATTACATTTAATTTGCCAAAATCACACAAGTGGCAATTTCACAGGTGTCACATCCATAACGGAAAAATGTCACATCCATAACGACACTTTTTCCTCATAAATGCAAAAATATTAAATAAAATAAAATCAATCATGTTTATTCTTTAGTGAGCCGACTTGTATCTGTTTGATTAGCTTTGTTTCTTTTCTGTTGTGCAGTTTAATTGACAGAATTTCTACAAAGTATGTTGTAGACTGTAAACTCACAGACTTTTTTTGTCACATCCATAACGCATGATTGTTTTTCTCATTGAAAGTATAAAAAATGTTTAAAGATTGATATTTTTTTGCTCCCATAACTCTGTGGTTAGTTGTTTTGGAAAATATAAACAGATGTGTCAATATAATGTTATTGTATACTTTCTATGTGAATTTATGTTTTGAGTTTTTACTGCAAATGTCACATCCATAACGCTGGAATTGCTCATATATATATATATATATATATATATATATATATATATATATATATATATATATATATATATATATATATATATATATATATATATATATATATAATAAATATAAATATATAACAACAATCCCAAGATGTCAAACTAAAGAGATATCAGAGATAACTGTTCTTTATATGTATGGACAATTACATTATGTATTTTACTGCTCACAGCTGACATTAAATTTGTATTCTGTATTATAATTCTGACATTCTTATTTTCTAAGTACTATATAGGCTACATTTTCATACTTTTTAAGCTGTAGTAGTTATTCTGTTGCAAACTGAAAATATTTGAGTTTTCTTTAATGATAAACGATGTGTATATATATTTATATAACAACACAAATATTAACTTAAGCTGTTTTGTGTTGCAGATACACATTTTTTGTCAATATTTTGTCAATGAGTGAAGTTATTATAAGTATATTATAAGTTTAGCCATTTATTTCAGTCCACTGGCAGGACTTTTTCATTCATTCATTCATTTTCTTTTCGGCTTAGTCCCTTTATCATTCTGGGGTCGCCACAGCGGAATGAACCGCCAACTTATCCAGCATATGTTTTACGCAGCGCATGCCCTTCCAGCTGCAACCCATCACTGGGAAACATTTGAAGAGTTCAGATGCAAAAACCTCTAAGTGCCGTCTGAAAATTTCATTGAAAATGAGCATTTATCTCAGACTCCTATGTTTATGTGGAGTTATTTCATTTTAAAGACCTTTAAAAGTGTGTATTCTTTGCCATAAACTTGAAATTACTGAACCTACAGACAGGAGTCTGATAAAAATGCTCATTATTGAAGGACATTTCAAGTGGCTTTTAGAGGCTTTTGAATCTTAACTCTTAATTTCTTTCTTTTTTTCAGCTTAGTCCCTTTATTAATCTGGGGTTGCCACAGTGGAATGAACCGCCAACTTATCCAGCACATGTTTTAAGCAGCGGATGCCCTGCCAACTGCAACCCATCACTAAGAAACACCCTTACATTCTCATACACTATGGACAATTTTTTAGCTTACCCAATTCACCTAGCGCATGTCTTTGGACTTGTGGGGGAATCCGGAGCACCCAGAGGAAACCTACGCAATTACATGGAGAACTAGCAAACTCCACACAGAAACCAACTGACGGGCAGGACTTTAATATTATTATTATTATTATTATTATTTATTTATTATTTTATAATTTATTTTTTCTAGCATTTTCTTAGTTATGTGCATTTGTCATAAATGAGTTATAAATACGCTACTTTTATAAGCTCACGTTAAGCATATTTAAAAAAAAATGCATATGCATAATATTTTAATCCATATTGTCTAAACATGCATATTTACATGCAGTACGTACAGTAGAGGTATGAACGCAAAGCTTTTATGAGACTTTTATTGTGGAAAACAATAAATGCACTGTGACGTTTATTTTGAAAATAAATCGACATGTGGAGACTTTTATTTTGAAGTTTCGTGCCATCTTAGAGCTGCATGACATCGCTGGCTGTTGAAGATGAGCTCAACTGTAATGCTTCCTGTCGACATCTAATGAATGTAATTTACTATTATATGTATTTTACTAACGTTTGGATGCAGTAGTGTTTGTAATCGAGACAATTATGGGGTTGTTAAGAGCTCCAAAGGTGTGTCTCCGAGTGCTGTGTTTTTCTGTCACTCCTTATTTATTTACACACATTATCAGTCTGACACCTTCAGAAAGGCGAATAAATGTCTCAAACACAATAGTTTAGTTGGTCTATTTAAGATGTGTCGTTTTAAAGTTATTCGTTTCTGTGCTGTTTGTCATAAACAGTGTTAAATGCTAACCGTAGCCCAAGTTAGCAGAGCCAACGTTAGTGTTTTTATAATTAAATTTCCTCTTTTAAGTGTAAATGCTGCAGCCATTTTGAAAATGTTTGTTCTGTGACATTTAAAGCTTACATACAGCTTATAAAATGTATGTACATTTTGTTTATGGCTAATAATTTTTTTATTATTATTTGTATCATAATAGATTGCTCTT
This sequence comes from Danio kyathit, assembly GCA_903798195.1. Taxonomy (NCBI): domain Eukaryota; kingdom Metazoa; phylum Chordata; class Actinopteri; order Cypriniformes; family Danionidae; genus Danio; species Danio kyathit. Next base: position 12,457,344 of record LR812534.1, read on the forward strand.
CAGAAAATTCATAAATTATAGAATATTATTGACACAACGTTTTTTGCAAAATAGTGTATTTTAGTCATTTAGTCATAATAATGTAATGTCATTTGTTTAAGCCAAAACATATCAAAGTACTGTCAGGACAACATTTGTTGATTTAGTTGACAGGCTGTGTTTAATATTAATTTAAAAGAAAGGTTTAGGTAATAAGACAAAACATATTTTGATAAATGTCTCAAAAGGTTTAACAGCCAGAAATCAAATTTTCTGAAATATTTTTTGTGTTCAATCAGCAATAGAAAGGTACAAAGTTATTAAAATGATCGTCTGCATAAAGGATGTAAAACAAAATGTCAACTTTTCCTTTTACTATTTGAAATTGTGAGATATTGAATGTTTTATACAATGGTCTCTGTGTTTTGAACAGATTGGTAGCTGAAGACATTCATTATATGCGTCACTTGGAGAAAGATGATAATGGCAGATGACAAGGATGTGCTTCGAGATGTTTGGTTTGGAAGGATACCCGCCTGCTTCACACTGTCTCCAGAGGAAACCACAGAGAGAGAGGCAGAACCCTACTATGTAAGTTAAAGGAATGCTTGACTTTTATTTTGTAGAATAGGCCCATTTTACAACTACCCCGTAGTTAAACAGTTAAGATTTTATAATGGACTGTATGGACAGCTAGTGTTTTTCAGCCAATGATGAACTTCCAGTGAAAGCTTTTTGTGACTATTTTCATTTTCGTAAGGTTTCTTTTACAATGTCGATGTTGTAATGTAATTCAAACATAATCAGTTAAATAAACTTAAACATATATTTGGTTGTTAAATAGTAAAAAAGAGACGAAAGATCATTTAAAAGCAGACGTCGTCATTAGCCAGTGCAGAAATTCTACTGAAAATACCGGAATAAAATTAATTTCCATATTTTAAAGACATGGCGCAGATTAATTTACTTTAGTGCTTCTTGTTTGGTCTGATACGCAATTTATATCGTATCTCAGCCAGGCAGTAAAAAGAGATCTTTTTTCTTTTAAAAAGAAATCAGACCCTAAACGTTGCGATTTTGAATGGGATGACAATTAACTGAAATTAAAAGACTGTGTGCATATACCCCATCGTAGAATCCATTAACGACGAGTAACTGCTTAGGAGCGTTATTGCCACCTACTGAATTTCACAAATATGGCGATTGAGACTGCCCGTACTACGATTGCCATTCATTAGATTATGAAAAGTTTAGGGTTTCCCATTTCAGTCATTATTTCAATATTATATCGTAACAATCATTTTAACATCTGTGCAGTTTTGGTGCTTAAATTATGTAAATAAAAATAATTAGTTAAACACTTATGACTTTATTCACGTATCCACATACACAAAAAAATATAATAGACCATCTCATTGTAGGATTAGGTGTAATAAACTAATTGAGGATCTTAGGCCCAGTTTCACAAACAGGGCTTAGCTTAAGCCAGGACTAGGCCTTAGTTGAATTAGGCTATTTAAGCCACATTTATAAAAATGGCCTTAGAAAAATATATTACTGGTGTGCACCTTGAGATAAAAAATGACATTGATGCATTTTAAGACATCTCACTGCAAGTTATTTTGAGTTGAGACAGCTCAAACATGCAATTTAATCTTGACTAGCCTTAAACCTTGTTTGTGAAACCGGGGGTTAATGTTGTCATACTTAGTTAAATCATTTTGTAGTAAAATATAAAAAACAAACAATTATGGTTCACATTAAAATTAATTATTATATTTAATACATTAAAATGTATATAGTTATAAACTGATAAACTACTGATAAACTATCTTTTACTAAACTTTAGCAACTGTAATATATATATATGGGGTCCCCACAACGGAATGAATCACCAACTTATTCAGCATATTTTTTATGCAGCGGATGCCCTTCCAGCCGCAACCCATCACTGGGAAACATCCATACACACTTATTCACACACACATGCTACGGTTAATTTTAGTATACCCAATTCACCTATATCACATGTCTTTGGACTTGTGGGGGAAACCGGAGCACCCGGAGGAAACCCACGCAAACATGGGGAGAACATGCATATATATATTCACAGTTGAAACCAGAAGTTTACATACACTGTATAAAAAGGCACATAACGAATAAAAAAAAAGTCAGATGTTAATGTGACTAAGCTTTTTCTCTTTTAGGTAAGTTAGGATTATCAAATTTGTTTCTGTTATGCTTAATAGCAGAATAATGAGAGAGATATTTTTTGAGAAATTGTTATAACCATACTTGAAAGTCAAGTTTACATACAATAAGATTATTATGCCTCTGAAAAAGCTCAGATGATGGTGTCAAGGTTTTGGAAGTTTCTGATTGGCTAATTGACAACATTTGAGTTAATTGGAGGCACAACTGTAGAATAGTATTTAAGGAAAACCTCAAACACACTGCTTCCTTGTGTGACAACATGGGAAAATCAACAAGTCAGAATCAACAAAAAAGCCAGATTACAATTTGCTAAATTACACTGGGAAAAAGACAAATTTTTGGAGACATGTCCTGTGGCCTGATAGAACTAAGATTGAACTGTTTGGCCATAATGACCAGTGTTACATTTGGAGGACAAAGGGGAAATCTTACAAGCCTAGGAACACCATCCCAACTGTGAAGTATGGAGGTGGCAGCATCATGTTGTGGGGCTGTTTTGCTGCAGGACGGACTGGTCCACTTCACAGCATAGATGGCATCATGAAGAAAGAACATTATTTAGAAATACTGAAGCAACATCTCAAGACATCAGCCAGGAAATTGAAACTTGGCCACAAATGGGTCTTTCAAACAGACCATGACCCTAAGCATACTGCCAAATTAGTTAAAATGTGCTTTAAGGACAACTGAGTGAATGTTTTGGAGAGGCCATCACAAAGCCCTGAGCTCTATCCTATAGAAAATTTGTGGGCAAAGTTGAAAAAGCTTGTTCGAGCAAGACAAATCTGACTCAGTTACACCAATTCTGTCAGAAGGAATGCAAAATTCCTGCAAAGTATTGTGAGAAGCTTGTGGAAGGATACCCAAAACATTTGACCAAAGTTATACAGTTTAAAAGCAAAGCTAAAAAAATACCAAGGAAATGCATGTAAACTTTTGACTGTCTAGAAATTAATAAAAAAAAATTCTCAATTTTTTCTGGCATTTAGCAAATGTAAATGATTTAGGTAATCTTAACGGACCTAAAATAGTAAACGTTTAGTATGATTTAAAAATGGTTATGTTCCTTTTTTTAGAGTGTATGTAAACTTCTGGTTTCAACTGTATATATGGGTGATTCTCACGAAAACTTAGTTTAAAAATTTTCAAACCAAATTTTTAAAAAATGTTTAAATTAATTTTTTGTTTTTGCAGATATTTGAAACAAAGTCTGGAGTGTTTGTCAACATTAATTTAAAAATATATACATATCATTTAGTGCCTTTTTGAGCATAATTAAAAAAATAAGTAATGAAAAATCTCATTACCGCAACAGTCTGAAAAATCAACTCTGTTAAAAAAGCGAATTCACATTGACATTTTTAAAAAAGGGATTATTAACCATCATGTACAGTTACTTGAGATTTTGAAATAACAATTATTTTTTAATTAACAGCGTTTTTTATTTTGATTGTTTTTTCTCATTACCGAAACACCCTACACAATTGACAACCCTTTTTTTAATATATTTTGATTAAACCTGATGTATTTTCAAAATGATGTGGCTAACCTGAAAGGACATAACTTGTAGATTATGCACATGCATTGAAAAGCAAACGATTAAAAATAAATAAATAATTAACACTTAATGAACATTGGTTGCGGTAATGATAAATAGGTTGCAGAATATAGGGTAATTATTTCAATATTGATTTTAGGTATACTATGTATGAGATAAAAAAAAACAAAAACATTTAATTTAGAAAAAACAACATTGAATTTCAAATATTTTATTGTTTAGTGCTTTAATAACAAAAAATTAATTTCAAAGAATAATTTCCACTTGCTTGGATAAGCTGAAATGTGTCATCATCCCTACTAGATGGTGTGGTCTCTAGTACAGCTTTAACCCTCTGCTATTCCTTATTTGGGAATCAAACTTGTGGTCTTAGCTGGTCAAAAAGGGATGGACAACAGTAAAGTACCAACTGTTGTTGTTTTTTTTTTTAGCTAATTTAATCAAATGTATATAATATTTATATTATTTTGAATTTTGAGAGGGTCTTTATGCATTAATTAACATACATTTCCCCTATTGAAAACAATGGAATTTTTGTAATTTTTATTTTTAATAATGTTTAAATTAGTGCTGTATTTCCGAGTAGGGTCTGTCTGTGGACAGCAAGACAGGTGCATAACATGAAGGGGCGTAACTTGTTGTGGAGGCGTAACTTGAAGTTATGGAGACCCACATGTCAAACTATGTGGTCGGCAAAATGGCGATGTACCAATCAGTTATTAACATCTACACCTACTCCACACTTAAACCCAACCATCACAGTTATTAACGCCTATACCTACTACAGTACAACCCTAAATTCAACCACCATCTTTATTAACGTACAGCTGCAGAGGCTTTCATACTTGATGTGCTCAAAGAAGTCAGCGAGTTGCTAAATGAATGAATATAATAATATGTCAAGTTAATTGGTTGTGGATAAATTTGGAGAAAACTCCTGAAAACATGTAGTGAAAATGTTCTCTTGTATATAATTCCACTATCTTGCCAATAACATCTCATTGTGACATCTCACATGGTTCAATGGGATCTCTATAACTGCAAGTTACACCTCTTTAACTTACTACAAGTTACGAACCTTCATGTTACGCCCTTGTCTTGCAGTCCACAGACAGATACACTTGGTATTTCCAGGTAAAATAGAGACTGTCATTTAAAAACAAAAGGCAGATTAGCACCCTCATGTCATTAAAAAATACATGCAATGGCATGGTCTAAACACTAGGTTCTTGTATTACGATCTCTACAATGCTGCTTGTGAATTCCTTTCTAGACAAGCTAAAATAATTCTTTCTGACAAGGTTTCGAAATTTGTTGTTTGACAAAGTGATTTGAAGTGTAAATTTGTGTATTTTGATTAAATTTTGTAGTTTGAAAAACTACATATGGCTATAGAGACTACACAAAAGGCTTAACATTTTGTATGATGCAGTGTGTTTGTGTTTCTCACTTAGTGTCACCCCTTCACACTTTTTTCAGAATCATAGTGAATTTCTATTTTTGCAAACAAAATATTTTCTAAATGTTCTTATTTGACTTAATGGTTATTTTCTCTCTCACTCTGTGTGTGTGTGTGTGTGTGTGTGTGTGTGTGTGTGTGTGTGTGTGTGTGTGTGTGTGTGTGTTTGTACACTGTGTGTGCAGATTAAAACTAAATTATCACTGTAAAGTGTTTTTTTAGTAATTACACTTGCTATGCCATCTCCAAATCTAACCTCTCTCTTTCCTCTTTCTGTACTCTTCAATTAGTTCTGGGTTGTTGTATACAATTTTTCCTAAACTAGCTTTTGCTAAAGATTTTCTTTTTTTCACTTGCTGACTCTCTAAAATGAAACAAATCAAAGCAAAATATAAACAGATGGTACATTTTTAAATGAACATTAAATTCAAAAGAGTTATTTGAATCTAGTATGCAATTTACTTAAATTCTCATTCCTGAAACAGACGTTCTCTCTACCGCAACTGTCCTTAAATGGTTGCGGTATATGAGAAAAGAGTTGCGGAGAATGAGGTGCCTCAATATGTTTTGCTAATAATAGGGAAGCTATGATGATTTAGAAAAAAAATCTCAGTGCATATAATTAAGAATTTTAAAAAAGTTTGTTTTCATAAAAATTTGTAAATCTAACAATTATGTAAATGTAGAAAACTACCTGTTTCGGTAATGATAATCAAAAAGTCGTTTAACCATTTTGACTGGAGAAAATTTTACATTAAACTGGAGAAATATAAAATATCTTCTTTTTTGGCAGCCATCTTGAAACAACTGGCCCATGTGCTTCTTTATTCAAAATTAAACTTTATTTAAACTCTTTATGTGTGTTTAAACAGTACTTTAAAATGGTTGCGGAGGATGAGAACATCTGTCATGGACACATCGTTTTTCAGTTTTTTCTCATTATCATTATACATGAATATTCTGTAAATTATTTGTTCTGTCATGTAAGATAATCTATTAAAACAATTCAGTTGTTTTTATTTTAAATTTGTTATGCTAATTTGTTTAAATTACAACATAACACACATTCAAACACACATGGACACGTTTCGGTAATGAGAATTTCAGTAGAAAATGCTGTAAAATTATTAAAAAGAAGTAAATTATGTTGAAATTACACATTGTGCTTCGTAGAGAACAGTTTTGTCTTTATTATGATGTTTTTTGTATTAACAAATTAGCAAGTTTTATATTTAAAATCTTAAGTGCCATGTTGTTTTAGTGGTTTCGTGAGAATAACCCATATATTATTAACAGTTATTTTGTTTGGGGCAACGCAGTGGCGCAGTAGGTAGTGCTGTCACCTCATAGCAAAAGGTTGTTGGTTCGAGCCTCAGCTGGGTCAGTTGGCATCTGTGTGGAGTTTGCATGTTCTCTCCGTGTTCGCGTGGGTTTCCTCCGAGTGCTCTGGTTTCCCCCACAAGTCCAAAGACATGCGGTACAGGTGAATCGGGAAAGCTAAAATTGGCTATAGTGTGTATGTGAATGTAAGAGTGTGGCGACCCCAGATTAATAAAGGGACTAAGCCGAAAAGAAAATGAATGATTGAATTTGTTTGTATTACTATATTTGTTGCAACTATAATTACCTCAAATTACTAGTACTTTATGGTTTAAAAACACTGAATAACAATATAAAAACAATATATTACTTACTGTAAATTACTATAGTATTTAATGTAGGAAATCTTTAATAAAAAAGTTATTAGAAAATTAAGCAAATAAATACCATTCAATCGCTGTAGTAAAATATTAATATAGTGTTATACATTTATTAAATGTAAAAAGATTTGTTTTACATATAAAGATGTATTATAGCCTATACATATTAACTTGCTATTATTTCCTTCATTATAGTAAATCCATTATGTAAATTAAACCTGTCCAATTTAGATTGTTTATATATGTCTGAAAAATGTTTCAGCAATGCCAGCAAACAAGTATCTGCTATATTGACTCTGTCAGATAAATAATGACTGAACATCTATGATGACTGACAGAAAACTGTTCAGTCTATTTTATTAAATAGCGATCCGAAACCATGTTCCCCATTTGCCCGTCACGATCGCCAAATAGTATAGTATAGTATATGAATATGTATATGAAATAGTATAGACTATTGTCTATTGTGTACACTATTTATTAACAATATATATAAAAATAAATTATTGATGATGTCTGAGAAGACTTTTAATAACATTAATATCCGTCGTAACCATATATGATTTGCCTAGATTGTGTGTGCTGGATTGTGTGTGGGTCTGCAGCTGGATATTAAATAGCGGGAGCACTTTTAGCTTAGCTTAGCATAGGTCACTGAATCACTTTAGACCAGTGGTGGGCAAACTTTTTAGACCCAAGGGCCACATCAAGTTTTGCAAACCAAGTAAAGGGCCACATGTCAAATCCTTAAAAAAATAACTTTTATTTATAGTGGCAGTACGCATGGAATAATATGTAATATCGGACAGAATCATGTCACATTAATACAAAACAGATTATTTTAATAATAGTTATAATTGAGTCAAATTTACAAGTCAAATTAATTTGCACAGCTATTTATATTTACTTATTAATCATCATAAAACAATAAAGTATAATATTAATATCAATAATAATAATAATAATGTAATAATTTTTACAGTGGAGAATAGAAAAGATATTGTCTGATAGAAAAAATCTCGTATTAACACATTAAAAATAATTCTTAAAGTTTACTATTCAGTCAAATGTAGAATATACAGATCAATCATCATAAAACTTGATGAAACCACAAATCTTTGATAAAAGAACTTTTTAAAGTGAATGTATGCATGGAAAATATATTCTATGACAAAAATTAACACATTTAACCAGCAATTATTATACAATTTGAGTCAAATTCACAACAATCTCATTTGAGCTTGTATTATTATGCTCATATCAATCATAAAACTATGAGATAAAACGGAAGAAGAATCTGAGGGCGTACTCACACTAGCATGCTTGTTCCCCCTCCCGGCTCCCCCGACGACCCGCACACACATTACATTCGGACCTGAGCATGCTTGCGTCATCGATGATGCGCTGTTCAGTTTAAGAAGCGATCTCGCAAAAAAAAAAAAAAAAAAAAAAGAAGCGCATTTTGCGTGAAAGTGCATTTTAATATCCGAGAGTGTGTTCTAATTCTACTGGTTATGCTAACTGTACCGCATGCAATACTGCCATCAAATGGCGTTCACTTGTATTACATCATTAATTTACTAGTTCTGAAACCAAACCGTTACTCAGAAGCAGCATTTTAAAATCTCCCTCGCGGGCCGGATGAAAGTGTTCAGCGGGCCGCATATGGCCCGCGGGCCGTAGTTTGCCCACCTCTGCTTTAGACCATTGGCCTCTTGCTCAAAAAAAGTTTAGATGCTTTTCTTATGTAAAGCTTGACTCTTCTGTAGTTATACTATTTAATAAGAAATAAAAAGTTGACGATTTCCAAGTCAGTATGGCAAGTAATTATACTGTTATTCTAGCATAATAATCAGGGAACTTTGCTGCTGTACCATGGCTTCAGCAGGTGCGTGTATAACACGTTGTGCTGTTTTTTTTTTTTTTTTCCCATCTATTTGCGGAAAATGTGACAGGATGCCTATGCTGCTGCTGCTAATATGCTGCTGTTTAGAAATGTACTATAGCTAAGTAACTGTACAATATAAACCTGATTTAACTTCCACAAACCGAGACTCCTGTTGAGTGATTGAAGCGTCCTCGTTTATAGTTGTGTACACTTGTGGTGATTTCAGCGGTTATGAATTATGTAGCTAAAAAAGTATAGTACTAAAAGCTAAAAAAATCCAAAGTTTACCACCTACTGCTTCTTGAGGTGCAGTTTGATCACAGTGAGTTGGAACAAACCGCACTGCTACGTCATGTTGCGGTGGGTCTTGAAATTGATGGGATTTGGATCCTATTTTAACGTCAGGAAAAGTAAAAAAAGACACTTCTTGTGTTATATAACTCCAATATGTCTGTGGACACACTACACCTACGCACAGTTCCGTCTAAACAGCTTTCAAAAGTTGATTTTCATCATAGGTGCCCTTTAAATAAAAAAATTATCAAAACTCATTTGTGAATTTTTATTAATTTTGAGATGCTAATGGTCTAATCTGTTTCAATGATATATGCTAAGCTAAGCTAAATGTGCTTTCGCCAGACACAGAGATCAGCTGAATAGATTAAAAAATGATAAAACACAACAGTATAATTCTATAGGAGTAGTAAAATGAGCCTATTTCCAAAAAAATGAAGTGTTTTCCTGTAATATGACACTTTGTTACTGTTGTCAAATGGGTAGTTTCAAGTCACCTGACCTGTGCTGTTTTTTTTTTTCTTTCTGTCAATCTGTCAGCTGCTCCTCCCACGGGTCAGTTACCTGACACTAGTCACTGATAAAGTCAAGAAACATTTTCACAAAGTCATGAAGGCAGAGGATGTGGAGGAAATGTGGTTTGAACACGAGGGAACGCCTCTTAAATGGTAGGTTGAGTTGAAAAAATGTTGCAAAACACCTGGTTTTATCTTGAGTAGCTTTGGCACTTTCAATTTCACATTCATGCAGGTTGCAGATGCTTTTATTCAGTGCCTCTTACTGTGCTTCTAATAAATAATGCCATGCATTAATAATATATTACTAAATATTGATTGTTGTATGTGATTGTAAAAATATTGGTATTGCTCAGTACACATTTTGGTTTTAGATCAACTTAGATGAAAGTTTATAATTCACCTCAAATGTTGACAGCTTGAAAGAGTATATTTGCAAAAATTTTAGTTTTTTTTTTGTTATTTTCGAATAATTTTTTTAATAAAAGAGTACAATTCATGAAAGCTGGAATTAGTTTTTTAATTTTTTTGAAATTATGGCTGAATATTGAAAAGTACAAATGTAAAAATCTCAATTAAAGATCTTAATAGTTAATTTTGTAAAATTTGAAGAAACATATTAAAAGAAAATTCACTTTTAATCGTGAGAGAAGTATTTTTTAATTAACCGAAAATGTTATCTTATTTTCTTCAGGCCTGATGGCTTTAAGGGGCATTATATAATAAAATATTAATTATACATCATTATTGTTTAATGTTTTTCTATGTACTATTGTAATAAAACTGCTACAACTTGTAAAAACAATATAATTAATACTGTTTATAGCAGAAACCCCAATTCTCCTATTCTTCTGAATAGGTAACTTAAAAATCAAAGTCATTTTCTAGAGTTTCTGACATTTTTATTATCTCCAAATGCTAATAAAGTTGTTATACACAAATATAAAATATAATATTTTTTTGTTTTTAATTCCCACGTTGAATGATCCTGCAACTCACTCATAAAGACTTCATGATAAATCAGCATTTTTTAAGAATCTCTTAGAAAAATAATTCAGTGACAAATGCATTTTGTATGGTTGCTAGTCAATTAGCATACCAATGTACTTGCTACAACCTTCTTTGAAGCATCAAGTTGCTTTCAAATGGTGATTAATCACAATCATGGAGATCATCCTGATGGCACATGTAGTGATTTACTGTTTCACAGCAAACGCTAAGGACACCTGGTGGTCAAAATCGTGTAAATGCAACAAAAACTCTGTCTTGAAAACTGTCTTTTTCAAATATGTTGCTTTAAATTGAAAGTATAACCTAAAGTATAAATGCACTTATCTTATCATCTAATATCATAAATATTAAGCGTATAAAGAGACTTTTAAGAATTATGAACTATTATTATTTCTTTTCATTTTACAAATGTCTCATTTAAACGTCTACAAACTCGTAAAACTGAACTGAGATCAGGTAAAAACTATGAAACCTGTTCAGTGATTCACAACTGGCGGGGGGATCTGAGTGAACCGGCATGATTTATGTGGATTTTATGGTAATACACAGATCGCCCCAAAGTGAAAACTATTATATTTTTGAAACTTTAACAGTTATGACGTAATGGAGCCGCAATTACTGAGATCATCTTATCTTTCCAATTTGATACACACTCTGAACCACTGATTTAAATCAAATGATTTGTAAAGGTTTCGAAGCTTCGTGAAGCAGTGCTTCGTAAGCAGCCATCACTAGACACACATACATCGTGGAAACAACTAATCTGTGCATTTACGTCCGGAAGATGTAATTATTAGATCTACATACCTTATGTCTATTAGATGTCTCCTTTTGGATGTTAAATACATGTCTAGAATGAAATGCTTATCTATTATTTAGATTAAGTATTCATTTATTTAATATATTATTAAATAAGCAATTAAATGTTCACAAACCAGACCATAAAGATGTTTATCCGATCCTTGTAAACACAAGATGATTTGTAGATCAAACACACATTATAATATGTCTTGCAGATGTACGTTTATATCCAAAGTGTTTATGTCTGAACTAAAGACTGTTATCCCAGTATTTCTTTGAAAATGTGAATGTTTGTAACACAAACAATGATACTGGTTTGAAAAAACAAAACAAAGCTGTCCCAACCAAATCCAGGTTTGAAGGAAAAGTTATTGCTGCTATAATCAAAGGTTTAAGAAACAAACAAATCATAATCATCATTTAGAATAAAGAGTGAACACAAATCTAATTAATATACTGTATGGATAATCAAGTAAAATCAAAGTTGCTTTGGTTCAGTTGTAATAAAATTATAGGTGGCCATAGATTAATTTTTTTTAATCTAGATTAATCTTGGAATTAATCTAGATTAAAATGGCTCATTTGAATTCTGCCGAAGACATTCAGAATATGTGTGCTACCCAAATAATAAGTCTTTGAGAACGGGTTTCTCAAGCCAGGTGGCGCATTAGACCAGGGGCTCATCTCCTGTTTCCAAAATGCATCACAAACTGCTTGAGAAACTGTTCTACTATGATAATTGTTGATGAAAATAAATGATGTTCAGTAAGATGTACTTGTGTTTACTGTATTCAGTTAAGCATGAATTTTGAACTGTAGGCCTACATAAGCTCCAAACAGCGATTTTTGATGACCTTAATTCGACTAAAGTCATAACTGAACTAAACAGAAATGGAGTTAAGATGTGGAGTATGCATATATTAGTGGCATTATTGAAGTAAACACGATCAAACTATTACCGTCATGTAGGACTTTTCGCCATATTTTCCGACAAGATCCTCACACGTGGCTGCCAGTAAAGGACCGCACACACACAGACAAACAGACGCGCACACACAGACGCACACACACAAACACACACACATCGCACATTTTTTTTTTTTCCATTTGGCGTGCGTTATTAAATTCCATAACACTCTCACCAGTCCTTACTCCTTATTTGCGTCTAATACCCCAGTTTGTCATAGGGGGAATGAATGAAATGTTCATGATTTAAAGTGAAACTGCCGAACTGCAGTTAAAGTCAGGCATCCTGCTGATTTGATTCAGAAGGGCACTTTTTTGTCAGACGACTCACCGGCCAGGTATACATCCGCGCTAAAATATCAAGGTGAAAGTCATCATAGCTTGCGTAGAATAGACCCAGTTCCCAGCCCAACTTTGAGAATAGATTAACGGCGATATTTTTTTATCGCGCGATAAGAGTCTTACGTTAACGCCAATAAAGGCCCACCACTAAATAAAATATTACAAAACATTTACGTTTGTAAATTTACTTCATGAAATCAGTAACATACAAAAAAAAAATTGTAGAAAAATTATGACTATAAATGAGATGACAGAAGGTATGTGGTAAGTTGTGTTTAAACAAGCTCTGATTGTGTTAATATTTATCTCAGAAATTTGTGTATGAGATCATAATAATAAAGTCTTTATTGAATTAATAAATATCATCAACTTGAATAGTATACTAAGTTAAATTTAGCTGTTATTTTTGTTGCAATTAAAAGGGCTGTAAGCAGTTTGAGCCATTTTGCTAACTTATGATAGACTAGCCACTAGTGTTGACATGATACTGGAATTTCCAACTTCGATACGATACTTTGAAAAATACTGTTTTATTTGTTGTGTTACTTTCGACCCAGCCGTGTGTTACTTTCGTCCCTGCTGACGGGGTCAAAAGTAACAATGTGCAGCTTTTGTTTAAAGTGCAGTTATATTTGAGTTGTTCTGCATTGATACAAAATAACAGCTGATTTTGACAGAGCACACTTGTGAGTTAGTTACCACAGCAAAAATGTATTTCTGCTAAAAACATTATCTTTTAAAATGAGGTTTTTATGAAAAATAGTACCCCCGCTCTCCCCTACCATCAAATGAAGTACAGCAGTTCTAGCTTTGTTATTTGTGTTTGGTGTAATTTGGTTGTATACCACAAGGTGGCAGGATAATACAAGTCTTTTTGATAAGATCTCTGCTTGCTTGGGGAATGAGAGCTATTTGTTTCCCACCATAGTAACTAGCGCTCTATATATGTGTTTTTTAAGGCACTATCCCATTGGTGTGTTGTTCGACCTCCATGCTTCAAACTCCGCTCTGCCCTGGAATGTCACAGTGCGCTTCAAGGTGTGTAGATTGCCTTGTTTATGTCTCATGCTTAAATTGAATAAGCCCCAGTTGTAATTTACTGTCTTTTGTAGAACTTCCCAGAACAAGACTTGCTTCACTGCCCAACAAACTCTGTGATAGAAGCACATTTCATGTCTTGCATTAAAGAGGCCGATGCACTTAAACATAAAGGCCAGGTCATCAACGATATGCAGAAGAAAGACCATAAACAACTGTGGATGGGTCTGCAAAATGGTAAGGACAAATATTTTGCTGACACTAGTGAATCAATCAATTCAATTCACTCCATCTTTTTTCGTTCTATAGCGTTTTTACAATGTAGATTGTGTAAAAGTAGCTTAACATAGAAGTTCTAGTAAATTGAAACTGTGTCAGTCCAGTTTTCAGAGTTGAAGTTTAGTTTAGTTCAGTTCAGTGTGGTTTAAATTTCACTGCTGAAAGTCCAAATCCATCAATACACAGCTCCACAAGTCCCAAACAAAGCAAGCCAGTGGCGAGGAACAAACTTTACCAATTGACGAAAGTTAAAGAACAGTAAAAATAAATCATACAACACAACTAGAACGCAAACAATGCAAAAACAATACAAGAAATGTCAATAAAATATAGCCTGACATTAAAACAGAAGTGTGTCAATTTCAGTTAATGTATTTACTAAAACGAACAAATAATGAGCAGTACATTTATTATAGTATTTATAAATAATTTATAATGTTAGTTAATGAAAATATTGTCATTGTTGGTTTAACTAGCAGTGCATTAATTAACGTTAACAAGCTCAAATTATCACTATATCATTCGGTATCGATAATTATTAAATATTTTTTAACAATTCATTTAGGAATAATTGTTATTTAACCACTTTATTTTAATTTATCAACATTACTAAGGCAAATAGTTTTAATAGTCTAAAACAAAAATATTTAAACTAAATAGCTCATCTCTTTATAATAAAGTAAACATAAGTGTTAAAGAGACTCTTAAACTTGATAAATACAATTTAAGGTGTGAATAATACTGATACAGTAAACCTCAAACTCTGTCAACAAAACATTTCAAGTAAAGGAACCAACCATCATTATTCAAATAGATATTGCAACATTGCAAACTGTGAAGTAGGGCTGGGCGATATGGGCAAAAAATCATATCCCGTCATACAGGAATGACGGTATACGATGTATATCTGGTATTTGCCCATAAATGGTTACTTGAGAGGTAAAGCCTTTATTAAAACTTTATTAAACAATTTTTGAGCAAAATATAATTCAAACACAGGGGGTTTCCTCCCTGTTTACAAATAAACAGCTGCACAAAAAATAACAGCTCCACAAATTCTTTGATAAATAAAATACAGTACAGGTTTTCTTCTGCGTAAAACTATAAGTTGCACAACATTTCAAATTATAAAAAAATACTTTGATAAATAAATACAGTACAGGTTTTTTTTTTCCTGCTTAACACTATACACAGCACTACTGTGCTGTTGTGCAAATACCAAAGTAAACCGAACCATAGAAAACACAGCTACATTGTCAGAGCAAAAAAGGAACACACTTAAATAGTAACACAACAAAAAGTATTGTAGTATAAAATACACAGTATTTTATGTCACAATTACGGTGTTGTTATAAGTAATCCTGTATACCACAGTTGTGTGATTTATAAACAACAATTAAATCAGCTGTATATGTTTACATGTATGTATTGAGCACAATTATTAAACAGTGCACATATCAAAGATATCTAAAGATAAGTCTTTCACTCCATGTAAAAAATCCTACACTATTTCTTTTCTTTTGTTTTGACTAAACTTGTTTTACTGAATATTAAACAAAGAGATGAAAACGAATAGACTATAGATATGAGAAGTAACGAAATTGTTTCAGAGTACTGTGATTAAATGCTGGTCATTATAACAGACTAGAACGCAGAGCTAAATGTGTTATAACGTAAATGTAAAGAAGAGACCGTCGTGTAATAAATACAATCAGTAAATATGAGGTTTTACTTTCCAAATGCGGTATAAATTTTTAATTCTTGTGAACACATTCAGGTGCTGCTTGTCAATTTGACAAGGCTTCTATGTTCGTTCTTGCTGTCAATTGCGGAAGAAATGATCGATAAAAGGTTTCTGATAAACTTATGTGACAGCAGCAGGCGCTGTGTGACGTGCGTGCACACGAGGGGGAGTCAGATTTGTCCGGGCAGTCAGGTTTCGATACAACACCGGCACTGCATGTTCCTCCATGTCGCGTCAGTGATGGGTCGTTCTTGAACGATTCGTTCATTTTGAACAAATCTTTTGTATGACTCATGGAGTGAATCATTCATTTGCGCATGCCCACATTTGTGCAAATGGAGCTCGCGTGCTACCTTGGAGTGGTCTGTTTCGCGCAGAATGCGCACGCGTGGCCTCAAACCATATCGATATGAACGGTGCCTGGTTTTCTCCAAACGTAACGCCTGGCGTTCACTCCAAAGAGTTCAATTTTAGTCTTATCAGACCAAAGAATTTTGTTTCTTGTGGTCTGAGAGTCCTTCAGATGCCTTTTGGCAAATTCCAGGTGGCGAGTGGCTTCCGTCTGGCCAGTCTGTTATACAGCCCTGGTTGGTGGATTGCTACACAGATGGTTGTCCTTCTGTAAGGTTCTCCTCTCAGAAGAATGCTGGAGCTCAGACAGAGTGACCATTGGGTTATTGATCACCTCCCTGACTAAGGCCCTTCTCCCCCTATTACTCAGCTTAGATGGCCGGCCAGCTCTAGGAAGAGTCCTGGTGGTTCCATTAAAATAAATACCAGAACGCAAAACACGAATATCTGACATTTTCCGGAACAGGATCCGGCTCAAGTTAAGCACTGGGAATACGTGTTTATTTAGAAAAAATAAAAAACAATAAAAATCACGAGGAACACATTAAATAATGTTTGTTGTATTGTCTGCAAAGTCAAAGTAAATTTAGAAATCACTATTTTTATTCCATACTGTCCCAAATTGTTCTGATTTGGGGTTGTAGTAAATGCATTAATGAAAACTTATTGTAAAATCTGACCAAAAAATTATGTGGTTGATTTGGATTTATTTATGCTATTATACGCTTTAAAAAAACCTTACTGCCTTAAATTGAAGTTAAATCATTTATTTATTTAATTATTTATTTTTTAAAGATTTATTTTTGGCCTTTTTGCCTTTATTAGATAGGACAGGAAGTGAAGTGGGATAGAGAGAGAAGGGGGGGATGGGGCTAGGGTTGGGAAATGTCCTCGAGTCGGGATTCGAATTCGGGACGCCCTGACGTGCTACTGCACCCTATGTTGACGCGCTAACCACTAGGCTATTGCGCTGACAAAGTTGAATCAAATTAAGCTTCAGTCTTCCCTACTTTGTCAAACTGACAAAACATATTAAGTTAACCTTATACAACTAAAAACAATGATTTGAAACCTGATTAACTTACTAAAATAAGTCAAAGTAACATAAAACATTTGTTGTCATGACTTTTTTATTTTACTTTTTACAGTGTAGCTGCGTGTATTTGGCTTTGATTTTTAGTGTCAGATTGTTGTTTGATTGTCATGAACTTCTTAACCATAATGCATATGTTAAAGGTAAATAATTGAATCAATATAAATGTTTGTGGTCCTCAGTCTTTAATCATAATATGCCCAGATTTGTTTTCCCCATGTACCCATTTATCAGAAAATGTTTGTAATGTTTGAAAATTATTGTGTGTGAGAAGGGGTGTGTATGTTTCAGACTGCATTTAAGCACTGGTTTCAGTAGTTAATTTAAAGGTGAAAATGTGAAGCTCTGCCGATAAACCGAGATCGGGGTGAGTTTCAGAAGCAGAGATGTTTTGACAACACGCCGTCACAGCTGCCCTCTCTTCTGATGAGTGTGTGTGAGCAGAGAAAGTAACAATTTCTAAGCGGATGTTAATTTTCACCTGCGCGTGTGAGAATGCAGCCAGCGTGACTGAACACTCTCATGCCTGTTCTTCTTGTTTATGGTGAGAAGTTGTAATGATCACATGCGTACCACAGATGAATGTGGTTGTCAGTGCAACTTTACTTGCTTAACCCTGTTCTGTTCACACACAGTCAATTAATTTACAATTTACATTGATCAATCAAATGAATTTCTCAAAAATGCAAAAAAAATCCAATAAAAAAAAAAAAAATAAATAAATAATTTGCAACCTACAGCAGTTCCCTTTTTGTGTGAGTAGAACCAAATCAACAACAACATATTTGTTCATAATATATTATAGATGTATTTAAAATGTCTTTTAAAAGTGCCCTGCAGGAAATCACAGTACTTTTGAAGACAAAATGTTTAGTTTTCCTGTGAAATAATTCTTTTTCAATTATTTTCCAAGTTTTTTCCCCACAGTATTTCCTATTATATTTTTTTTTCTGGAAAAAATCCCATTTATCCCATTAACAAACAAAATTTTGAGCCATTCTTCTGGCAGAATAGTGGCCAGGTCACTACGTGATGCTGGTGGAGGAAAACGTTTTCTGACTCTCTCCTCCAAAACACTCCAAGTAGCTCAATAATATTTAGATCTGGTGACTGTGCAGGCCATGGGAGATATTCAACTTCACTTTCATGTTCATCAAACCACTCTGTCACCAGTCTTGCTGTGTGTATTGGTGCATTGTCATCCTCATACATGACACCGCCTTCAGGATGCAGTGTTTGAGCCATTGGGTGCACGTGGCCCTCCAGAATGGTTCTGTAGTTCTTGGCACTGACGTGCCCATCTAGGACAATTATTGGGCCGAGGGAATTATGTTGCACCCCAAAGCATCACTGATTCATCCTCATGCTTCACTCTGGGCATGCAACACTCTGGATTTAATGCTTGTTTGGGGCTTCTCCACACCGTAACTCTCTCAGATGTAGGAAGGTCAGTAAAGGTGGACTCATCAGAGAACAATACTTGTTTCACATTGTCCACAGCCCAAGATTATCTGAATAAAACCTTATTTATTTTTGTTTATCTGGAAAAATATTCAGATTTTTGGATTGGCTGCAGAACTACACAGTTGTCCAATGACTTGTCTAATTAACCTAACTTGTCTAGTAATTAACCTAGATACATTTTTAAATCATATTTTAAGCTCAATACTAAAAGCTGGCAAAATAACCAGTAAAATAGTACTGTAATCATGGCAAAGACAAAAGAAACGAGTTGTTAGAAATTAGGGTAAAACTTTAGTTGGTAACACTTTAGTTTAGGTCACAATTCACAGTATTAACAAACTAACACTACGAGCATAATAAACTACTAATTAACTCTTTATTAATAGTTAGTAAGTTAGAAGTTGGGTTTAGGTTTTGGGTAGGATTAGGGATGTAGAATAAGATCATACTTTATAACTACTAACAAATAGATAACATCCTAATAATAGGCAGCTAATAAGCCAGTAGTTAATGAATTGTGACCTAAACTAAAATGTTACACTTTAGTTTAAGTAACAATTCACACCACCTACTACTGTTTTATTACCTGCCTAATATTAAGATATTAACTGTTTATTCGAACTTATAAAGTATGATCTTATTCTGCATCCCTCATCCCATGCCTAAACCCAACTACTACCTTACTAACTATCATTAAGCAGCTAATTTGTAGATTGTTGTCCTAAAAGTCTTAGTTAATGGTTTGTTAATAGCGTGAATTGTACATTAAAACAAAGTGTGACCAAAATAAGTTATACTATTAAAATGATTATGTTAAAAATATGTTCTTTTCTGTGTTAAAATACACTTGGGAAATATATTAAAAAAAAATACACATTTAACAGAACGGCTAATCAATTTGTCTTCATTTGTGTTTTCTGACTGAAAAAAGCAGCAAATAAGCACATGCTCAAATTAAACTTAAACCATAGGTCCCTATTATACACCCGGGGCAATAAGGCGCAAGGCGTGTTTGGTGTGATTTGTTGCTATTTTCAGACCAGTGCAACTCTAACTTTCATTTTTTGCAGTATGCATTTTTTAAGTATCAAAACCATTTGTGCCACTTTGTGGACTCATGGGTGTGCCGGTCTATAATAGAGGTGTGTTAAGGCGCATTGTTGGCGCGTTGCTATTTTGAAGAACTGAAATAGACTGCTCCATCGACCAACAAAAAGCAGGTCTAAAGTCTGCGCAGAGTGCGTTAGTTGTGTGCCTATGTGGGTTTACACTTTGCTTAATACACACAGGATGTAAAGCAATACACAAATATCTTAACATATGAAGTTTAAAGGATTAAAATATTCCAAAAATTATTATTTTCTACATAAATATAAAAAGCACTGCCTCCATACCTTCTTCACCTCGGGGGGCTTTTTTCAGTTTATTCATGACAATTTGCATTTTTATAATGTTATTATTATTAGCAGTATTATTTATTATATGCATATTTATCTTTGTTTTAATAAAAACAAGCTTAGATTTGTCCACCTGTTGGGTTTAAACAAATATTTGCACTTAACAAATTTAATTAAATATGTAGGCTAATGGATGTCTTCAGCGGAGTGTGTACAACACCGTTTACTTATCCATGAAAGTAAAGGAGTAAAAGTAAAGTAAAGAGAAAGTAAAGAGGCCGAATGGAGGAGGCTTGTTCTTTATCCTCGTGCTGATGGTTAACTTTTTTCTCGCTAGTGAATCCCTCAGTTTTTCCACTTACAATGTCCGCTATGTTAATAGCAAATGCGTCATGGCGGGACACAACTGACTCTTAAAGGGAATGGGAAATGAGACTGTGATTGGTTTAATGCACATTGTGCTCAAAACACACCCATAACTCATTAAGAGAATAAGCACTACCCTGTCAGAGCTTATTTATCCGTCATTAAAATAGCAAAAGTGGATTCGAACATGTCCTTAATTCTTTTGCGCCATGAGCTTTAGACTTTGCGTATAGATCATTAAAATAGAGCCCATAGTCTTTTTTTATAAAACCCCATATCTGCTACTCTATTCACTTCATAAACTGGATCCCTTAATCCCAAACACAATTAAAAAGTATCTCTCATAATAAACAACAGAGCGAACGCTGTGAAGCTCTGACAAACCTCAACATAACACAACATCTCTTTTGATTGTAGTCTGTTTAAAATTACTAAACATAATGAGTCCTTGCTGGCAGTAATATTGCTTTGTTCAAAAATGCAAAATACAAGAAAATTACAACTTGGACTATCCCGTAGAAGAAAGTAGTGTTGTGCTGTGTAAAATATGGACCAACATGAAACATTAATTACTGTCATTAATTAATCCGACTTCTCTTTTCCTTCAGATAAATTTGACCAGTTCTGGGCCATGAACCGCAAACTCATGGAGTATCCCACCGAAGAGGGAGGCTTCCGGTATATTCCCTTTAGAATATATCAGGTATTTGTTTGTTTTTTCACTATTCACTTCATAGTCTTGTACAGTTCGCTGTAAATGAAGTAATATTTAGCTCCATGCACTTGTTTAAAGGTCTCGTAAAGTGCTTTGAAATTGTGCTTTGAAAGTGCTTTTTGCATTTTTTATCTAACTGAAAAATGAAGAGAGGGTGGGGAAAAAACAGCCAATGTCGTTTTGTTTTTTTCACAGCTCTGCCAGTGAGTGTGGTTGAGATCAAGCACATCAAATGAAAAACAAATAAGAAGCGTCTTGAAGAGGCGGAGCATGTTAGTTACTAGAGATTATTTAATTGGTCAAGATTTGTTAAGAGACTGATGTATGAGGTGATGTGAAAAAAATCGTTGATCGATTTAGACTGAAGTGACAAACTGCAAGCTTTGGATGTTTAAATCAGTTTAATATTTACTAATAGCGAATGTTGTCACTGTTTTGGAACACAATGGCTAAAAACTAACTGACTAAATTAATTATTTTTATTAATTTCCTTTAAATCAAATTGTTAAATCAAGTTGTATAAATGTAAAACGATTTTAAATTCTGTAATAGAATTTTATCAGTAATGCAACCTCTTCTAGATGCTTTTACTTGTTCAATGCTAAGATAACATAGAGTGGTTAAATTGTGTTTAAAATCATTAAAATAAATCACATTAAATGGTCATTCAATTAGGGCTGCAACAACGAGTCAATTAAATCGATAAAAATTGATTACCAAAAGAGTTGGCAACAAATTTCATAATCGATTCGTTGTGTCACGCGACGCGGGGTTGTTTGAAGATTAAAAAAAAAAAAACATTAGTTCAGTGCGGAGCAGAGTGAACGCAGTCTCTCTCGCGCACTGATGCAGAGTTCGGTGCCTCATAGACAGGCATGAGGAGGAAGTGAGTTCAACAGCAGGGTAAATCACTACAGAATCCTACTTCTGTTCCATTTTGAAGTGAGGAACGTAAAGTCACTGGTGCTGGTGTTTAGTCTTTATTCAGCTTGACAAGCATGACAAGTTGGCGTTAGCTTGTTAACCCTAAGAGCGGCAACTGAAAAATTCAAACTTTAACGGTGGATTGACAGGCTGGCTAGCGCTGAGCTAGAGAAAGACTTATATTATCACAATTATGCAGTGTTTTAACCACCTAATGCCTTTTTTATGAATTAGACATTTAAGTACACACAAGTACTAGTAAAACAATACATTTAGAGTTTGTAAAACACACAAGAAAGTCTATGAAAGACTAACAATTCATTCAAATAAAATTTGCCGATGTGTTTTATTCATATCAGATACACATAGTGAAAGTAACTATAAAAATAAAGGTTTTCTTCTTTAATTTCATCAGCCACTTGCATGTTTTAAGGGAGTAAGTGATGAATTTACGTGCCGAATCCTGCACGTTCTGCTTTAATGAACGAGCCAAACGCCTGGCCGCAAGTAAACATGGCGACGCCCATTTCTCGTTATAGATCACCATCATTTATACCGTCTTTTAAACAACAAAATACACTCACTTACACGTTTATGTGGATTGGAATATCAGGTAGTTGATGACATGATGAGCAAGCGTATGAATATGTTGAATTAAAACGGAAAAAACAAAATAAAAGGGATACGTCTGTATTACATTGCTATTGTGGCTGCGGTGTGCCATGTAACAAACATGATGCGTCGCCACGGAAACATTAAGGGTGAACATTCTAAAATAATGGTCGCTTAAAAAAAAACTCACTCCCGGTTCCAGATAAAATCTTTTTAACTCACCAGTGAAAGCGTTAATAACAGTAGTAAAGCAGCAGTGGTATAGTTACTTTGCAAGACTAAAGACTAGTTTTTTTATTCACCCGCCTTTTTTGCATCATTCATTTTCCCATCTGTAGTCATGCATAGCTACACTGCAAAAAAGCTTTTCTTAGTAATTTTGTCTCATTTCCAGTCCAAATATCTAAAAAAATCTTAAATCAGGATTATTAGACAAGAAAAATGGCATGAGACAACTAAGTGATGCTTAAAACTTCTGTTTGAGCTTATATCTCATTAAGATTGTTCTTTTTTTTACCCCATTGGCAAATATTTTTGCTTGTTTTAAGCAAAAAATCACTTAATTTTTTTCAGAAAACAAGACATTTACAATGCTATTTCATGTTTTTTAATATGTATCTTGATTTAAAAATTATTTTAGATATTTGGATTGAAAACAGGACAAAACTACTTAGTTTTTTATTCTATTATTATTATAACAGCTTAGGGATATTCAAAGAGCAACATGTTTGTGCACTTTCTAAAGATTATAGTTCTGTTTTTGAATGAAGGATTGGAAATGAATGCTTTTCTTGTTTTTGTTTTTTGTTTTTTTAAATCCAATTCATCGAAAAAATAATCAACAGATTAATCGATTATTAAAATAATCGTTAGTTGCAGCCCTACATTCAATCATTTGTTACTTCTATGTTCAGGAATACACATCCTAAGACAGCGCTTTGATTTACCAATATATGTCAAACCACAAGGGCATTTCATCATATAAGTTACATTTTTAGTGTTGCATGATATATTTCTCTTAATCTTAAATAGTTTCCCAGAGCGAGGGTGACTAAAGGTCTGACATTTAGTTGTGAAATTGCATATTGTACATTGTCCACGTCTAAAGTTCCCCCCAGAGACTGAAAAGTGATTACTTAAACGTTCCAAACTTTGGTCAGCTCTCACTAACATTTGCCGTAGATTAAGGGCAACAACAACAACTCATAACAGGATCTGAACTTAAAAGTCCCCCAGTCCCTATAAATATTTCATTTGATCGAGCACTTGCTTAAAATGTTTTTTGAGATGTGGGCACACTGACTGCAGTAGTTCTTACACAAGACTCAATTTAGGATTTATCAAGTTGTCTGTTTTATGGTTTTTAGTGGAAAAAAGGGAATAAACAGGGCTTGACGCTTACTTTTTTCAGAAGTAGCACATGCGCTCCTAAGTTGAAAAATTTAGGAGCACATTAAAGAATTTTAGAAGCGCAGTGAAAATATATCAAATAAATAGTGTTTTTGCCTAATAAATACACACGAGAAGATCTTTAGAAGCAAAGCAGTTTCTTTCATTTGAATACAATAAGTGCAATAGGTTTATTTTACTGTATAACAGCTTAAATAGTATTTAAGAATTATTTATAATTTAAGCTGTGGCGAGGTGGTGGCGCAGTGGGTAGCATGAACAGCAAGAAGGTCGCTGGTTCGAGCCTTGGCTGGGTCAGTTGGCATTTCTGTGTGGAGTTTGCATGTTCTGCCCCTGTTGCTGTGGGTTTCCTCCGGGTGCTCCGGTTTCCCCCACAGTCCAAACACATGTGCTATAGGGGAATTGGGTAAGCTAAATTGTGTGTGTATGTGTGTGAATGAGTGTGTATGAATGTTTCCCAGTGATGGGTTGTGGCTGGAAGGGCATCCCCTGCGCAAAACATGTGCTGGATAAGTTGGCGGTTCATTCCACTGCCCAGTATGAATCTCTTTCACACTGGGCAGCAGAAATAGGAAGTTATTATTATTAACTTATTGTTAAGTTAATAAAAATGTGCAGTATGGTTAGTGTAAACATTCACATGACCAGAGCTATTTAATCTGTGTTTGTATCATAAGAAGATTATGGCTGCATCAATGGTCCCAAACAAAACATTATTAATTTTATAATAATATATAATGTACACATTATCTTTAATATAAATATACTTGCAGTAGCTAGATTGAAACACACATTTTCTCTACAGCACATAAAAAATGTGACTTTTAAAAATACTTTTATCAAAATTAATTTATTTGCATAACATATTCAACTGATTCCACCATAATGCCCACATGGGAACAGTAAGACAATATAAAGAAAGACACAACTGCAAACTCATGTGCAAAGCTGACACTGTTCAGAGCACTTTATCATTCAGGGCTTTTTAGATATGAATATGGGAATCCCTTTAAGAATTAAAGTTTCCTTCTGCCCCAAAGTAACACCATATTTTCTATTTTCTATATAACTTTAATGACCTTCAGCAACAGAATAATTACTTATTGATTTCTTATTCTTATTTTAACAAATTTTAAAAATAAGTTTGTGTTTTTTTTCAGTGTGCAACACTGACAGGTCAAATCTGCTCTCTCTCTCTCTCTCTCTCTCTCTCTCTCTCTCTCTCTCTCTCTCTCTCTCTCTCTCTCTCTCTCTCTCTCTCACTTCTCTCGTCTCTCTCTCTCTCTCTCTCTCTCTCTCTCTCTCTCTCTCTCTCTCTCTCTCTCTCTCTCTCTCTCTCTCACTCTCTGCTGTTGTATTGGTGCTGCTGAAAGATTGAAACACCGGCCAAAGTTTGCATATAAAGTAATGCAAAATCGAATACAATTAATATCGAAAGCGAAAGCAGAATATCAGACATGTCCTGGGAAAAGAGAATGTATTGTCACCCCAAATAATGAGCTGGGTCAGTCTATTTAGTAAAAGGCTTTTCTTTTCCGCGTGTGCTCGCGCTCTTTTCAAAGCTGCTACTAAAGTCAGAACAGCAGTTCTGTATTCAGCGCGTCTCTTTGGGTCTGCATGTGAGTCTGTGGCAGTGTTCTCAGTTTCTCGCGAACACAGAACCGGGCCGCCCAGGTAAAGTCTGTGTGGGAAGCGCTAATGTTGAATTGGGTCTCACACTAGATGTGCCACGATATGTCATGCTTAGTCGAATGTAGACGTTTTCGATGAGGCTCGCATGTTGTGCAACACGCCGCCATTCGGTGCCATGCGTTGCTTAGCAACGTATACAAAACAACGTAAAGACTGCTTGACGTGAAGTAAATAAACCTGTAGAGATGTGCTGTTGTTGAGAGCGTCAGCATGTGCTACAGTCACAATAGATTTCCAACGTAATGCACCATAAGTTGTGAAGAGCATGTCGTTTTACCGTAGCCGAGTGAATTAAGTCATCAATCGAGCTTATTAAAAAAAGAAAATCGCACATGTGCGTCTAAATAAATTTTCCAGTTCGCACACGTCTATTTTTAGTCGCAAATGCGAGCGAAATGGTCGCACTGTCGAGCCCTGATAAACATTGGAAAGGAAATACAGAATTGTGTCTCGTGGAAGCAGTGCATGCTATTGTTATGTTGCAGGTCAATGATTCCTGCCTTGAACGTTCTTTTGGCCTGCATCTTGCTGTAGATCATAGCCAATGTAAACTCACCGGCCACTTTATTAGGTACACTTTACTAGTACCGGGTTGGACCCCTTTTTGCCTTCAGAACCGCCTTAATCCTTTGTGGCATAGATTCAATAAGGTACTGGAAATGTTCCTCAGATATTTTGGTCTATATTGATGTCATAGCATCACGCAGGCACTGCTGATTTGTCGGCTGCACATCCATGATGTGAATCTCCCGTTCCGCCCATATCACAAAGGTGCTCTATTGGATTGAGATTTGGTGACTGTGGAGGCCATTTGAGTACAGTGAACTCATTGTCATGTTCAAGAAACCAGTCTGAGATGATTCACGCTTTATGGCATAGCGGGTTATCCTGCTGGTAGTAGCCATCAGAAGATGGATACACTGTGGTCATAAAGGACATGATGGACATGGTCAGCAACAATACTCAGGTGGGCTGTGGCATTGACATGATGCTCGATTGGTACTAATGGGCCCAAAGTGTGCCAAGAAAATATCCCCCACACCATTACACCACCACTACCAGCCTGAACCATTGATACAAGGCAGGATGGATCCATGCTTTCATGTTGTGGACGTCAAATTCTGACCCTACCATCCGAATGTCACAGCAGGAATCGAGACTCATCAGACCAGGCAACGTTTTTTCCAATCTTCTATTGTCCTGTTTTGGTGAGCCTGTGCGAATTGTAGCCTCAGTTTCCTGTTTTTAGCTGAGTGGCACTCGAAGTGGTCTTCTGCTGCTGTAGCTCATCCGCTTCAAGGTTGGACATGTTGTGCGTTCAGAGATGCTCTTCTGCATGCTTGGTTGTAACGAGTGATTATTTGAGTTACTGTTGCCTTTCTATCAGTTCTATCAGCTCTATCAGTCTGGCCATTCTCCTCTGACCTCTGGCATCAACAAGGCATTTGCGCCCACAGAACTGCCACTCACTTGATATTTTCTTTTTTTTGGACCATTCCCTGTAAACCCTAGAGATTGTTGTGCGTGAAAATCCCAGCAGATCAGGAGTTTCTGAAATACTCAGACCAGCCTGTATGGCTACAACAACCATGTCACATTCAAAGTCACTTAAATCACCTTTCTTCCCCATTCTGATGCTCAGTTTGAACTGCAGCAGATCGTCTTGGCCATGTCTACATGCCTAAATGCATTGAGTTGCTGCCATGTGCAGTGTACCTAATAAAGTGGCCTGCCGCGCGAGTGTAATTTCCAAACAAAACACATTTCACACTGCAGGCTAAATATCTCATAAAGGTCAATGATGCATTGCTACTTCTGTCAGATTGCATCTTTGAACATGCATACCATGCGGTTGACACTTAAATAAACAAGAACAGTTTTGCCTCTGATTTTGCTGCTGGCATTGAAGCGACAGTTTTATTTTTTTTAATATTCAAATGATTTAACAGGTTTTTTTTTTGACTATTCAAATTGGCAGTTTGATTATTTGAATGATGTTCAATATTTTATTAGTTCTACACTCTTTTGACTTGCATTGTTGACTGAATGCATGCATATATACTGATTCAAAGGTACCGAGTCACTCATTGTGTTTTATACTATGTATTGCTTTAATTATATGTATATTTTAAAGAGTAGAGTCAGCCTCGGATCAAGGTCTGAGACCTGAGACCATCTCTTTTCTCTGGCCTCTTGCTTTTGGAGAAAGGCTAATGATGTCTGTTGTGTGGTTCATGTGCTGGTTTGCCAGCTAGGGTGTCAGGGGAGTTGAAAAGAAAGTGTCCGGCACCCAGAGTATCACACTTCTCATCAGTATCAGAAGCCTTTTGGATAATGCTGAAGTCAATAATTAATGCTGGCGTTTAAAAATGCAACGAAGTAGCTGTCACTTCTCACACTCTCTCTTCTCCGACTCTAGAGATGATCTCGGTGGAAGTGCGCAGTGAGTCAGTTTTTCTGGTAACCCGATCGAGAGCATAGCATTCTGAGACACCTTCTCTTCCTGAGACCCGAGGGTGTCGGTGTCAGCTGGACTACCTGAGCCGTTGTGTCACCAGTTTCCTTTTCACCGCACCATGATTGGCTCCTATTGTTTGCCAGGCCACTGTTTGTCACCGCAGGTCCAGATCTTTCAGGATGATACCCTCTATCACTGACCACATGCAAGTTGTGTGTGAAAACTGGATCCTGTCCAGCATTCGACACCTTGGCTGCTCGCTCAAGGCCAAAGGAAAGACTATGCCTTGACTACCGGCTGTTAATCCACTCAATATCTCATTCAGCAATTGACGTTATACCTGACCAGTGTGTGGCTTTAAAACAGCTGCTAACTGACATGATATTAGCAGATGAATTGGGTGTTGCAAGCTCTTTATAATGTGAGTGAAAATTGGGTATAAACATTAAAGGGCAACTGTCATGCAAAATCAGCTTTTGGTTGCTGTTTGGACAGAACTGCGCGTAGGTATAGTGTGTCCACAGTAGGCATGGGCCGGTAAAAGATTTTGACGGTATGATAACCTTGGATAAAGGTATCACAATATTGTGATTACTTCTCCAAAATAAGTCGTTTTTACATGTCTGGGTAAAAAAAAAAACTTTTCCACCATTGAACACAATACAGGGAGTGCAGAATTATTAGGCAAGTTGTATTTTTGAGGATTAATTTTATTATTGAACAACAACCATGTTCTCAATGAACCCAAAAAACTCATTAATATCAAAGCTGAATATTTTTGGATGTAATTTTTAGTTTGTTTTTAGTTTTAGCTATTTATCTATGTGTGCAGGTGACTATTACTGTGCATAATTATTAGGCAACTTAACAAAAAACAAATATATACCCATTTAAATGATTTATTTTCACCAGTGAAACCAATATAACATCTCAACATTCACAAATATACATTTCTGACATTCAAAAACAAAACAAAAACAAATCAGTGACCAATATAGCCACCTTTCTTTGCAAGGACACTCAAAAGCCTGCCATCCATGGATTCTGTCAGTGTTTTGATCTGTTCACCATCAACATTGCGTGCAGCAGCAACCACAGCCTCCCAGACACTGTTCAGAGAGGTGTACTGTTTTCCCTCCTTGTAAATCTCACATTTGATGATGGATCACAGGTTCTCTATGGGGTTCAGATCAGGTGAACAAGGAGGCCATGTCATTAGTTTTTCTTTTTTTAGACCCTTTCTTGCCAGCCACGCTGTGGAGTACTTGGACGAGTGTGATGGAGCATTGTTCTGCATGAAAATCATGTTTCTTCCTGTACCACTGCTTAAAGGTGTCTTCCAGAAACTGGCAGTAGGACTGGGAGTTGAGCTTGACTCCATCCTCAACCCGAAAAGGCCCCACAAGCTCATCTTTGATGATACCAGCCCAAACCAGTACTCCACCTCCACCTTGCTGGCGTCTGAGTCGGACTGGAGCTCTCTGCCCTTTACCGATCCAGCCACGGGCCCATCAAGACTCACTCTCATTTCATCAGTCCATAAAACCTTAGAAAAATCAGTCTTGAGATATTTCTTGGCCCAGTCTTGACGTTTCTTGTTCTTGGCCCAGTCTTGTTCAGTGGTGGTCGTTTTTCAGCCTTTCTTACCTTGGCCATGTCTCTGAGTATTGCACACCTTGTGCTTTTGGGCACTCCAGTGATGTTGCAGCTCTGAAATATGGCAAAACTGGTGGCAAGGGGCATCTTGGCAGCTGCACGCTTGACTTTTCTCAGTTCATGGGCAGTTATTTTGCTCCTTGGTTTTTGGTTTGGTTTTTCCACATGCTTCTTGCGACCCTGTTGACTATTTTGAATGAAACGCTTGATTGTTCGATGATCACGCTTCAGAAGCTTGGCAATTTTAAGAGTGCTGCATCCCTCTGCAAGATATCTCACTATTTTTGACTTTTCGGAGCCTGTCAAGTGCTTCTTTTGACCCATTTTGCTAAAGGAAAGGAAGTTGCCTAATAATTATGCACACCTGATATAGGGTGTTGATGTCATTAGACCACACCCCTTCTCATTACAGAGATGCACATCACCTAATATGCTTAATTGGTAGCAGGCTTTCGAGCCTATACAGCTTGGAGTAAGACAACATGCATAAAGAGGATGATGTGGTCAAAATACTCATTTGCCTAATAATTCTGCACTCCCTGTATATTTAATTTTAAGAAACATTTAAAATATTTTGGACCAGTAGCTTTTGGTTGAGACCTGGAGATATGGTTGCCCTAAAAAACTAAAAAAAATAGTTGTGAAAAGCATTTACATTTTTTTAAAGGCATAAAAACAAAAACAAATTTACATATACCTTAGGAATGGTATAACAGAAAGCATTGGCGGTTTTAAAACCTTGACTTCTCCAAACCGCGGTAAACCTTGAAACCGGTTATCATCACATGCATAGTCTACAGTCATATTGGAGTGACGTAAAAGCAACAAGTCTCTTTTTTAAAATTCTTAACGTAAAATAGGATCAAAATCTAAGCAATTTTGAGACCCACTACAACATGACGATATTGATTGACAGGCACGTCAATATGGTGAACTGCACCATAAACTTTGTTTATACCATTTTTTACTATACTTTTGAGCTACGTAATTCATAACTGCACTGGTGCAAAAACAGCTAATTCCCTCTGACCCAAATTTAAAATTTTTAACAGGGTATAATAAATGATCTGTTGGGTATTTTGACCTGAATCTGCACAGACATTATTTAGACACAAAATACTTATTTTACATCTTGTTAAAAGGCTAAAATTTCTAGCCCTTTAAGGGACACCTGTGATGAAAATCATCTTTTGTAAGCTGTTTGGACAGAACTGTGTGCAGGCATACAGTAGTGTGTCCACAGTCATACTGGGGTGATTATAAAGACAATAAGTCTCTCTTTTTAATTTCCTGATGTTAAAATAGGTTCCAAATCCCTTCCATTTATAGTCCCACCCTGCAATGTGACGTAGGAGTGTGATTTCCCTGCCCACCGAGTTGATTGACAGCGCGTATTAACATGTCTCCGTGGTAATATGTATAATCATATCTACAAGACAGGATGAGCGGTTATAAAACCTTGACTTTTCCATACCGCTGTAAACCTTGAAACCGGTTATCATCCCATGCCTAGTCCACAGTCATATTGGAGTGACGTAAACGCAAAAAGTCGAAAAATAAGATCAAAACCTCTCTAAGTTTGAGACCCACCACAACATGACGATATTGATTGACAGGCACGTATTACTATATTTCAGTATTAATGCGTATAAATATGTCTATATGGCAGGAGTTGCAAAGATACTGGGAATTTAAGATCTGTTCCAACTCTCTGTAATTAAACTGCACCATAAGAAGCAGTAAGTGGTACACTTGTATTTTTTCATACCATTTTGAACTATACTTTTGAGCTACGTCACCACAGCTGCATATCGTTAGCGTACACACCTATAAACGAGGACGCTTCAACAGGGCTCGAAATTGCGACCGTTTTGGTCGCGTATGCGCCTGAAATTTTATCTATGCAACCTCAAAATATATTTGGGAGCATTTGTGCGAGTGCATATAATTGTTTCGTGTGACCGGTTTTCACAACAAAATGTTCACCGCATGCGCAGATTTAGGACACATTCACGCAGAATGCATCTTTGCACTTGAAACGCAGCGTTCAGGAACAGTTTAAAACTGTTGCCATGTCAACTTTTTGCATCCCCGCCTTTGCGCTCTTTTACTTGGCACACTGCGCTAGAACTGATCGCAAATGGATTCGTTAAAATCAGTCAACGCCTTCTGCCTTCAGATGACAGGAGAGCTGCCTACAACCGCGAAAATGTAAAGCGCTGAAGATGAGAATTAAATCAACACGGTCAGATTTTGTTTTAGAAACCACCTAAAGCAACAAATAATGGCACATCTGATTACTGATCGTGGTGAATGTTAATTCACAATCTACATTTGTCGAAGAGTGGATAAAAGACTTCCATTGGCTTCAAGTCCGCTATGAAAATAACTAAAGCATTCACTGTAAAGTTTGTGGGACGGAATTTTCAGGTAACTGTTTGCCACATCTACACATTTTAAGCACGAGATGTTCTGTTTAATCCTTCATTTAATGCTCTCAGCCGTGCAGCTATAAGTAAAAGTTAACACCATGTACACCATCGCAAAAGGGCTTGCATTGACTAAGATTAAACTAATATTGCAGCTCATGAAAAGACCGGTATTACTATTAAAATGACGTATACAAATTATAACATATATGTCAAAAGCATCTGTGCAATATCAGACATCACCCGTGAGAACACAGCACGTTAACAGATTCATTCATGTCAAGTAGTGCGTGCGGTGAGCGGTCCGTCCGTGTAGTGTTGGTCACTCAATTATGTTATAAAAATGTATTTTCTTGTGATAACGGGATTTCGTTGAGACATATTTTCCTCACGCAAGCATATATATTTTTTGCTTGTTAGTTTTGATTAGTGTTGATTTCAAATGCAGTAAATCGGTTTATATAAAACTTAGCAACGGTGCTCATAATTGGTGGGTGCGACTACATTTTGACTGGTGCGCCTAAATCTTTAAAGTTAGGAGCACCAGTGCTACCAAGCAAAAAGGTTAATTTCGAGCTCTGTTCAATCACACAACAGGAGTCTCAGATTGTGGACTTTAAATCAAGTTTATTTTTTACAGTAACTTGGCTATAATGAATCTATATAGCAGCATATTTACTAAGGGTGTGACGAGATCTCGGGCTACGAGTTCTCGTGAGACTAGATCCTGATGAGTTTTCTCATCAAGGTGAAAAGTTGTCTCGTGAGTTGAGGCATGAGGGTGAATTTAGTGCTGAAGATTGGAGGCATGATTGGATTTGAACTGCACATCAAGTGCTTTGCACACATCTGGCAACCCGGGCTGCCTTGGTGTTGCGTGCCACTTGTTGTCTTGGGCTGGTGTGACATAACCGATTTTTTTCAGTTCAAAGGTTGCCCGTTCGTTTGGCATATGTGAATCCAGCTATCGAGCTCGGATCCGCGCCAAATCAATCAGTCCGAGATTGCCTGAAAGGAGTTCAAATGTTGCCGCGTCCAAAAGCAAAGGCTGCTACAACTGCTGCTACACAAATTAACCATGCGATGGAATAGCACTTTAGATATGCTTCAATTCAATTTATGTTTATTTCTATAGCGCTTTTACAATGTAGATTGTATCAAAGCAGCTTAACATAGAAGTTCTAGTAAATTAAAACTGTCAGTCCAGTTTTCAGAGTTCAGTTTAGTTCAGTTCAGTGTGGTTTAATTTTCACTGCTGAAAGTCCAAACACTGAAGAGCCAATCCATCGATGCGCAGCTTCAGTTCACAATAAGTTCCGCAAGTCCCAAACCAAGCAAGCCAATGGTGAGGAACAAACTTCACCAATTGACGAAAGTAAAGGAAAAATATGCTTACAGTCATAATCATCGTAAACACAAATCGAATTAAGACGTGAAATATTCCTATTTTAGTCACATTATTGAAGTGCTGTACAGACATGTCAACTCGGTAATCTAACTATTACCATCATGTAGCACTTATTGTGATGTAACCGACTTTTTCACCACAGTTCAAAGGGTGCCGCGTCCAAAAGCAAAGGGTGCTACAACTGCTGCTACACAAATTGACCATGAGATGGAAAAGCACTTTAGATATGCTTACAGTCATATTTGTCGTAAACACAAATCGAATTAAGACGTGAAATATTCCTATTTTAGTCGCATTATTGAAGTGCTGTACAGACATGTAAACTTCGTGATCAAACTACAGTGGATCCGGAAAGTATTCATAGCACTTCACTTTTTCCACATTTTTTATGTTACAGCCTTATTCCAAAATGGATTAAATTCATTGATTTCCTCAAAAAAACCTGAAAAATCATATGTACATCAGTATTCACAGCCTTTGCTGTGAAGCTCTAAATTGAGCTCAGGTACATTCTGTTTCCACTGATCATTCTTGAGATGTTTCAGCAGCTTAATTGGAGTTCACCTGTGGTAAATTCAGTTAATTGGACATGATTTGAAAAGGCATACACCTGTCTATATAAGGTCCCAGCGTTGACAGTGATCATGAAAACAAAGGAATTGTATGTAGACCTCTGATATGCTATTGTCTTGAGGCACAAGGCTTGGGAAAGTTATAGAAAAATGTCTGTTGCTCTAAAAGTTCCAATAAGCACAGTGGCCTCCATCATCCGTAAGTGGAAGATGTTTGGAACCACCAAGACTCTTCCTAGAGCTGGCCGGCCATCTAAGCTGAGTGATTGGGGCAGAAGGGCCTTAGTCAGGGAGGTGAGCAATAACCTGATGGTCACTCTGTCTGAGCTCTAGCGTTCTTCTGTGGAGAGAGGAGAACCTTACAGAAGGACAACCATCTGTGCAGCAATCCACCAATCAGGCCTGTATGGTAGAGTGGAGACGGAAGCCACTCCCTAGTAAAGCGCACATATCAGCCCGCCTGGAATTTGCCAAAAGGCATCTGAAAGACTCTCAGACATTAAGCAACAAAATTCTCTGGTCTGATGAGACTAAAATTGAACTCTTTGGAGTGAATGCCAGGCGTTACGTTTGGAGAAACCCAGGCACCGCTCATCACCAGGCTAATACCATCCCTACAGTGAAGCATGGTGGTGGCAGCATCATGCTGTGGGGATGTTTTTCAGCAGCAGGACCTGGAAGTAGGGATGTCAGTTTCTACAAAATCCCGTGATCGATGATCATTTAAATTAATGATCAATCAATCGATTAATCGTTAATCCTTATAAACCATATGTTTATAAAATACATAGGAATCTAGGCTACTGAAGAATGAGCCGAATATGCAATGCATTATGATTCTTGCTTAATCATCACAACGAAATAATCTAAGCATTCATTTTATAGATATAAACTATAAAAATAAAAAATAAGACATTTTAAGTAATCAACATTATATGTAAAAAAAACCCAAACTAGGCTACAGGCTCGATGCGTCAGAGGTGAACATGCGGCACACACTTCTGTTAAAGCTTCAGTGAAGAACAAACCATTTAGGCTATGACAGACCAATGCTATCACACGGCTAGTGTTGGGCAATATAAGACATTTTCAGATTGCCATATAGTCCCCCTGTGAGATCGCCGACACGATATATGGCCGCGGCAGTGTTATGTTTCTAATTTGCTCATTTATTTAACCGTTTGTAAACGTATTGAATAGGTCTAAACTTTCGGCTGCTTTTTTAAAACTTATTTAATAATCTACTTCATTTGCATTATGTTTTATCTCAGAAAATAATTCAAACCAATGCAAATCACCGCGCTCTTACAGCTAAAAGACTCTGCAACAGTGCGGCGCGGGTCCGCGGGACAGGATTTGATGGTGACTTCGGGTGGTTCGATGGTTCCATGCCGTTATCAGCAGGACTGCTGCAAAATGCATGTAATATAAATGGATAAAAGCAAATGAAATTATATTTATCTTCACACAGAAGAAACAAGGATGCATGCATTAAAGTCCTTTCAGACGGGAGGCGGACGGAGGTCTCACCGTCTGCGCGTGACTGTTTCTATGCGGTGCATTTATCCATGTTTTGTTTTTTCAGTAGAGCGCGCCACGGCTTTAGGTCTGATCATCATCACAAAAGTAGTCATTAACAGTGTCACCTCTGTATTTGCTAAAATCTAACACAATGTTGCGCTTGGGATATGTGTTTATCGTTTGTCTGATAATAGAAACAATTTCGTTTAGACTATTGCCGACGCGCCGCAGCCATGGCTCTAATATTAGCCTACATACAAAACATTTCACTGAGCTCAGTAAAATGTTCTTTGATAAGTTATTAATAATCTGTTCAATAATTCGTTAAAGCCAAAACGAATGGTAATTTATTATAGACTATTAAAAAAAAAAATAAATAAAAAAAAAATATATATATATATATATATATATAATTTTTATATATATATATATTTTTTTTATATATATAGCCTATATAAATTATTATAGGCCTAACATATTTTTTTATTAAATAAATAGGCTATTTTCTGAAATATGCGCATGTCTGTGTTTATCATTCCATCGAATTAATTCGATTGCAGCACCTGTTATTCCAGAACAGAACATTTGAGCTGGTTTCAGTTCTTTTCACTTTCTTTTTTCTGTAGTTTCATTTTTACAAATAATTTTAATTTGTTTGTTTATTAAATTTAGTTATTTAGCCTTTTATTTTTATGCAACAAAGTTGCAAATGAATTTGTTATGAGATGTGGCTGTGTATGATAGAGCCCTCACGTGCAGCGAGCGTCAGCTGCTGCGAGAGAGAGAGAGAGCAATGGAGATAATTAATTTTTCACATGCTGATGTGTGTGAAATTGCGAATGCATGTCTATAATCGCCTTGCAATTTTAAAAATTATTGTATTTTTCCCTTTAGGAAGGAAAGTCTATTTCAATTCATGCTAAAGATGCGTGGTGGTGAAGTCCGAAAGTGCCGACCAAGTGATGTTGATGTGAACAGCTGAAGCTGTTAAATTATTTGTAGTTCGTTTATTATTAATGATGATAATTAAAATAATAATGCTGTTCATTTTATATAATAATGTAATTAAAACATGTAATATATCATCCGAAACAAGCTAAATATCATCCTTAAAGTCGTCATGCGGGTCTAAGCTCTCTGCGATGTATTTGCCTATATCCTCAATACACAATAGCCTATCCTCCATTAAAGCAAGCAATTTGACCACAATGAGGACAGGACAGGCTTAACAAAATTCGCAGCACTAAACATGTTCCCAGACTGAGAGTGATTGATGACGAGAGAGCTGAAACCTGTGAGAACGGAGATGTTCACCGCATGTCTAGCCGTGATGAGCGATTTTAAAATGAAAGCATATTTGTGCCAGTCTGTCAAGATTGCTTAAAACACCTTAATATTTCAGAGAAAATAGTTAAAGTTTGCATGACCAATGATCTCATCCACGCGTGCGTGACCCACCCATACTTAAATATCATGCGACCTATTTTTTGATTACGTGACCCGCAGATTAACGGCAGCACCTAATATAACCGAGATCCCCGCGGGTTTTATGCATTGCCCAATATGCAGTCAAGAGAGTGACTCCATGGTCATGTAAACTGCACACACTTGATTATGTAATGTGTAAAGTCGTGAATAAGTGTCTCGCAGTGCAAAGCATATCTTATTCTTTATATGTCCATGTTTAATCGGTCATCGATAAGCTCTATCGATTAAAGGCTTATCGACAATTAATCGATGATCGAGTAATCGTTAACATCCCTACCTGGAAGACTAGTCAGGATAGAGGGAAAGATGAATGCAGCAATGTACAGAGACATCCTGAATGAAAACCTGCTTCAGAGTGCTCTTGACTTCAGACTGGGGCGACGGTTCATCTTCCAGCAGGACATGACCCAAAGCACACCGCCAAAATATCAATGGAGTGGCTTCACAACAACTCTGTGAATGTCCTTGAGTGGCCCAGCCAGAGCCCAGAGCTAAATCCTATTGAACTTCTCTGGAGAGATCTGAAAATGGCTGTATACAGTCGCTTTCCATCCAACCCAATAGAGCTTGAGAGGTACTGCAAAGAGGAATGAGCAAAAATTCCCAAAGACAGGGGTGCCAAGCTTGTCGCTTCATATTCAAAAAGACTTGAGGCTGTGCTTGCTGCCAAAGGTGCATCTACAAAGTATTGAACAAAGGCTGTGGATACTTATGTACATGTGATTTTTCAGGTTTATTTTTTTAAATAAATTTGGAACAATTTCAAAAAAAATCTTTTTTTCACATTGTCATTATGTGGTATTGTGTGTAGAATTTTGAGGAAATAAATTAATTGAATAAATTTTTGAATAACCTATCCACATATCCACACCTAGCTCAATGTTTCAGACCATGGTGTGTTTTCTGCCTCATCTTGGTATGTTTGGCATATTTTAACACTGCAGTCAGGTAGTTGGTCAACGATCTCCTGAATGAGGAGATCTCAGCCTACTTCAAAATGAACTCTTGTGGTGAGAAAGCAATATGACCAAGATAAGACCAGGCTTTGTCACACTGTATGATGATCCTGTTACATTTATGATGAGCTATTACATACACCGTGTGAAAAGAAACTTTTACTAATGTCTCTCAGAATGAATCATGGTGGAGACCTTCATATGACCAAGTTTGGTCCATTTAGAAATGTTGCCTTGTGATGGAGAACTGAAACAAAAAGAATATTGCAACAGTCTAGCATTTTTAGGTCCTCTTTCAAAACAAAGCATATGGCTATTCAGCTAGTGTTCAACTAGCCTGCAACTGTTTTCCAGCCTTTTGAAACCACTCCTAAAGAAATAGTTCACCCAAAAAATGAAAATGACTCTATAATCTACTGACTTAGTATCCTCTATTTAACAATGTTAAATAAAACTGATTATTTTTATTGATGAAGTGATTGGATAAATTTTGAGAATCGTGCACGTTGTACTTTTATGATCTATCTAACATGTTGTTTTTGTCCTTTTTTTAGACTGTGAGTGACAGACCATTCATCCAAACGCTCTTCCGACCAGTGTCTTCTGAAGGCCAAGCGCTTACACTGGGAGACCTGCTGAAGGAGCTGTTTCCTGCCGCCATTGAGGGTGAGCCATGACCCACAGAGACAGAAATAATTCACACACACACACATATTATTTGAACAAAATGTGTCTGCCGTTTAGTCTTATCTTGAACATTAGAGGAAAATAAATCTTTTACATCTAGAGATTAACAGAAGAGATGAGAAAAGGGAAAAGAAAAAAAAAGACAAATCAGGGTTGCATGAATGAAATCCACAGCCAAAACAGGAGCAGTCTCGGTTTCTCCTGAGAGGAAGTAGATAAGCAGACAATAGCAGTGACACACAGAGCACCTGCATGACGGAGCACATCTGTGCTGCTTCCAGCTCAATTCAAAATCTGCTTGCTTTGTCTGAACGGACCTGGTGGTTTGCTTGAAGAGAAAGTGGCACTTTGTGCTTCACTATTTGTTATCGTTCTGCCTCTTCCAAATAGGGGGGATTTGCTTTGATAACAGAGCAGAGGGAAACACACTTCTTCTTACTCAGCCTAGGAAATGCCTCATCTGTCTCAAAAAGCTCTCAAACCATTATTTCCTTATCATGGTGTTGGCTAGATTAATGTTTTTAGTGAAATGCTCATTTATGATTCACTCTTTACCATAAAACCAGTCTTAGGGCTCATTCTGACACACCAAACATGTCCTTGCTTTTAAAAACTTGAGATACAGCACTTCTCTGACCAAGCTTTACATCTTTATATCAGTTTTTTATCTTCTGAACGCAAATTTTTTTGTTGTTATGTACCACAGTAGCTTATAGATATGGTTGGAGACTAACATACTCATACTAACATCTAAAAAACAGTATTTTAATTTCACTGGACCTTTAATAACACAGCTGAGGGAAACATACTTCTTACTCAGCATAGATAATGCCTCATCTGCCCTAAAAAGCTCTAAAACCATTATTTGCTTATCATGGAGTTGGCTACATTCATGTTTTTAGTGAAATACTCATTTATAATTCACTTTTTACCATAAAACCAGTCTTAGTGCTCATTCTGACACACAGAACGTGTCTTTGCTTTTAGAAACACGAGATGCAGCACTCTTCTGCCCAAGCTTTACATGTTTATATCGGTTTTATATCTTCTAAACGGGATTCTTTTCATTGTTTTTGTACCACACTAGCTTATAGATATGCTTGGAGACTAACATACTGATACTAACATCTAAAAAACACATTTAATTTCACTGGACCTTTAATAACACAGCAGAGGGAAACATACTCCTTACTCAGCATAGATAATGCCTCATCTGTCATGAAAAGCTCTAAAACCATTATTTGCTTATAATGTTGGCTAGATTCATGTTTTTAGTGAAATGCTCATTTATAATTCACTCTTTACCATAAAACCAGTCTTAGGGCTCATTCTGACACACAGAACGTGTCTTTGCTTTTAATAACACGAGATGCAGCACTCTTCCAACCAAGCTTTACATGTTTATATCTGTTTTATATCTTCTAAACGGGATTTTTTTCATTGTTTTTGTACCACACTAGCTTATAGATATGCTTGAAGACTAACATACTGATACTAACATCTAAAAAATGTTATTTTAATTTCACTGGACCTTTAATAACACAGCAGAGGGGAACATACTTCTTACTCAGCATAGATAATGTAATGTAATGTGTATTTATATAGCGCATTTATTGTGTATGGGCATACACCCAAAGCGCTTCACAATCATGAGGGGGGTCTCTCCACACCACCACCAGTGTGTAGCATCCACTTGGATGATGCGACGGCAGCCACAGGACAACGGCGCCAGTGCGCTCACCACAGACCACCTATTGGTGGAGTGAAGAGACAGTAATAGAGCCAATTCGGTGGATGGGGATGATTAGGAGGCCATGATCTGTAAGGGCCGATTGAGGGACTTTGGCCAGGACACCGGAGTTACACCCCTTCTCTTTACGAGAAGTGTCATGGAATTTTTAATGACCACAATGCCTCATCTGTCCTAAAAAGCTCTAAAACATTATTTGCTTATCATGATGTTGGCTAGAATAATGTTTTTCGTGAAATGCTCATTTATAATTCACTCTTTACCATAAAACCAGTCTTAGGGGTCATTTCTTCTAAATGCTAATGTTTTTTGTTGTTTTGTACCACACTAGCTGAAAGATATTCTTGACAACTAACATACTGATACTAACATCTAAAAATAAAATAAGTGTCTTAAGCTTACACAAAACAAAATCAACAGTTTTCTTTGTTAAATGTAATTT
The DNA here is from genome assembly GCA_903798195.1 of Danio kyathit. Lineage (NCBI taxonomy): Eukaryota > Metazoa > Chordata > Actinopteri > Cypriniformes > Danionidae > Danio > Danio kyathit. The sequence continues at coordinate 12,498,523 of LR812534.1, forward strand.
GCACAAAATTGGGATGCTGCTGGTTTGGATACTTTAGAGATGTGACCTTTTTAGTCATAAACTGCTCTCTGCTGTTTCCCCTTCGATAAATAGCGGAGGCTGGAGCGAATGGATAAAAAAAAAAAAGGTGCAGTACAAGGTCTATGTGACGAGATATTATGAAACGTAATATAATAAAGATAATAACAAACCCAATAGGAAAAGTAGCCAACATGTTATGATAAACACTTAAAGGTGCAGTATGTAAGTTTGACACCCAGTGGTTGAACTGGGTATTGCACTCCTAGATCAAAATAAACACACGCGTGGGATGCCAGAGATTGAGTACAGGAGCGAGTGATTTAAACACAGGAGCGAGTGATTTAAACCGTGTTCTTAATAAAATCAACGACACGCGATAGAAGGAATTATGTTCCATATTAAAAGGAGTTTTAGTTCTAACCAACACCTCGAATTGAGATATTAGAAACCGTTTCTATTTCTCACAGCTCAACATGTGAAACCTATGACAGTGCACCTCAGGTAAGCCTCGTGTGTTTTATTCAGTGCTAAATGCTAACAATGTGAGTTTGAATGGATTCTAAACCTTACCGTTTCGTGAGTGAGTGCTTATTCTGTGCTTCTGAAAGGCTGTATTTACATTTTTGTCGTGTTTCGTCTGGTGCAAAGAGTCAAACTGCTGTTTGCGTGTTGTTAGGACACGAGATTACAATGTAACCTGCTCACCTAATGTTTACGTTCGTAATATTTATATCATTTGCTAATTAATAACCTCATGTGGAACTGAATCTGTCTCATTTCGACGTCTGATACTGTCCATTTCGGTCACGGGCGCATGCTTTCAGAGCCTTTCTGAATGAATGAATGAAATACGCTGTTTTCCAACAAGGCAACCCGGAGTGCTGAATTATAATTGGCTAAACTGGCATTCTGCAGGTTAACTTTACCTAAACAAAGACAGCGTTCCGGCACGGAAAAACCATTTTCAAAGCAGAATATCTGACTTCAGCATTGTTTTTCAGTTAAACAAGTATGTTCACTTGGGATGTTTCTTAAATATCTGCAAACATATTATGGTATTTTTATGCTTTAGAAGAATCAAAAACTTACATACAGCACCTTTAAAGATCATGTAACTCAGGATATCTGGACAAAGCCACAATAAGTGCTTCTTTAACCATGATATAATTATAAATTTAAAATTGTCATGGCAACTTTCTACTAGAAACAGAATCTCGCAATGGTTGCTTGCCTCTGAGCTCTTCTGATTGGTCCACTGCTTTTGGAGCTGATAGTGATGAGCTGTGCTGCGTTTGAAAGTTAAAGATCTTTCTGCTTAACGTGCCATCTAAAAAAATGCAGCCCTCATGTGGACGGTGATTCAAGAGACAGAGCATAATGGTCACACATGAAAAAATCCCCCAAAACGATTATTAGATTAATCATAGATTTTTCTTTTATGCCCACATCATTAGGGTATTAAGTATAGGTGGGCATAGAATAGTTTTTAAATCTAGATTAATCTCGAAATTAATCTAGATTAAAATGGCTCATTTGAATTCTGCCGGAGGCATTCATAATATGTGTCCTACCAAAATAATACGTCTTTGTGAACGGGTTTTTTAAGCCAGGTGACGCATTAGACCAGGGGCTCATCTTCTGTTTCCAAAATGCATCACAAACTGCTTGAGAAACTGTTCTACTATGATAATTGGTGATGAAAATAAATTTTGTTCAATAAGATGTACTTGTGTTTACTAACTGTTTATTCAGTTAAACATGAATTTTTAACTGTAGGCCTACATAAGCTCCAAACAGCGATTTTTATACTTGCTTCTTATGTACGTACATACAGAAAATGCTGCTTCGCAAAGGCGGTGTGTCAAGCATTAAGTATGTTTACATGGGCAACAATACTTTAATACGATTTTAATATGATTAAAACAATACTCTGATTAGGAGTCTGCCATGTAAACAGCGATTTTTGATTACATTAATGCAACTAAAGTCGTAACTGAACTAAACAGAAATGAAATTAAGACGCGGAGTATGCAGATATTAGATATTACTGACAAACTATTACCGTCATGTAGGACTTTTCGCAATATTTTCCGACAAGATCCACACAGGCGGCTGTCAGTAAAGGACCGCACACACACACAGACGCACACACACAAACACACACCGCGGAATGCGGAAGTTTTTTTCTTTCTAGTTGCTGTTTGTTACTAAATTCGATACACTCTCACCAGTCCTTACTCATTATTTGCGTCTAATACCCCAGTTTGTCACGAAGGCATGAATAAAATGTTCATGAGTTAAAGTGAAACTGCCGAACTGCAGTTAAAGTCAGGCATCCTGCTGATTTGATTCAAAAGGGCATTTTTTTGTCAGACGGCTCACCGGTTTGGTGTACATCCGCGCTAAAATATCAAGGTGAAAGTCATCATAGCTTGCGTAGAATAGACCCAGCCCCCAACCCAACTTTGTCAATAGATTAACGGCGATATTTTTTTTTATCTCACAATAAGAGTCTCACGTTAACGCCAATAACGGCCCAAGTATTAAGTATTAATATCTTATATCTTATATATAATATATAAGATTATGTTCCATGAAGACATTTTGTAAATGTTCTAATGTTAAATAGATTTAAACTGATTTTCTTATTAGTAATATGCATTTCTAAGAACCTAACTTAGGCTACTTTAAAGACAATTTTCTAAAAGTTTTAGATTTCTTTTTATCCTTAGGATTGAGCAGCACTATTAATCGTTAAAAGGTCACAATCTCAATTTAACCCCCCATCCAATCTTAATCCAACATTTCAAAATTTTTGTCAATAAAATTTTTTAAGGACAGGAGAAAAATATAAAGCGGGTCACACATCTTCACATTGTTTTCTTTACATTGCTAAGCAATGCGGACAGAACATCATCTTACAGTATTTATATGGTATTATTCACCCATAAATGTCACTTCTGTCTTCATGTACAGTGCGCATAGGGATGCAACGTGTCGCTCCGTATTGCACAAGCCACACGCTCCACTGGAAATAATGAACTTGCTCGCAGAAAATCGCAATATGTGAAAGGCCCACTTCTAGATTCCTCAGCCATAGTTAATCCAGTGTGTGTGCATATTAGCCCAATTGTATAGACCTTTTTCTTGGCTGCTGCATGGGGGGCGCCATTGCGACTAGCGTCTTCCGGTAGAATGTTTAGAACTTCCGTTTACAGTGTTTACATCTGGTAATTTGCGCTCCGAAAAGGAGTTTCAATAGCGTTTTGAGTGGATTACGGAGTGTTTTTGTGACACACTTTGAAAGGTGTGTGTTAAAGTCGTTATAATCTGTCAGATGTGGTTCAAGCGCAAGAGAAAAACTTTCTCCTAGTTCACATGTCTGCCGTCAGAAATACAGTGTGTGTGTTTCCCCGGTCTGTCAGACCGCTGTTAGCTCAGCGGCTCTTCAACACACACATACACACGCACGCAATACTTCACTGCATCATAGAGCAAACCAGATTACTGGCATGAAACTTAACAGGTGTGTAAGTCATGCAATTTACAAAAATGACCAATAAAAGTCTGTTTCTGATACTCTGCTGGCTGATTTGCTGTTGATTCTAATCGCGAGCCGTTTATGTTTCATTAAGTGTGTTGTATTTACCACGGTTTGTGTGTTTCTGACATTTCAAAACGTCACTATATTTTCACTTTGTCACAGTTATTAAATCAGTGTGATAGTGGGACAGTACAGTAGGCTACGTGTGTGTGTAAAACATTTTGGTGAACTATATTTGTTTGGATTGGTTATATGTTTGAAAGAAAGAGAAACTGTTGACTTTAGCGATGACGAGGCACAAGATGCCGTCTGACAACAAGGGGAAAATGCCTCACAGCAGTTGTTTTCCATCCTATTAGATCACATTTTTTTAAATGATCAGTCCAGGAGGTGGCGCTGATTGACAACAGAATTAGTTCAAAGATGATAAAAGCAGGTAAAATAGATTAAAACTATCATTTTAAAGCTGTCCAAATGTGACTGTTTACACGCATCAGCTGCCGACCGGAAGTTATTAGCATTCTCCTTGCGCATACACGCAAAGCATAATGGGTAATTTTGCGTTCTAAGCAAAAGGTCTATACACTTGGAACTTTAAACTAGCACACAGTTGGCGTAACTTTGCTTAATTGCAGAAGTTTTGTTCCATGCAACAGAAATGCGGTGTTGAGAAGCTTTCGAATTAAAGTGCTGTTTATGGTGAAATCGGTTAATCGTCACATCCCTAGTTGCGCAATGACATATTCTCAGCCTTAAAATCCCACATGAACTGGCAAACATGGGTTTGTTTGAGGACACACCAGCGAATGAAGCCTATTTCAGTATTCTTGCGCAGAACTGTTTGCCTAGGCTGTGAATAACAGGCAATGAAGTTGTAAATTAGCCATGGTTTATTACTATGTGATGGAATAGCACTTTAGATTTGCTGAAATTCATTGTCGTTGTAATCACAAATGGAATTAAGATGTCGGACTCTTGAAGTGCAGTACATGTGAACACCGTGATCAAATTATTAGCGTTGTGTAGGACTTTTAGCCGCATTTTGTGACAGGATAAGCAATACACACACGGCTGTTTGTGTTTGCATGTCCTTTACTGCATACATTTCATTAAAACAGAAGTAAAATACCATTTATTACAAGTTGATTGAGTTTTTTTTAGCTGAATAAAAATCTATTTTTCATTCATATTAGCAAACAATTTTATATATATAAAAAAAGACTATTTTCCATTCATTTATATAAGCAAATTATTTTGCAGTGTTTGCATGTCCTTAGAATGCATATAATTAATTAAAATAAAAGTAAAATAATATTCATTACAAGCAAATTTTAAAAAGCACCTAGTTTTTTTTATTGTTGAAAAAGGCTACTTTCCATTCATATATTTCATCATGGAAGATTTCTTAAGAATTGCACAAAATATTGTCTCGTTCTCGTGAACCCGTCTCGTGTCTCATCTCGTCCTACCCTATATAACATTTAATATAACGCTCGTTAAATAAAGTGTATGCTTATTTATTCCGCTTTCAGGTGATATATGAATCTCAATTTTGAAAAGTTGACACTTATGACTGGACTTTGTTGGTTCACGGTCCCATTTTGTGACAGAAATATGTTGCAAATGAGGTTTTCCGTATTTTAGGGAAAGACTTTGATGGTGTTTTAATGCCTCAGATTATTTACAGTACAGTTATGGTTCCAATGAAACGGGGATTCCCACAAATAAAAATAAAAAGCATATGCAACCAAGAATCCTTTAGCCAGACTATCTTGACATATTTTAGCCGTCTGTGCGTCACACACACACACTCAGCCGAATGGAATCTATTGCTAGATTTGAATCCTTTTAGCGTAAAAACTGGAGACCTGCTTAAACCTACGCTTTTCACAACAAGATAAAGACTTTATTTATCGAAACGGCAAATACACAATAATTTCCCCATGTTCTGCTTTAGAAGTCGGTCAGACTAGAGAGAGGCTTTATAGTGAAATAGAGGGTGTGTGGTGGTATTATTTCAAATAAATGAATTGCAGAGAAAACCCCCCGCCTATCAGCCCTTCATGTCAGCCCACGCCATGAGTGGGGAAACCTCCAGCTGGCCTGCCCACCTCCCTCTCACTGTGCACCCGAAGACACACACTTTAAACAGCGCTTTCTGTGGCTTTCTTACCTTCATAATGTGGTAAAATGGGTTAGTGACTCAATAATGATCTTAACTCTAGAGAAAGATGCATTTTGAAGCTAGAAATCAGATGGCTTTTATAACACTTTCAGATTATGTAGAGCGTTTATGATGTGAGATACAGGATTGTGTTCTTTCATGTATTTATTAATTAATTTAATTTAAGCATTGACCTTTTTGGTTAAACTGCATGCATGAAAGAACGTTTATATTGATTTTAAATTAGTGTTTCAATTTTAAACTCGAAATTCTAATTGTTTTTGGTTTTTCATATCTCTCTCTTTCCTTACATTTTAAAGGGATAGTTCACGCAAAAATTTAAATTCTGCCATCCTGTTGAACACAAAAGAAGATATTTTGAAGAATGTTGGAAAGCTGCATCCATCGACTTCCATAGCATTTTTTTTTTCTGCTATGGATGTCAATGCTGGTTTCCAACATTCTTCAAAATATAATATTTTGGGTTCAACTGAACAGAGAAATTCATAAAAGATTAGAAACACTTTAGGGTGAGTAAATGGTGATGAAATGGTCATTTTTGGGCGAACTGTCTCTTTAATTAAAAAATAAATAAAAAATATTAAAAGAATATAATAAATGCGAGATAAATGTCAAAAATGATTACAACATTAAAACTATGACAAAAATAGGAAATATCTTTAATATTAATTAAAAAAATAACATTTAATTAACATCTCTATCTCTTTCAAGACTCAAAGATCAATTGTGATTAATTGTATCCAAAATAAAAGTTTGTTTAGCCATATGTGTGTGTATTATATATATATCAGATTGATTGATTGATTGATTGATTGATTGATTGATTGATTTTATTTGACAATTTTAACAAAAATATACAAACAAGTCCAGTTACACTAATTCATACATATTTAAAAACTGTCGAGGATAAAATACACAAAAAAGCCACAGGCTTATTTCCATTGTGGTCCTCGATATTCTTAAAAATGAACGAGCAAATCATAAATGGAGTGCAAACATCATCAGCTCAGCAACTCGGCGCAACAAAATCCTCAACTTCAACAGTAAAATTTAATTTCCCTTCTAAAAACACTCTCAGTTTGAATCTCTTTAAAAATCGTAGGTAAAACATTCCAAGCAACAGAGCTAGTACACATAAAAGAATTTCTGCCTGATTCACTCTTAAATCTATAAGGATAAATATCCCTATTACAATGACAGTGTACCTCACTAACTAAAACATAATAATTAAGAAAATATTTTGGGACCATTTTCTTTAAAACCTTAACACAATCACTAATTTTAAAAATGTTACCCTTTTATCAACTTTTAAAAAAATTACTTTGACTATAATGTTCGTTATTTAAATGTGTCAGTGGTGGTACTTTCAAAACAATTCTACACAACTTATTTTGGGCAGTCTGCGATTTATTTTTCATTTTATTAGAACTACCACTGTACCAAAAAGCTGCAGCATAGTCAAAGTATGGCTGCACTAATGCACTAGCTAGTATTTTTAAAGTTTGGGTATCTAGGAGCTCTGCCTGTCTTGCTAAAAACTTAATTTTTGAACAGATTTTAGAATGGACTATAACAGCCATCTTTTCACCTGTGAAATTACTATCTAAAATACAACCTAAATATTTAACTTCTTCTTTTGGAGTAATAATTTGATCCCCTACTTTTACCTCTGACCCAACACATTTTCTTAGTTTTGCAGCTGAACCAAATAAAATAAATTCAGTTTTACCCAAATGTAAGGACAATTTATTAAGGCAAAACCAATTAGAGACTTCCTCAATTTGTTTACTTATTTAATTTTCAATAAATTCCTTACTCTCATGAGACACAATTATTGCTGCATCATCCGCATATAATAAAAGCTTATTAGAACAAGCCATTTTCAAATCATTGATGTATATTAAAAAAGCAACGGACCTAAAACACTGCCTTGTGGAACCCCATAAGCAACGGGCGAATAATCTGATAACACTCCATTTAAATCCACAATTTGACATCTGTTTTCAAGGTAAGATTATTAGACCGCTTGTTTATTTTTGGTCACACTTTATTTCGATGGTCCGTTTGTTGAACATAAGTTACATTACATCTACATGTCAATTAATTCTCATTAGATTATAAGTAGACTGTTAGGTTGGGGTTAGGGTTGGGGTTAGTGTAAGTTGACATGTACTTGCAAAGTTTCTTATAGTCAGTTAAATGTCTGTTGAAAGACTTAAATGTCAGTATCAACAGATATTAAGCAGACAGTCTACTAATACTCAAATGGACCATCAAAATAAAGTGTTACCTTATTTTTTCCCCAAGTTCTTGAATCTGATAGCTGTGTGATATTCTGCAATAACATGACTTGTACAGCCTCTTCACCCTTCTGTGTTACTCCGCCCACATAGAGTGACAGCAGATCAATAGACTCACTACATTTTGATAAATATTGCAGCTGTTATACACCATAATGTACTTTTGAGGCTCTTTTAGGCAAGAATGTATTTGTTTAGATTGCAACTATGCTTATTTATAAGGATAGTGCCTATTTTAAATATTTATGATTTTGGAGATACAGCGCATCGGCGGCCATCAATCTGTCATTGAGCAGAGCAAAGACAGTTGATGCTCCGCTACTAGATGGCAAGAGAGACCACATAATAAACCCTTAGGTGAGAAAAACTCAATGTAATTTCAAACTACAGCAGATAAAATCATTATAAAACAGATAAGTGGCATTCTAAGTCGATCTCTCTCTTTTGTATGTTGTAGTGTTGTATTTGTACCACAGTAATCTGCTAGTGTTTGCTTTGCTTTGGCTTTTTCGGGGTTTATTATTGTGATTTCCTGTTTGCAACAGAGAAATACTGAGAAATCTCTGTAGGCTTTCATGCCGTTCAGCCTTATAATCTTAAAATGTGAGCCAAAATCACCTGTTTTGTCATCACTTTAGACATTACGCTAGAGAATCATTCAAATAATAGTTCTAAAGTGACGTTTTTGAAGTAGCAACACTTTCTGCTGTTCTGACATCAGCTGTAGATGTGAATAAATGGCGGAAGAAAGTAGTTCCTCATACAAAATAATTTTTAGACTTTCCATGTTCCGTGTTTGACTTTCTTTTTATATACACGATTATGCTGTCGAACTGTTGTATAAACGCAATACCACACGAGTAGCAGTGCAATATAGCTGTAAATCAGCACTGGTGGGACACTAATTGCCCGTTTTCACTGACTGGTACAGTACGGTACGGGTCACCTTTATCAGGTATCCTTTTGGTGGGCGTGGTGTACGACAGAAATTTTCAGTCGACGCCATTCTCGCTCGAATAAATGTCTACAGTAAAGCTGTACAGGTCGCTCACATATCACATGAGAAGCACTTCTCACAAAACAGATACTTTATACATAAAAATACTTGTGTATAAATGTTTATTACAAACTTTTCTATGAACATAATTTGATTACAACTGCAGATCAATGACAGTGTGAAATAGCCTACTGTAATGTCTGCAATTATATAAAATAAATAAATGCAACATATATGAACACATACATACCCTTACAGTCTCCGATATGTTACCAATAGCAGAAAAACTACATACAGCATACATTTAGTCCTTATTTGGGTTTAAAAACAACACGCAACATACAGTATAGCCCACAGTCAGTGCAAACCTCTACTCTGTGTCTGTAATCTTCAGCAGCACATGTAACCTCTGTTAGAAAGTAATTCTGTCATTCCGAGTTCATAATAGTCCAAAAGGGCATGATACACATGGCAGTTTATTCATGATTCAGGTTGCTGAAACTATATGCTCCTGTGTTTTATTGGGCTTCTCCTTTGTTTGTTCGCACTTCACTCTCGTGTTTGTCCTTTTTTTTTCTGAAAGGATCAGATGTCAAAGACTTCAATAATCCCACACACGTTATTATCATCAGCTCAAGAAGTTCGCTATATCAAATATAGACGCGATCGCAAACTCCCTGGAGAAACTGCTCGCACTTTTAGACGGCCTCGTAAAACAACAACAGGACACGGCAGATTGTGTTCTTCTTGGCTTTGTGGCTGTACATCAAGACAACGACAAGGTTTGATTGAGCTCGGGTCATCCATGGCTCGTTATTATATGCATATAGTATTACAATGTTATGTCTCGGCTGTGTACTTAAAACATGGCAGTTCCTTTGTTTTCATTCTGGCTAGCTCCAAAAGCTCGTGACGTATCTCTGTAACCAATCAGCGTTCAGCTCCGCGTGTAGCTCCACCTTTTAGTACCCTTTCTTGTGTTTTGGTACCCTTTCGAAAGGGTGCTGAAAAAGTGGTTCGGCTTTTGACAGTGAAAACAGCCATAAAAGCGTACCAAACCGTACCATACCACTTGTGGTAACGGGCCATAAGGCACCCGCCTTGCGGTCTTGAGCCAACACATGCCTCCCACCAATGTCGATATACAGCCATATTGCACTGCTATGAGTGTGATATTGCTCATATATATACAAAAAACAAAAAATAGTTACATAGATAATTAAATGTACAGTTGATGTCGAAATTATTATTTATTTTTTTACTTTTTCAAATATTTCCCAAATGATGTTTAACAGAGCAAAGAATTTTTCACAATATTTCCTATAATCTTTTTTTCTACTTGAGAAAGTCTTTTTTCGGCTAGAATAAAAGCAGCATTTGCACTAACTTCGGTAAGTAATAATAAATAAATAAAATAAAATGAAATAAATAAATACATAAAGATAGGCCTACCAGGTTTTCGCATGTTTTTTTCAGGGACAATTAAAAAATGGGGAAAAATAATAAGTAAATAATTAAACAAACAAACAAATAAATAAATATATATGTAGCCTTTAATGAATGCCATCTTAATTTTTTTTCATTTAGTAAATTTATGTATTTATTTTTATTTAGTGAATAATGTCTTTTCTTTTTGGGCCAAAAACTGAAGAGTGTCTGCCTGAAAGACTACCATTTAGAAATTTTGCAAGCCCTGCTACTGAACAGAAATGATTGCTTTGTTTTAAACAGATATAATTTGTACAATAAAATGTAAACGTTTATTTACATTTACGATCAACTTTAATCGACACACATGCACACAGCATAGTAAATCTGTAGTATCTGTAAGTTCAATTGCACTGTTTTGACAAAAAAAAAACTTTAATTATTCTTGTGGAGTTCTGAAAAGGTTTGTGTGTTGTGAGAACAAACCTTGTTGTTTTCATGTTAATTAATCCAATGTAATTAACAGATTCATTTTTATGCAATATTTTGACATTTTATAATATGCATTAGGTTTACATAAAAATGATGGTCACCGAGATTTCAAATGTGACAGAAACATTTTAAATAAATGCTGTATTTACATCAAAGAGTCTTAAAAAGGTAAGCATATTGGTTTCCATAAAACTATGAAGTAGAATCAAAGTTTTTAGTTATAAGATGCTTCTAAGAATCATTATTAAAGGGTTGGTTCACCCCAAAAACACCCTTCGCTTGTTTCAAAACCTGTTTTTCATCTGATTGAACACAAAAGAAGATATTTAGAAAAATGTTGGATACCTGTAACTATTGACTTCCAAAGTATCTACTTTTCTTACAATGGAAGTCAATGGTTATAGGTTTTGTTACTTTTTTAAGTATTGTTTTGTGTTCAACATAATAAAACAACTTATAAAGCATTAAAACTACTTGAGGGTGAGTAAATAAAGTAAGTGAGTAAGTAAAAATGTTCATTTTTGGGTAAACCACCCTTTTAATAATGGAAAGCCAGTAATAATTGATCAGAACAGTGAATCAGCATTTAATGATAGTGACAACGATTATTCAGCAAGGAATAAATTAAGTTTCAATTTTACTGTATTTTTGATCAGATAAAAAAAGAAATACAGCATTGCTGAGCAGAATAGACTTCTTAAATTAGTATGTGGACTGTAATAGTGTATTAATAATTCCATAACGGTACAAAAAATCAGGTTTAAATGCATTTTTTGTTACTTTTTTAACCGGTTTGTAAATAGTAAGGTCCTTTTACAATGTAGTACAACGAAAGTGACGTCCAGAGCGGACTCACAGCGTGGGCGTTTGTCATAACTGCTGAAAGAAATCAAGTTGTGTTCATTTGCTATATAAATTAGTGTTTGAATTCCCCTTGTTTCATACTGAGAGTGACACTGGGGACGCTCCCACCTTACACCCTTACATACTCTACGGGGGCTGAAACACACACACACACACACACACACACACACTGAGGGAGAATTTCAGGGAACATCTTACCTTCTGCTCATCACACTATTACAGTGCGACTTCAAAATCAGGGTCAGATGAGCAGAGAAGTTCTTACTTTGATTTAGCTTATGTCCAGTTTGACCGTAACAGTTAGACAGAATGAACGAAACACAGATCTGTGGTTTTATGATGTATCGTAAAACTCTTATCATGTTACATGTTTTTTTTTTTTTTTTTTTTGTAATCATTAATTCCAATAACCCAGCATTTGAGTTCCGTTATTACGTGGACATCTGGTTTCGTGAGAGCGTGTGTGTTTGCATTGGAAGTGGTCATCGGTTTAGTCATATTCACTTCAAGAAGATACTCTCGGCATGATTTCTGCTTCCATGTTCTTGGTATTTGTGGGAGGCGTGAGTTTTTTTCTTTTCTTCACTTTTTCCTGTCGAACAAAAGTCCATTCTGACTTACCTGAAAAACTACAGAACCTTCCAGCTGTCGTCTTTTTTTGAGGAGATGATGCAATGAACAGCTGCCGCGTTTCTTTTTTTATTATTGACTATTATTCAACATCATGGTTCATTAAAGCTGTTTACAATCAATTTTACAGATATTGGTTACACTTTGGAATAATGGTCCAGTAGTTAATGTTAGTTAATATATTTACTAATATTAGGTGTGAATAATCTTGTAAAGAATTTATTAATCATGGTTTAATGCATTATTAAAATACAAAGTTGTGTTTGTTGACATTAGTTAATATACTGTGAGTTAATATGAACTATTGTTATTTTACTTAAATAACATTAACTAAAGTTAACGAAAATGATTAAATACAGTAATAAATGTATTACTAATGGTTTGTTCATGTTAGTAAATACATTAACTAATGGACTATTCTTTTAAAGTGTTACCAAGTCATCTCAAAGGCAAAGAAAGTATATTAAATACAATTTCTTCAATGTTTAAAAAAACTTGTGTAAATATAATGTCACAATATGGCTGAAAGAATTTTACATAGTCTTTCAGAACACAGAGAATATGATCATATACGTTTTTTTTATTTGGAAGGATTAAACTTTTTGATTTCAAAAGTATTTTTTTGTGTTTTAGGACTGCATTGTAATGCTTAACTAGTCAATAGAGTAATATGTCACAGGAAGGGGTGTCAGTTTCTACAAAATCCCGTGATCAATGATCATTTAAAATAATGATCAATTAATTGATTAATCACTCATCCTTATAAACGATCCGTTTATAAAATACATATGAATCTAGGCTACCAGCCTATTGTGTTGAGGCTACTGAAGAATGAGCCCAATATGCAATGCATTATGATTCTTGCTTAATCGCCACAACAAAATAAGCTAAGCATTCATTTTATAGCTATATAAACTGTAAAAATAAAAAAATAAGACATTTTAAGTAATGCAACATTATATGTAAAAAAACAAACAAACTAGGCTACAGGCTGAATGCGTCAGAGGTGAACATGCGGCACACACTTCTGTTAAAGCTTCCCTGAATGCTATGACAGACCAATGCTATCTCATCATGGCTAGTGTTGGGCAATATACGAAATTTTCAGATCGCCATATCGTCCCCCTGTAATATCGCCGACACGACAAGGGGTGCGGCAGTGTTATGTTTCTTATTTGCTCATTTATTTAACCATTTTTAAACGTGTCATCATCATCATCATAATACGCCTAAACTTTCGGCTGATTTTTTAAAACTTATTTAATAACCTACTTCATATTCATTATGTTTTACCTTAGAAAATAATTCAAAGCAATGCAAATCACCGCGCTCTTACAGCTAAATAGGCGCTGAGACCGACATTGTTTCAAACAAGACTCAATAGGCTATAAAACAGTGCGGCGCCGGACAGGATTTGATGGTGATTTCGGGTGGTTCGATAGTTCCATGACGTTATTAGCGGGACTGCTGCAAAATGCATATAATATAAATGAATGAAAGCAAATTAAATTATATTTATCTTCACACAGAAGAAACAAGGATGCATTAAGGTCCTTTCAGACGGGAGGCGGACGGAGGACTCACCGCCCGGGCTTGACTGTTTCTATTTAGTGAAGTCGTTTATACATGTCTTGTTTTTCAGTTGAGCTCGCCGCGGCTTCAGGTCTGATCATCATCATAAAAGTAGTCGTCAACAGTGTCATCTCTGTATTTGCTAAAATCTAACACAATTTTGTGCTTTGGGATATGCGTTTATTGTTTGTTTGATAATAGAAAAAGTTTTGTTTTAGAGGCTATTGTCAACGCGCCGCAGCCATGGCTCTAATATAAGCCTACATACAAAACTTTTCACTGAGCTCAGTAAAATGTTCTTTGATAAATTACTAATAATCTGTTCAATAATTTGTTAAAGCCAAACGAATGGTAATTTAATATATGCTAGTTAAAAATTTATAGCCTATATATATATAAATATAGGTCTAACATATTTTTAAATTAAGTAAATAGGCTATTTTCTGAAAAATGCGCCTGTCTGTGTTTATCATTCCATCTAATTAATTTGATCGCAACACCTGTTATTAGAACAGAACATTTGAGCTGGTTTCAGTTCTTTTCATTTTCTTTTTTCTGTAGTTTCATTTTTACAAATAATTTTATTTAATTTGTTTTTTAATTAAATTTAGTTATTTAGCCTATTACTTTTATGCAACAAAGTTGCAAATTAATTTGCTATGAGATGTGGCTGTGTATGGTAGTGCCCTCACATGCAGCGCCAATTGCTGCTAAGAGAGAGAGAGCAATGGAGATAATTAATTTTTCGCATGCTGATTTATGTGGAATTGTCAATACATAACTATAATCGCCTTGCAATTTTAAAAATGATTGTATTTTTTCCTTTAGGAAGAAAAGTCTATTTCAATTTATGCTAAAGATGCGTGGTGCTGAAGTCCGAAAGTGCCGGTCAAGTGATGTTGATGTGAACAGCTGAAGCTGTCAAATTATTTTTAGTTTATTTATTATTAATGATAATGATTATAAATAATAATGCTATTCATTTTATTCAATATTGTAATTAAAATATGTAATATATCTACATTAATGCAAAACAAGCTAAATATCGTCTTTAAAGTCGTTCTCAGCTCTCTGTGTTATCTTTGCCTATATCCTCAATACACGATATCCTCCATTAAATCATGCAATTTGACCACAATGAAACAGGACAGGCTTAACAAAATTCGCAGCACTGAACATGTTCCCAGACTGAGAGTGATTTATGATGAGAGAACTCAGAAACCTGTGAGAATGGAGATGTTCACCGTGACGAGCGATTTTTAAAATGAACGCATATTTGTGGCAGTCTGTCAAGATTGCTTAAAACACCTTAATATCTTAGAGAAAATGGTTAAAGTTTGCATCACCAATGATTGATCTCATCCACGCGTGACCCACCCATACTTAAATATCATGCACCTATTTTTTGATTACTTGACACGCAAATTAACGGCAGCACCTGTGGATATAACCGAGATCCCCGCATTAGGGTTTTATGCATTGCCCAATATGCAGTGTCAAGAGAGTGACTCCAAAAGGTCATGTTAACTGCACACACTTGATTATGTAATATGTAAAGTCGTGAATAAGTGTCTCACAGCGCAAAGCATATCTTATTCTTTAAATGTCTATGCTTAATAGGTCATCGATAAGGTCTATCGATTAAAGGCTTATCGACAATTAATCAATGATCGAGTAATCGTTAACATCCCTAGTCACAGGTCATTCTTGTTTTAAATATGCCAGAAGATTTTGTTGGTATAAAAACTGTTAAATTTTAGTGGGTTTTACCTTTATCATGGTAAAGTGGGCCGTATAACTAGGGCCAGACGGAATCTGCGGACGTTTTTTGCAATTTCTGCGGAGATTTTTGGTAAAAATCTGCGGATTTCTGCGGAATTATTTTGGGAGTCTCATAACTAAAACCTTAGTATGTGAAATATGTGTAATTTAAAAACTGAATACATTCAGGTTTACACACATTTATTCAAGTAAATAAACAGAATTAATGATGGGCTAAAAATCTGCGGAATTCTGCGGAAAATCTGCGGAATTCTTCGCGCGCAGATTCCGTGTAGGCCTACGTATAACCAACATAATATATAGGAGTTTGACAATGAAACTGAAACACTGGCCAATTTAGTGTTGGAGGTTTCATGGCTAAATTTGACCAGCTCGGTGGCCAATCTTCAATAGCCGCGTTTCAACTACTGATACACAAGCATTTTTATCTTTGACACTTTTCATTCATTTATCACATAACAAACGTGAATAATCACAAGGCACCTCATTTTGATTTGCCTGTGTTTGACCAGAAGATGACTTTACCTGCACAGAACATCATGGCTTTAAAAACACGACGATATCTAAAACAAATGAATAGATCAAGCATGTCCCATACTGCAAAATCCAGCCTGATCTCACAAGAAAACTTAAGTATTTTACGCTTTGTCAGTTTAGTGGCTAATTTGTACAATAAAATGTACGATTTTAAAAAGGAGGCGTGGCTCCCAACCCCTCCCCTAAAGACAACAGGCATTGGGTGATGAGAAAATCATACTAAATTGTACGAATTAGATCGTACAAATAAATACGAATTAGCTACTAAATCAAAAAGTTACGAATTATCATGAGATTGCATTGGCAAAATCACAATACATGACGAATGCAGACTGCTGGAAAAGATGGTGGGTTATGATGCAATTACAGGCAATTACGGATGTTTCAGAATTGTTGGAGGCCAAAATCGTAATAGAATTTCGATGAATTGCACAGCCCTAAAGGCTGGTTTATACTTTCTTTTCAAGTCATCGTTGTGACCCACGGCGCCTGCCTTGCGCATAGTCTTATATTTATACCAATATAACAACTCCGAAACGCTAACTGGCAGTAGGTTTTTATGTTCCTCTGTATTGAGTTTTATCCCAGGTGTTTTGTTTTTTTCTGAACGCTACCTTAATGTACACATAGCTAAAACTCGCTCATTCAGAGGTGGGACGTGCAACCACTTTAATCATAAGGTAAACACAAAATTTTTTTTTCATCTGGAGCTCCTTCACAGGACTCGACACTTGTAAACAATCGCTCCATCTAGGTTCTGGCTCTTAGCCCCGCCCACACTCATCACCGCTACCAAGCCGACCAATCACAGAGCCTGCACTACGCATCATTGCGACATGTAGTTACATTTTTTGAGAGGTGCGTGTCAGCCACGGTGAGGGCTATGCGACCGCACGAGTATCCACGTAAGCTTGACGTAGAAGTATAAATCAGCCTTAATGCAACTAAGTTGTCAACATTTGAAGTGGATCAAATCCTTTCATCAAAGTTGTCCTTAAACTATTGAACAACATCCATTCTTATCTTTGGACAATCAAAGATGGTCATCTCTCAGTAAGTATTTTTGTACTATAGTAAGTCCAAATATATTCAAACTACAAAAAAAAAAAAAAACAGAAGAAGAAAAGAGAAAAAAGCTTGTGTATTTTGACCTTATCGACAGCTCTTCCTAATGAAAGCATAAATGATGCATGAATCTAGTTAAGGATAATTGAGCTGACAGTGGAGCAGAGGGAAAGCAGAGGCCGTGCCTTTTTGACCACTCATTTAACAAACAAAAGAACGCATTATTATGAGAGGTTCCTTCCTGCGCCCACGTTATCTGTGTCCCAAACGCTCTCCAGCCCAGAGCTACAACTCATCAGCCTCATGATAAATGGACTACGTGGAATCGACGAGATGAATTGCTTTTGTGTGTCCGTCTGAAAGAAGGGTGTTCGCTTCAGCTGTTTGAATCCATCAGGGAAACTTTGAGATTCTTGAAGGGTTCGCTGTTGGTTACCTTAAAGCTTCTAAAGGGCCAAACTGCTATTGCTCATCTTGCTTATTTGTAAATGAGCCAGTAGGTCACAGTGCAGTTCAGTTGTGCGAGTAGGTCATCTAGCGCACACGCTGATGCCTGAACCATCACTTGCTGTCAAACCGAAACTCCTTCCCTCCAACTGCATTAGCCATTTAACCTCTGCAGGTCAACAGGGTAATGTTACTGCCTCTAGCGTTTCCTTCAATTTTCCAGTCGTGTGTTGCTGGCTACGCAGTGAACTTGGTCAATTCTGCCTATGTGCAGGATGTGATGAAGGGCTGGAGAATAGCAGTAATAATCATGCCTTGGTTTTTTCAACACATTTCTAAACATAATAGTTTTAATAACTCATTTCAATTAACTGATTTCTTTTATCTTTGCCATGATGACAGTACATAATATTTTACTGGATATTTTAAATCCAGTTAAAAAAGTTAAATTGATCTGTTAAATTAATTCACAGGAGGGCAAATAATTTTGAATTTAACAGTATGTGGGACTTGACTTGTTAAAGACTCGTGCCACTGGCGTCGCTCCGTTATCTTACATTCTCTTTCTGCAATGTGTAATTACAATTTTTGGTAAGTGCACATCAGGGTGTGCATCAAGGTATAGTGAAGTGTATTCATTCTATTTCAGTTTTAGAATTTCAGACTTACTTGTATTCCTTGGTTAATTCTTATGTTGATATTTTAATGTGTACAGTTAGGTCTTGTCTCTTTAA